>JAEQBH010004630.1:0-319253 GCA_016808115.1 Tetrastigma voinierianum
TACTTATTGTCTTTATGTCATACTCGCTTTCTTATTCTGCGGTCTGGGTAGTGACAGGTTATATGATAAGAGTCTGAATAACGAATAAGAGTAAAGTAATGTACATCATTCTACTCTGAATGTACCTACGGGTACCTCTGTACAAGTATAAGCTCTATAGTACCTATGGGTACCTCCGTACAAGTATAAGCTCTGTAGTACCTACGGGTACCTGCAATGCAATGTAGCTTTGTAATATATGGGTACCTCCATTCAAGTATAAGCTGCGCCTTTCATCTGAGAGATTTAGAACAAATATAAGTCACATATAGTACAAATATGTGTATAAGTTTGTTATATGAATTCATAAAATTTTTGATATCGGCTCTTTGTTATATGCTTGCGTAAATGAGTATTAATGCATGTATCATTGTAGTCACATGTTACTAAGCGTTAAGCACTTGGGGTTTTAATGGTATGGGTCTGAGAGGACATCCGTGATCTTCCGTATTCTACTAGGCCAGCACACTTGTAGGGGTCCATCACCTGTAGGTTTTGCGCTCTGATTATGTAAATGTAAATGTACAGTTTTTGTATATGTATATGTAATTAGGACTCAATATTGTATGTATTGACATTGTAAACACCACTACGGTGGTAGTTTTATTTTTGTATCTTTGGATATGATATTTTGATTCGATTTACTTATAGACTTGGGACCACACGATAATACAAAAAGCTTAAGTAAAGTCAGTATGGCTTGCTCCCTTCATCTGCCTAGGTGAGGAGTGGGAGTCATGAGTATCGATCTGTTTACAAGCAAACAAGCAAGTAGAACAAGCAGAAAACTCTGATCTGGATGAGAACTTGAAACAAACAGAAAGCTCTTATACCAAATTGATGTAGAAAAAAAATAATAACTTGATCTCGGATCAAATTTATGCTCTGATACCAAACTGATGTAGCTTGGCTACGAATAATAATAAAATTAAAAAAGAAAGCGAATAAAATAAACGGAACGCAATTCTCAAATTTTCAATATTAATCAAGTCTACCAAAAACAATAACATAAGTCTTGTTTATAGGCACGATAGAAAATCCTGCGGATAAATCCAAAAATCCTGACAAATAAATCCAAAAAGTACTAACGGATAAATCAAAATTTTATAGAATAATCCAAAAGTATAATTAAATAAATAACTAATAATAATAAAAATCATCATTGGATTTGAACACTATCTCGTCTAGCCTAGATATGGGCTGCTCAGTACTTACGTCATATATATCATACACCACCACTACAATGACTTGTCCCAAAGAAAGCATTTTCATATATAACAAAATAATATTCAAATTTCAAGATGTCAAAAAATATTCAAATTTCAAAATAATAAGTCTTTGAGGTTTTGGTTCAAGAGGGTAAAAAAGATGGGAAGGGTTACTCTCGACCCATATAACAGCAGTACTAAATGCTATATGAAAAATAGATTGAAGTAAAGAAAGTCAAAACAATTTAAAATACCATAAAATAAAACGTTGTAGAGGCAAAATAAAATAAATGCTGCAACAGGGAGAAGTAGGTAAGGCTTAGAGGATCCTTGTAAAAAATAAGTATTATAACTTAATGAAAAAGTAGATTGAAGTGAAAAAAATCAATATAATATAAAATACCATAATAATAAAAACATTTATTAGAAAAAGAGAGGTCGCCCACAACTTAGTGGGAAGTAGATAAGGCCTAGGGAGTGCGCATCAATATTTTTGTAGCCTTTGTTTGTACCGGAAAGTACTAGGTGAAGAAACGTGGAAGAAAGAAAAGGGTTTCGAGAATATTTTCAGTATATTTTTGTATATTGGTTATATAGTCTTTTTTTTAAAAGAAGAATAATTTTATTAATTCAAACTAGTAATACATTTGATAGAAACAAAGAATCAAATTCACTAAAAACTCTAGAGGATGATGTATCAAGTTAATAGCATGATGAGTCGGTTTAAAGCACACATTTGATAATTTATATAATGGTAGAATACATAAGACTCATTCTACGACTATGCGGCGACCATGATTGACTGATGTCTTGATCGAATCTGTTTCGTTGAATCACCCACACACGAGAAAGCAATGCAACGAAGACAGCAAAAACCAAGCGTAGTACTAAGACAACACAAATGCGCCTGAAAATGACAGCAAAACAACCTGAGACAACGACAAAATACGAAAAAACAAAGTAAAAATTCAGATTTTTGTTGAAGACCATTTTATTGAAAAAGAAATTGGTAGAAAAGAGATGTAGATGGGTGATTTCAGGCCAAGAATGGCCAAAAAAATCACCTCCTCCTTGCTTAAAGAAAATGGGCTAGAAATAGCAAGGTGAGATAAAGAAAGAGACGGTTAGGGTTTTTGGTTATATAGTTGTTTATAGACTTTTGTACAACTTGTTGCTCTGCTCAACTCAAGGAAATAGATATAGAAAGAAATAATTGCTAGAGATATTGCAAAAATATGATCTCAATAAATTAAGAAAATCAGTAGTCTAATCTTCCACACTCCCCTCAAGTTGGTACATAGATGTTTTGCAAGCCCAACTTGTCTAACACTTAGTGGAAGGATTTTCTTTAAACAACCTTTGTAAGGATGTCTACAACTTGATCTTCATATCAAACATAAGGAACTTTATTTATCTTTGCTTCAAATTGTTCTTTAATAAAATGTCTATCGATTTTCACATGTTTTGTACAATCATGTTGAACAAGATTATGAGCTATGTCGCATGTAGGCTTATTGTCAAGGTATAACTTCATAGGAAATGTATGTGAAACTCAGGTTCTTACGACAAGTTTTTAATCCATAGTAACTCACAAACTCCTTTAGCCGGCTAACTACATGCTCGTCTTCTACACTGGATCTAGCCACAACTCCTTGTTTTTTGCTTTGCCAAGTAACCAAATTTCCTCCAAAGAAAGTGAAGTATCCTACAGTTCAACGCCTATCATCAATAGAACCAACCCAATCAGCATCAGTATAGCCCTTAATAGTTAAATTAGCTCCTTTAGTGAACATGAGTCCTTTCCCTAGAGATGACTTCAAATATTGCAAGATATGTAGTACAACCTCCATATGTTCTTCACTTGGAGAGTGCATATATTGACTAACAACACTTAAAGAATATGCTAGATCGGGTCTAGTATGTGCCAAATACATCAACCGTCCTACTAGTCTTTGATATTGTTCTTTATTTGTAGGAATTTGGTCTGGAAAATTACCTAATTTAACATTTTCAACAACCGGTGTATCAATGGGTTTACATGCTAGCATTCCAACTTCCTTTAGTAAATCTTAGGTATACTTCCTTTGAGATAAGAATATACCTTGTCTAGACCACAACACCTTAATTCCCAAAAAATATTTGAAGGGTTCAAGATCTTTTATCTCAAACTCCCGAGAAAGATAAGTTTGCAAGGTTGCTATTTTATCAACACCATTCCTAGTCACAGTCATATCATCAACATATATGATAAGTGGAAATGATTTATTGCCCAAAGAATTTGTATTTCTCTCAAGTTGCTAGAAAAATTACATATCTCTTGTAAGCTTACAATTTGAGCAATTTATACTGTTGAAGTCTGTCACATGTCACCCCATTATTGGCTCCTGGTCCAACATGGTAGTAGGGTTCATGGGAGTGGAGTACGTGGTAGTCCACTTGGTGGTTAGTACTGGTGATTTGGCCAAGTCTACTTATTCGTTGAAGATTGGGTCTTTACAACTCCGCCTACTTCGGTTGGGCTTTGCTCGACGATTCCAAGGAATGATATGCCCAATGTTTGGGTTCCACACGACCTGCATCAAAGGTTAGCATAGTGGAATAACAAAAAAAATATGTGCCAAACCCTTCCAAGGTTCACTTGGATCATCAAAACAAGTGTAAGCATAGAAAATTAGAGAAAATGTGATACCTTTTTGGTGCATTCTTCCCTCTTGAAGATTTGATGAGGATGACCTTCCCGAGGATGTTGGTATGCATCTAAACAAGTGCTCGAGTCACGGCACCTCGATGATGATCCTGAAGGTTGAAGAAGACCTCCGATGGATAACTTAAATCAAGGTTTGGTGCTAGCGAAGCCTTCGATTCTCATAGAGAGAATCGGTTGGAGAAAGAGCACTGAGAAATGTTTTCTCTTCTATACAAAGTGTTATGACAACTAGAGCGATATTCACCTTTTATCGACCTCTTACCTCGAGGACTAAGATACCATACTTAAAGTGGTCGACCATGTGCATCTTATGCACATGGGGCTTGCTCTTTGTGGGCTTCGGCCCGTACTCGATTGATGACTCTTGGACCCACGTCCATATGGCCTTAGAACTAAACTAGTCTGAGAATGTCAAGCGCTATAAGGCTCTTTTTCCATTTGGATCAATCTAAACCTTTATTCGAAACTTTGATCCCGTCGATAAAATTACTTCTTCTACGCTTCTTCTAAGTGTGTGACCCATTAGCTTTCAATTATATTTGGTCACTCGAATCAATAGATGATCGAAGCGGAGTCATAAAGCGGTATCTGGCAACACATCATGAACCGATTGTGGGAGAGTCAAAGGTTTGACTACAAACCTTTCCATATGCAATATATTTTGCAATGCTATCCTTTCACTCCATACTATACCCGACTTGGTTCGAAGCATGGACTATGCATCAACTCCATTTGTGGGCCTTCGCTACACCTTGCCGAAGTGTGTTTTCTTACCTCGATATCCATTTCTCAAACGGCATGCAGTGAATATCTTTGCGAAGGCATATTCACTCTAGCCATAGATTACGAGAGTATTGGTCTTTACAAAAGACTTATGGTATACCCTCCTTCTACTCGAGTATGGTGAATCCTTTGTAGCTCTCGATTACCTTCGAATACCTCGAGTATACACAATATTCATCCTGAGCAACCTCTCCCGAAAAATTTCTGTGAGGATCGGTAGTATAGAATCAGTACCTAACATACATTGAGTACCTTAAATCGAATGATACTTGCATCATTGCTATGGTGAGACTATCATTGATGATTGAATAGATAATCCATAATATTGTCTCTTGGCATGTCTATGATGTACTTGACTATACTTAGCAAGCATCCACATGTCTACTCTAATCATCACGATGAACACAGTTTATGAGACCAAGCGTCGAGAGTATAACATGTGCTAGTCTATCGAGATCAACCATGTCGATCTTGATCCTATGACTAGGAATAGTTTAAATGCTAACATAATTATACATGATAGGAATCTCATTATCTTGATCATCATGATTTCCTTCGAGTACTATGTGTGTATCATGGACTTCGTTAATTGATTAGGAATTAGCTATCGAATTCAAAATATGAATATCAAGTTAATGAAGATGCGTTTATAAGGCTGCAAAAAGTGTTAAAGGTGATTTCTTTTAGAACTTCTCTAACTTGGATGTGATACGGGCGGCAAAGTAGTGCAAAGTTATGCGATACGGGTGTGTTAGGGGTTAGGCCTAGCGCATTGGGCTCGAGCCTCTCTACATTGGGCTTTTATCCATGCTTTCGCTATGTTCGGCCCCTTCCTTCATGCGACTTATTAGGGATTAGACTTATCCCATTCCAATAAAGCACTGTGAGTTCTCCTTCCTTGTGATTTATGAAGAGAGTATGATCCGAACCATTTTGATGATACCTAAATGCCTTCATTGAATTTGTAAATCTGTCAAACTATGTTCTTGGTGACTACTTCAATCCATACAATGACTTTCATAACCTATAAACTTGTTTGCTTCCTTTAACCTATAATCTACATTCAGGAGGTAATTCCATGTATACTTCTTCTTGGAGATCCCCGTATAGGAATGCATTCTTTACATCAAATTGATGTAGAGGCCAATCAAAGTTTGCAACTAATGATAAGAGAATACATACAATATTTACTTTGGCAACTGGTGCAAAAGTTTATGCATAATCAATTCCATAGGTTTGACTATACCCTTTAGCAACCAACTGAGTTTGTATCTCTCTCAATGCCTTGGCATGGTTTATGTTTAATTGTAAAATCCATCTACACCAATGATATTTTTCAATCAGGCAAATCAACTATCTCCCATGTTCCATTCTTTTGAAGGGACTTCATTTCTTCATTCATTGCATCTCTCCACCTAGAATCTTTGATGGCTTCTTGCACAATGTTAGGAATATGTACAACAAACAAATTTGCGAATAATTCACATGTCTTTGATAACTATGGTTGGATACATAATTGTTTATTGGGTATATATTTAGGAATAGAAGTTAGAATAGGTTCATAGCTAACTCTAGGAACTCTTCTTGTGGAGTACAATTAGGAAATATACTAAGTAAGGTCCAAGATTTCCTGAGATTCAGTGAGAAGGAGACTTTTATGGAGTAGGAACATCAATAAAGGAGATAATTGTTACTGTTTGTGGTATATCTGATTCAGCTCTATTATTTTGATCATTTGGTGCTAGTTCATATTCAAGTAATGTCAACCCAATAGTGGTAGCTTCCATCTGGGAATCTTGTTGAGGTTCAGGTACCAATTTTGTTGGTTCAAGTTCATGTAAAGTATGGTTCATAATGTGCCCTTGGTACATGTTCGCATATTGATGGCTAAGAGACTACAAGTCAATACTTCTCTCCCCCTGACTTGCAATAGGAAAATACACGTATGATGTTCATGGGGATGGACATTCATAGTGACATACAGTTTGCGAGTTGAATTGGATGGTAAAATCTATAACCTTTTGATGAAGATCATAACCAACTAACTTTTTTTTACACATCGTGAAGTTATGTGACTATGTTTATTGGGTATCTAAACAAAGCAGTGTAATCAAAGAAACTTTAGGGGGTAAGTTTGGCCCCAAAATAGCATGGCTCTAACCATTCAAAAAGATGGCAACTTTTTCTTTCTGCAACCTCATTCCTATTGAGAGATATGGATAGTTTGACGGATGACGCCATGAGAGATGTAAATTGCTTTAGTTCATGATTAATAAATTCTCCTCCATTGTCTGTGCAGAACTTGAATTGAAGCTTTTGTACTAAGTAGTAAACATCAAATAAAATTGTTTGAACAATCTGAAAACATCTACTTAGTTTTCATCAAACATACCTATGTCCATACGACTATAATCATCAATGAAAGAGACAAAACACCGAGATCCATTCAAAGTTGGAACCTTTGCAAGCCCCCCATACATTAGAATGCAGCATGAATAGAAAGAACTTTTATTCAAACTTATTAGAAAAGAAACACGATGATTTTTTGCCCATTCACAAGTTTCGCATTTGAACAATGATGGAGAAGTTTTTGAGAATAACTTAGGAAACAAATTATGACTGATTCTAACTGATTCTGACTGAGTAACGAATTCTAACTAAGGCAAAGCACTTAAGCAAGATGGTGCAAGATCAGATAATAGAGCTTCCTTTTTTCTAGTACCACACCTAATCGTCTTACTTTGTCTTGATGTCCTTAAAAACATGATCATGCCAAAAATTTGCAATTCAAGGATGTAGTAATTTGAGAGACATATATCAAATTAAGAGTGAGGATGGGACTATAAAGACATAATCCAGATTAAGTTTTATCAAGTGAACTTTTATCAATAAAACATTAAGCTTCTATACCGTGGTTGTAGACACAACAGATTGTTCAAATAGTTTTAGAATATAAACGGAAGAAGTATCAAGACTATATGAGCAGTTGATCCAAGAATCAATAATCTAATACCAAGACCCAATAATATGAGTTAACAAAAAAATTTTCCTAGCATATCAGAAGAGATACATAAGGTAGCGCATCCTGAGTGAACAGTTTAAGTTATAATTGTTGAAACGGATGGTGTTGTTGTTGCTGCAGCTTTGGATTTATGTTTTGGTGCCTTGGAAGGGTCCCACCACAATGAGTCCAATGTCTAGTTGAACCGGACTGTTTGCTTCCAATATCAAGTTGTGAGATCTGTTGTCATTGAAGAAGATGGTACAATACCAATGTTGACTTGAGCAAATGGGTTATTTCGACGAGCTAACATAATTGCAGGGGTGGAGTAGCCAAATCACCAATTAGGAGAGCCTTGGAACATTAGATATTATATGCAGTGTTCAGATCAACTGGATAATTGTGCGGAAGAATTTCCTCGCACTTGTTTAAATTCAACTCAGATATAGTTAAAAAAATATGTATCCTCAATCTCTCAACAGATGCCTTATACAATATAATATTATCAAAGATTCCTTCATCTTGACTTTATCATGATGATCAAGTTCTTGAAATATTTCAACAAGTTCACCATAATAAGTGGGAAGAGAGGACCCTAGTGGTGAATGTAAAATACGTTGATTAAGGGAAAATATTTGAGTTTGTCTCTAATCCATCCATAGAATGCTTTGTAGAAGCGACCAAATCTCACGTAGTACGAAGATGAAAATACCTTTTCATGATTTCGGATTTCGACATATCACTTGGAGTAGAAGGATCATTAGTTCAGTTGAGGTGAGTCTAATAATATAATCAAGTTTTGCGATTAACAATATGCATTTCAATGATTTGAGACCAAGTATCTATGGTAGTTTCAGTAATGATTATTATGGCATTGAAGCCAAAATTTTTAGATTAAAGATAATAATGGGAGTGGGTGGTACGATGGTTGATTTGGTGGAGGATTTTGTTGGTTTGATAGTTATAGTATTTGATTCGGGTTGCATGGATTTATACAGCAAGGATTTATGCATCCTACTTTGATACCATAAAGAAACGTGGAAGAAAGAAAATTGAAGAAAGGCTGAAGAAGGGTTTCAGAATATTTTCAATATATTCTTTGTATATTAGATACATGGTCTCTTATAGATTTTTTGTACACCTTATTGCTCAAAGTCAATGGAATAGATATAGAAAGAGATAATTACAATATATATTAAAAAATATGATCACAATATATTAGGATCTAAAATGAAAACAAATACTAAAGAAATAATTTTCTTATATTTATTTCAATATAAAAATATAAAAAATTAAATATAATCAAAAATTCGCCCAAGTTTTATATATTTTAAAATTTTTTAATCCTTATATAATAAGAAACGAATAAATGAGTTTGAATAAATATTTTTTCTCCATTTTGTTGCCGAGGCTAAAATCCATAAAGAAGACTTTGCCAACATTTGTAGAGCTCACGCCTCTTACGCTTACCCCTGGCCGGAGCCAAGTAACCTACAGGAATTTTATTGGCAAGTGATACAAAGATTAATTAATATATGAGTTTAATTATTTTAACATAGTTCCTGAAATTAAAAAATATAAATCTTTAAATCATGTCATCAAAAATATTTGATTAAATTAATAACATTTTTATAATATTGAGTGTTGGGTTATTTTTCTCTTATCTTTTTCTTTATCTTAAATTAAAGTAAGTCTAGATATGATTTTTTTTCTTTTTTGAATCGAAGTCTTGATATGATTTAATAATATAAAATACTTATTGGGAAAATTAGTGGCTTTATTTCACGGAATACCTAATCTACCCGAATCTAACTTCGAATCCAGCCCCCTCAAAACAATCACAAACCCCTGCTAACTAACTCTAAACCTGATGGGAAATCTTTCTTTGGCTCGGATTGTAATGGTGAATTTGGAAATGGGTTTGTGCCGGGGGAGCCCTTGGGTTGGAGGGAGCTAACAATGGGGTCTTGTAGTGGCAAAGATGGGCTTCAAAACCCTAACCCTAGCCCTATCACTAATAGTGTGTTTGGTTCGGAGGTTTTGGAAGATGGATTCTTGTGGCGGGAATTGTGGGATTTGGTCTGGCTTTACAGTTAGGGCGAGGACAGTGTTGCCGGTGACTAAGTCGGTGTCAGTGAATTTTCCGGCGAAGGGACCAAGCTGCTGCTCTTGACCGTGGTATAACTTATAAGGTCGCGATCGAGAGAGAGTTGAGGAGGTGTAGGACGTGATGGTAAAGAGTGATCCAGGGGACCTGTAGTTGTTGAAAGGTATGTGTTTTTGGATGAAGAGAGTTTTGGGGGTTTTGGAGAAGGAGAATGGGGAGATGAAACCGAGTTTAGAGGAGATTCGATTCGATTGGGAATTTCTGGTAGAAAATATGGTGGGGACAGTACTGGTGTTGGAAGGAAAGCAATTGAAAAAAACTCCGATGAATTTGAGCGCTGGGAGAACAATTAAGTTAAGAAGAGAAAGGAAGAAGAATCAAAAGAAGCCTGCACTCTTTGTAAAGGGATGTGGAAAGTGAGTTACTTGCAGAGCTATCAGGCACTCATCGTAGCCAGGTTTGAAATCTAACAAGTTAAAACGACGTCCGTTATAGTTTGTCACGAGTTAAGTTCAGGTATTCAAGTCAGAAGCTGGATTTGTATATTCAAAAAGCAAAACAAAGCAAAGCAAAGCAAATTTTTTAGTAAAGACACCAATTTTAAAAGTTCAGTAATTTTCCCTTTCTTATTATAATTTCTTGAAGTATAAAGATCATGTTTCGATTATTTGAGAACTCGAGAAAAGCAGCCAAGCAATATGTTGTTGAAATTTGAATATTATTTCAAAGCAGACAGTGAAATAACAACAGACAGAGACAGAGACAGAGACGGAGAAAGGAGACGGGACGGAGACGGTTGTAGATGAATCCTTCGTGTCTGTCTGTCTATACACACAAAAGGGATCCCCGCTCCCATTACAAAATCAAACACCTAAAAGCAAAACAGCAACCCCAGAAAACTGCATTATTTTCCAAAATGAAAAAACCCTTTCCCACCTGATCAAGTTTTCACATATCCATCATCTTCGTCTTCTATTTCCTCTATCTTCATCTTCTTCACAGCTTGGGCAGCATCGTTTCTTGGGGCCCCGTTTGGGATCCGTATTAACACATCCGACTTCTGTCCAGTTGTTGCATTCACCAGCCCCCCATTCTTATCCACTCTGTATGCCAACCCCCCCTTTCCAGGGACTCCCTCGTCTGCGTCTATATAAACAGTTGAGTTTTCATCAATCTCCTCTCTTATCAGCATCTTTGATAGCTCTGTCACCACATGCTTTTCCAGCCATCTCCTAATTGGTCTTGCACCATATACCTGAAAATGGAAAGAAGAAAAATAATACCTTTTTTCAGTAACTGATGTAAAAACAATAATATATGTTACTACCAGAAGCAGTTAGTAGAGATCGGGTGTGGGGAAGGGAGAGAATAAAGACATACCAGTTGCTTGTAACTCTCCGCCTAGAACAACGTCAATGCTGCATCACTGACAGCCAGGGCAACACCCCTCTCTGCCAAACGGCTTGCAATATCTTTCATCTGTAGCGGGCAACCACCATGATTGGTCGTGTGAGAGGGGATCAAATACCACAATTTCATCAACCGGTTAAGCAGCTCTGGCCTGAAGTGCTTTCTCACTATTTATATACCAAACTGGGGATTAGCTTCGAACTTTCAATCGACATGAAATTGAAAGATAAAAGAGTGAAGGGCATTAGTTACAGTATCTTACCTCTACCATCACCCGTTCACGAGCATCTTTCATCGAACACTTGCCCATTAAACCCGAGAGGAGATACTCAGCTCCGAGGTTTGAAGTCATGATGATCACTGTGTTAGTGAAGTCTACCTTCCGACCTTGGCCATCGGTTAGCCTCCCATCGTCTAAAACTTGGAGAAGGGTATTGAATACAGAGATATGGGCTTTTTCGACTTCATCAAACAGTACGACACTGTAAGGTCTCCTCCTTACTGCCTCAGTGAGCTGCCCACCTTCTTCATGTCCAACATATCACAGAATTTAGCGACAATGGAGAGGATGTTAAGTAAGCATTAAAGAGCCAAATAAAATAGGCGTCTATGGCTTAACAAGTGATGGGGAGACAATTAATTACCCAGGAGGTGCACCGATCAGTGCAACTGAATGTTGCTCCGTAATAACTCAGACATGTCGATTCTCACTAAAGATTTCATCGTCAAAAGAGCTGTTCTGCAGGGCCTTGGCAAGCTCAGTCTTACCAACACCAGTAGGACCCAAGAGGAATGAACCAGTGGGTTGTTGAGGCCTTCTTGGCCCTTGATCTCAAGACGGCCTCCGCTACGGCACTGACTGCCTCATCCTGTCCGACCGCTCACGTGCAGCCTCTCAGCAAGCCCAATTAGCCTTTCTTTGTCATTTTGTCCCAGCCTTGTGACAGGGATGCCGGTCCAGCGACTAACCACCTCTACAATCTGCTCAGGCCCAACAGTCTCTGTTAACATCGTGTTCTCGTCTGTGGTTCCTTCAAGGTTAGCTATGGCTGCTTCCACTTCTTGAATTGCCCCGTATTGCAATTCAGCAACCCTGGGTAGATCACATCTTCTTTCCGCCTCTTGTAAAGCAATCATGAGCTCCTCTCTTTTCTGTTTTAGCCTCCTAAGCTCATCAACCCTTTCTTTCTCCTTTTTGTATTTCATCATCAAGGGTTGAAGCTTGTCCCTCAAGTCGTCAAGCTCTCTCCGGACCTGAAATGTTGACAAGAAATTATATTAGAGATTGAAAAGAAAAAAAATGCAACAATTCTTCGCAACAATTCCTAGCCCAGCAGGACTTAATACTCACTTCTACAAGACAGAGCTTTACTGGCTGTCCTTCTCCTTTTCAAGAACATGAAGTTCAACTTCTAATTGCATTCTCTCTTCCTCTCCAAACTGTCGATTTCTTCGGGTTGACTATCAAGCTGAACTCTCACATTCGCGCTTCATCCACCAGGTCGATTGCCTTGTCTACAGATGTCGGCTAATACGAAGAAAGAAAACATAGTTTCAATCAAATTCTACCAACATTCCTCCCATGAATTGAGTAACAATCACCAAATTCCAAAGTTCACAACACAATTTCTTCAGATACGATTGCTTACATACACCAGTAATGTATCGGCTTGACAGTTGAGCAGCAACTACAAGAGCCAGTCCTGAATTCGAACACCATGATGTCAGCTAGTATCTTTCTTTCAGCCCTCTAAAGTGCTGATTGTGTCAAGTACGCTGGGCTCTGCTACATAAACTTGCTGGAAAGCATGCCTCTCGAATGCAGCGTCTTTCTCGACATACTTTCTGTATTCCTCAAGGATTTGTTGCGCAATGCACCGTAGCTGACCCCTAGCAAGCATTGGCTTAAACAAGTTAGCAGCATCCATGGATCCTTCAGTTCTACCAGCACCAAGAACAAGGTGAATTTCATCGATGAATAATATCACTTTCCCTTCACTTACTCTTCCACTTCTTTTAGAACAGCTTTCAATCTTTCCTCAAACTCCCTCTGTATTTTGCCCCAGCAGCCAGCTCCCATATCAATGCTATAAGCCTCACTTCAGAGAGATTACTAGGAACATCCTCTCACAATTCTCTGAGCTAATCCTTCAACAACAGCAGTCTTACCAACACCCGGTTCTCCGATAAGAACCGGGTTGTTCATAGTCCTTCTTGAAAGAATCACAAGTAACCCTCGAATTTCCTCATCCTACCAATGACAGGTCAAGAGTTTTCCGGCTTGCTCATGAGTCACGCCCATAAGTCTTCAATGCCTGGAATGTGGTGTCCCCGGAAGCACTTTCCACTTTCTTCCCTTCCTTCCCTCGGAGCTTCTCGACCTCGGATTTCACTCGGGAAGTACTAATTCCGGCTTCTTTAAGCAAATCCCCAATTTGGGAATCCTCAAGAAGGCCGAGAATCAATTGATCAATAGCTAAATGGGTGTCACCACGGGACTTTTGTGCCGATTGGGATCTCCGAATCACCTTGATTAGAGTAGTGCTTACTGGGATTTGATCAGGAGGAGGACTCTGAGATGGGAGTTTCTTCAGAGCTCTGTTGAAGACTCTTTCGACAGAGTTTGCAGCCTCCTCGTTTCCGGCGGCGCTGATCATGGATTGCCGGAATATGCCATTGGGATCACTTATCAAAGCAACGGCAATGTGAAGTGGTGTGATCTGAGCATGGCCGGAGTTTATTGCAAGCTCCTGAGCTCCGGCAAGAATCTCATTTGTCTTGTTGGTGAATCTCTCTGGATTCATTCTTTTAGCTTCTTGTTATCAACAAAAAAAACCTGTAACGAAACCAAAATTGAGATCAAGAACATGACAAACAAAAGAAATTGAATCAGAATTCAAATGAAAAACTCAATGCACAGCTTTATGGTGTTTCAAGAACAATTGTATAAGATTAGTTTCTCATTCTCTCAAGAAAAGTTGAAAACAAACAGCATTTGAAGAATTCTCTATTTTTCGGTTTTCTTTTAAAGAAAACGGCTGGTTTCATAGAAGAATTTCAATAAAATTTCAATAATGTCAGAACAAAAAAAAAAAAAAAAGAGCAAAAACAAAAATCTAGAACACCCAAGCTGAATGACTAGGATTTGGCCGGGATTAAATGGAAAATCCTCTCCTCGGCTGAAACGTATAAAACTAAAATAAATTGACATGTTTGATCACAGTTTTTGAAAACTGTTTTCTATTCTCCAAAACAAGGAAAACAGGAGAACACGTTGTATTCTCAATTTTTCTTCTTTCTGAACATCACGGAAAACGGGAGAACGGTTTAGTTCCCATTTTTTTTCTGGAAATCACAGAAAATACTAAATGCAAAATCAATAACAGTTCCAGAAACACCAAAGAATCCACCCCACGAATTCATCCCATATTCTCATATTTTCTGAGCAACAGAACGTAAATGGCATTCCATTCAACCCTCAAACAAGCCAAATTCAAACTCCAGCCAAAAAAGATTCCCTTGCCGACCCCATATCCCAAGATCAACAGCAGCAACAGCACTCTCTAGCATTCTATATCATTCATTTTCTATGGAACCAATCAAACAAACAAGAAAAGATTGAATCATTAGAGCATGCACCTGTGTGAGTAACTGAAAAGAAAGCGCGAAGACGCTCGACTTCGTATGCGTTTGTTGTGCGAAACACTGGAATTGATTCGGAAGAATAGAGGAGATGGGAGATTTTGAGGAACAATCAGAAAACTCTGGATGGTGGGTGATGGGCCTAGAACCTACTACACACTTCACCGTCTTTCTCTTACGATGTGATGCCACGTGTACCTTCCTTATTATTTTAAAATAAAATATTTTATTATATTTTTTTCCAAGCTGGTGACGATTTATCCCGAACTTAATTTTATTTATCATATTTTATATTATAAATAAAGGGAAGCTACTAGGTGGTCAGATCTATCTCCTCCACGCTCACATCTAGAAGGTTCTGGACACGCTCCAGACTCTACCCATTGGCTCATTGCCCAAAAACTTAAAATGGCGCGTTCACTCCACAGCTAGTCACCAGTCTGTTCTTGTATGATCGTGATTAATGATGACGCTGCGCTTTTGTTGTACATAAAAATAAAAAATGCTCCTCAATACAATATGAATTTAAGATAGAAATTTATTATGTAAAATTAATAGGAAAACTACTTTGTGTACATTAATAAAAAATATTATAATAATCAGGAAAGGAGAATTCCAAATTACATTAATTAATATATTCTATCAAAAAATAATTATATTTGATAACAAAATGATGATGGTAAAAAACTCCCCAAACTATCCATATGCCTAGCTATCCTTATAGTAACACAAGTAAAAGAATTTGTTGAAGAATTATCTTCTTCCTCCTTGGTTACTTGATCCAATCATGATGCCTTAGCTACTTTTTCTTAACTCTCGAGTCAAGTTTGTTTGAGCCAATCTTAGCTTTTTAGATGTGCGTTATTATAAGTTCGCCTTACAATTCGAACCATTACTGAAATATCTGGAAGTAGATTGTATGTCAAAAAACCAAGTCTTCTTGTTTTATTATTTTACTTTATAGTATTTTATGCCATTATTTTTTTTTTTTTTTTTTTATTATTCTATTTGTAATGTTATTGGTTTTAGGTGATAGAAATATTGATAAGTGAAGTGTAATTAGAATAAGTAGAAGGACTAAAATGAAAAAATGAGAAAAAAAAAGTTAAAATGAGATAGCCAAACAAGGTCTTGTAATGGATGAGAGGACAAGACCAAAAAGTGGTCTTATAATGGGTATTTTTCACGTTTTGGAAAAGGGAGAGAGTTAGGGTTATAGGTTCTTGAGAAAAGTCATTGTTGGTGATTGTTATAGTTGTTCAAAGTTTTGCGAGAAAAGAAGAAAAAGGAAGTGATTTGGTTTAAAATAAAAGCAAGATATGGATTCTCATACCGTTATTAGGAAGCCCCAACTTATTTTTGTTTTTGTGTTTAGGGAGAACCTGACTCTTTTATCTTGGGTAATTTGTTCTTGAATTGGAGTTGTATTGTTTTGGATTGTTTTTGTTTGGCTTGTGGGGTATTAAAGACCAAGAAGTGTAAAAAGATATGTATAGGTTTTGAAGGGAATTGATGTCAAGTTTTTTAAAGCGTGTTTTTGTTTTGGCGTAACTTGGCCTCTTAAACTCCAAATTGGATTATTCCAATTTGGGATGGTGCATAAGAATCATGGCTGAAAATGTCTAAAAGGAGTAGAGACCTAAATCAATCCAAAAAGAGCAGTTAGGTGTTTCCGAGATGGACCAAAACAAAGTCTAGAAACAGGAAAATTTTTAGGTTGTGTCATGTTTTTGTTTTGGCCATAACTTGAGTCATGTCATCCAGAATTGAGTGATTAGGATTGAGAAAGAACCATAAAGGTAAACTATAAAAGTATAGAAGGTCTTAGAAACGAGCCTGACCTTAGTCCCCTGTTTTTGAGACTGAAGTGAAAATACGGGTAAGCTATTGGGTTATCCTCTGTTTTGGTACAATTTTGGTGTTTTGGCCATAAGTTAAGTTGTAATGATCCAAATGAGATGATTCCAATTTCTACTAAAAATATACTCATAGAGCTATTATTTTTTTGAAGGAATTTTGGGTAAAAATATGACTTGTTGTTCCATGGAAATTTTGTAAGTGAAGGTGTATTGGGTGAAATCAATTCTAACGAAATACTAGCATTACCTGATTTTCTTTGTTTATTTTCTGGTGTAGCGTATTTGTGATGGATTAGGGTATTGATGATAAAACCTGAGAAAAATCGGGATTCAAGAAGAATAGAGACAGAATTGGCAACTCTTGCAGTTTGTTCTTCACATTTGTCTTCTTGTTTCGGTGTTGTGTTTATTTGTCATCAAACCCAAAGTGTTGATATAAAATCTACGTGTGTGCCACAGTTTGAACCATAAATAAATTGGTTTTAAGTGTTGGTTAATTGATCTCAGTAGATTAACATGAAAAAGGGAAGGCAATGTATTTTAATGCATGAATCATGTGTAGTCGAATGTGTATTGGTGTGTATGGTTTGGTTTTGGTGAAAAATTACTGCATGTATGTGTTTAAATTATGTTTCCAAATCTGTTAAAGGTTTGGTCTAATTGAAATAGTGCGTAAAACTCATGTGTTTAGTGAGTTAAAATAAAGAAAAAGTGATTGGATTATGACCAAATGCGAGATAGTGTTTCTATATGATTATGTGTAACTTTTGTGTGCAGAATTATTAACTTAGAATAAATTGGTTTTTAAAATGGGTTAATCGAATAGTTAACATAGTGGTAAAGTAGGCATATTTGTTATAAACTTGCGTTATTGTGGAATTCTTGTGAATATAAGCTAACAACTTTACTTTTACTATGACTAATTATTAATGCCCTTAAGAAAATGTTAGCCATCATATTTGAGTTAGGATAGATTGGTATACCAAATAAGGATAAATGTAGCAATGCGCAGAAAGGAATGATATGTTTTATAGTGACATCTGGGTGCAGTAACCCCGGCGGGACAGTATCGGTAGTGCACACAAAAATGTAATGTATAAATAACTAGTCCGTAGTCTAGTGGGACATTATTGAGTTATTAAAAGTGTTAAACCAGCCCCGACCCAGCGGGATCGTGTCGGTGATTACGTATCATACGCACCCGAAAGAATTTCGATTAGATTCGTTTTAGGGCAAATTATTAATAAGCGTGTGAATTGTGTTGTAATCTTGCCCCAGTATATGCGAGCATGAAATATGTGAATTATCGTGTTTTTATATGCGAGATAAAATGAATTAATGTTAAACCAGTATAAAATGTTATATATATAAATATTGCATTGATCACATGAGCAGTTTGCTGCAATGTTGTTTGGAATAATATGTTGAATGTAGTTGTGACGAGTAATGTATGCTTGTAGCCAAATATTATTTATATGTACATATAGATGTTGTGTTGATTGTTTGACATAAGAATAGAAACGTAAAAAACCACTAAGCATGAAAATGCTTAAGCGCGTTGATTCTGGCATACAGTCATGTAGATAGTGACAAGACTGAAGACCGTCAAACATAGAGTCACCATCATACCGTTCGGAGTAT
Source organism: Tetrastigma voinierianum (assembly GCA_016808115.1). Lineage (NCBI taxonomy): Eukaryota > Viridiplantae > Streptophyta > Magnoliopsida > Vitales > Vitaceae > Tetrastigma > Tetrastigma voinierianum. The sequence goes on from JAEQBH010004630.1 coordinate 18,398, forward strand.
ACGAAAATGCTCCATTTCATGCATACCACTTCATTTCATAATATCATGTGATTATTTTTATGGAAATCAAAGATGTTTAAGTCTTCATGGATAGTAAGGGGGTGAACTCTAGTAATATTTTGTAAATGTTTTGGAAATGCATGGAATGTCATTTTGTATCAATATGTTGTACTAAAGAATAGATATGGGCCATCTTAAAATGATATGATGTATATTTCTCGTACTAATGAATGTATTAGTAATGATATCATGTATTCATATATATATATATATATATATATATATATATATATATATATATATATATATATATGAAATGTGTTTTGACAAATGATTTCATGCGGTCCGTGTCTCCAGATCCAATTCACCGTCGGGTCGGGCTCAAGGGTGCAACAAAGGTATTCCCAAAACCCTAACATATTCTTCTTCTTCTTCTTCTGAATATACATTGTTGGATTTGTATGAGAAGGAAGAAAGCACACCCATCACTAACACTTTTTTGTGAGATTTGTATGGCACCCGATATCACAAAAACTTTTTCCAAAACCCTAACATCTTCTTCTTCTTTATTTTAACACTCATTGTTCGATTTCAATAGGAACGAAGAAAACAATTTTTTTGTTACTGTGACAATGCCATTCAATTTATTTAGATTTACATTTTTTTCTATTTTTTCCCTATAATGTGGGTTAGAACATTGGTTAAATCCGCGAGTTAGCATCATTGAAGCCGGTGAATTGGTATTAATCGATTAGGTTAGGTCATTTGTTGGTGTCGAGCATTGCATTGAGTGCTACTTAGTAATATGTTGGAATGCTGTAACACATTATGGGTACTACATGGTACTACCATGATGGGATTAATCCCTAATTTGAGCTCCCATCTCCCATTAATAACATATATGTCTTCTTTCATTTGATCAAGCTGGATGTCGAATGCTTCTGGGTTCAACTCTTTTTCAACTCATAGTGAAGTTGAAGTAAAGCGCCACCACCAAATTCATTCAAAGTTGAGGATGGTAAAAAGTGGTTCCAACTTAGGGAAGAAGTTTTATGAGTCTTTCTAACATAACTTGTAAGTGGGCAAAATTAAACATGGGTAACTAATATAGGATGTCTTTCAATTGCTTCTCTGATTTTGTTTCTTTTTTTCAAAGACTACAGACTATGGTTTTTTTATATGGATAGAAGATGTTGGGAAAACCAATGTCAGTGAGTGAAAAGAATTGGAAGGGAAGATGTTAGACAAAGAGGGAGTTATTGCTCAATTGGAAGCAGAGAAGAAAATCTTGGAAGAAAATTCATTTTCAACATTGTAGGAGGCCATGCAAGACATGAGAAATGAGTCGTGCCAGCTGCGTGGTGTTATGTGCAAGTAATCAAGAGGGAAGAAGTATGCTCTAATTGCATTTGTTATGTCATAGCTTATTTTTTCCATTGTTGTAATTGTTAGAAATTGAGTAATTGTTGGTGCTATTAAAATACTAAAATTTGGCCAGCCAGATTATGTAGTTATGATATCTTTATTAACTTTTCTTAGTGAGTCTTAATAATGATTCATAATTTTGCTTTATTTACTATGAATGACAATTCTTAATATTGCTTCAAGCACATTTCTTCTTAATCACTAAATTTTATTAGATTCCTTCATTTTAATAAGTCAAGCAAATGGTATGAATCAGTTAGGTCACATGGAGTACTACAAGTACTATCTTAATGAAAATGTTATATGATAGCAAAACATACGCTACATGTTTATAGTTGTAATAAGGCAGGAGATTAGTTGGTTAGCTACATATTTAAAAATAGTGGAAGTATTACCATAATATACTGGGGGTACTACCAGAACATACTAGGGGTAATACTTGATACAACCATAACTTATTTGAAAATATCATAATTATACGTTTATAACTGTAATGTGGAAGGAAATTGGTTGGTTAGCTATATATTTAGAAATAATGGTGGTATTACCAAAACATACTAGAGTACTACTTGAATCTGACCATAACTTATTTGAAAATATCGTAATTATAGTCACACCAAACATCTATTATACGTTTATAAGCTGTAATAGGGCGAGAAGATTGGTTGGTTAGGCTACGTATTTAGAAATAGTGGTGGTATTAACATCTCAAGTCTTGCTTGATACAATAGTAACTTATTTGAAAATACCTAGTATAGTACGTCATCTAAATTCCACTACTCCACGTTTATAGTTGTAATGGGACAGGAGATTGTGGTTTAGTTAAGTACACATATATTTAGAAATAGTGGTGGTATTATTATAGCATACAGGGGAACCTACCAGAACATACTGGGAGTATTATCTAGTACAACCATAACTTATTTAAAAATATCATAATTATAGTACTCCCTATATGAGTCTTAAACAAATATATTTTTAATCAATTTTTTTGATATCATTACTTGGGCCCCCGTTTGGGATCCGTATTAACACATCCGACTTCTGTCCGGTTGTTGCATTCACCAGCCCCCCATTCTTATCCACTCTGTATGCCAACCCCCCCTTTCCTGAGACTCCCTCCTCTGCGTCTATAAATAGTTGAGTTTTCATTAATCTCCTCTCTTATCAGCATCTTTGATAGCTCTGTCACCACATGCTTTTCCAGCCATCTCCTAATTGGTCTTTGGGGGGGGGGAGGGAGTAAAAGACATACCGGATTGTAACTCTCTTCTAGAACAACATCCAATGCTGCATCACAGACAGCCAGAGCAACACCCCTCTCTGCCAAACGGCTTGCAATATCTTTCATCTGTAGCCGGGCAACCTTTCGCAGTTGGTCGTGTGAGAGGGGATCAAATACCACAATTTCATCCAGCCGGTTAAGCAGCTCTGGCCTGGAAATTGCTTTCTCACCTATTTATATACCAAAAGCAGGATTAGCTTCAGGCCTTCTGAGGACTTTCAATCGACATGAAATCGAAAGATAAAAGAGCGAAGGGCATTAGTTACATTATCTTTCCTCTACCATCACCCGTTCACGAGCATCTTTCATATAACACTTGCCCATTAAACCCGAGAGGAGATACTCAGCTCCGAGGTTTGAAGTCATGATGATCACTGTGTTACTGAAGTCTACCTTCCGACCTTGGCCATCGGTTAACCTCCCATCGTCTAAAACTTGGAGAAGGGTATTGAGTACAGAGATATGGGATTTTTCGACTTCATCAAACAGTAAGACACTGTAAGGTCTCCTCCTTACTGCGTCAGTGAGCTGCCCACCTTCTTCATGTCCAACATATCTGAAATTTGTGACAATGGAGGAGGATGTTAGTAAGCATTAAAGAAACCAAATAAAATAGGCGTCTATGGCTTAACAAGTGATGGGGGCAATTAATTACCCAGGTGCACCAATCAATCTTGCAACTGAATGTTGCTCATGTACTCAGACATGTCGATTCTCACTAAAGATTTTCATTGTCAAAGGCTGTTTGCCAGGGCCTTGGCAAATCTCAGTCTTACCAACACCAGTAGGACCCAAGTGTAAGGAATCGAACATTCACTGTCACCTTGTGAAATGTAATTTAAATAAATGCAATGCATCTGTCTGGATTGCCCAGCAATGGCTTGGATTTTGAATCGTAGCCGTCATGTGCGCGCGCACGTGGCCTCGAGGTATCCACGAATAAGCTACCAGGGATCATAGGGTTCTTCGAGAGGCAATATCTTAGTTCTCGAATCGTCTCGTGATCGCCAACTTGAGTTTAACGATCTCTGTTATGAATCGATTTTACGATCTTAAATAATCCTCATAAATAGGATTATTTAATTTCCATAAATAGGAGAATTAATTCATAATTAATTATCATAAATATGAGAAATTAATTGAGAATTAATTCATAATTAATTTCCATAAATATTAGAAATTAATTCATAATTAATTTTAATATTTATGATAAATTAATTCATAATTAATTATCATAAATATTATAATTATCGGAGAATAATTATTTTGTTTTAACACAGAATTATTCTTTTTTGTATGTATTACTTTAGGTTCTTAATCAACTGACAATAAATATAAATTGTAATTCTTAGACTTATATTGAGGCACAATACACATAAAACTTGACAAACTCCTACTTGGACTAAAGTCAATTTAGTCGTGAGAAATTATAAGATTAGATAAATTAAACAACTTTAATTTATCGTTAATTCAACAAATTAATCGATTTATATTTATAGGTCGAGATTGGTCTCTGGCGGACATCATGACCACCGAATGTTAGGAAAGTCAGTGATCGACTTCGACATTGCATGAGAAGTAGGTCAGTATAATTATTATCCTTTCCTTAATCCCATATCTCTTATTGGTATGAGTAGGTGTAAGTGTCAACTCAGTATGCTAATTTTTACCATTTGTTTCCGAAATCAACTCCTTAAATAAATTTAAAACTTTTCTAAATCTACGTATTTGTTTGTAAACATTCTGAGTTGACATTTCAACAACCACCTTTGAGATATACTCTCCCACTATTAGGAGTGATGAATCCTATATTGATCATAAACTATCAATTCATGTTTTTCATTATACCCAACTTTCATTATTCATACATAGCGTAACAAGTATGAACTAATTGAGTCAAAGCATAATTTCGACCACGAGAGAGAAAGGTACTTTCTTATGATATCAAGTCAGAGGATCGATATACTACTATCATATAGAATTATACCATTGACACTCAAAATAGCTAACCTTATGAAAAAATATCGTGGGTCATTCCGATTATCCTCAGTCTCTTTATACCTCATATCATCATAATATTAATCATATCATGTAACAGTATCCTTTTATTTATTATACTCACGATTAGATCTTTAAAATAACAAATACCATGTTCAGTTTGCTCATAATATATTTACTAAAAATAATGTCGTAATATGTATTATTGCATAAATCAAAACACAATGAGTTAAATAAATATATAAGCTTTCATCCAATTGTATTTTATTCTTCAAACCATATGAAAATACATGGCTATCATGTTTGAGACAAAGGTTTAATTGATGGATCGGCTATATTTTCATTTCGGTATGAACCTTCTCTATCTTTACTTCATCACATCGATAATCTCCCCGATGGAATGGTAAGCGTCGTAGTATATGTTTGGATCGATGATGAGATGCGGGATCTTTAGTACATCGCGATGGCTCCATTGTTGTCCTGATACAACAAAATGGGATGCGCTATGGAAGGAACCACTTCTGGTCGATGACCGAACTTTTGATCAAAAACGACCTCTTTAGCGACCACGAGCGGCAATATACTCGGCCTCATTGTAGAATCATTTGTAGTGTCTGTTTGGAACTCTTCCAGTGACGGCACCACCAGCTCAGGTGAATATGTAACAGGTGAGACTTGCAATCATCTTTATCGGATTAGCTAGCATCAGTAAATCCACGTACTTGTAGCTTCGGCTCCTCCATAAATCAAAAATAAATCCTTAGTTCTTCTCAGAGTACTTAGGAATATTTTTAGCGCTTTCGATGACTCTCCTGAGGATTAGCTTGAAATTTGCTTGTAACATAGAGCATAGGAGACATCTGGCCTTGTACACATCATATACATAATTGACCTACGGTGAAGCATAAGGGACATTTTTGCATGTTATGTACCTCGACATCCGTCTTTGGGCACATGTCCTTAGAAAGGTAGATTCCATGTGACATGGGAAGATAACCTTTCTTTGATTGATCCATGCTAAACTTCTTTAGCATTTTATCAATATATGTCAGTTGTGACAGACCTAGCAACTTCTTTGATCTATCACGATAGATCTTAACTCCCAAAATATAAGCTGCTTCTCCTAAATCTTTCATTGAGAAGTTTTTCGATAACCACTCTTTAACTGATTGAAGAGAGGGTATGTCATTTCCTATTAATAATATGTCATCCATATAAAATGAGAAAAAGCTCCTGTCTCCAGTATTTTTGTATGCACAAGGCTCGTCTTCGTTTTTTGATGGGAAACCAAACATTTTGATTATTTCATCCAGCAGATATTCTTTTCTGGATGCTTGCTTTAGCTCATAAATGGACTTTTGTAGCTTACATACTTTGATAGAGGTCTTTCGAGACAAAACCTCGAGTTGTATCATATACACCTCTTTTGTAAATGTCCTTTAGAAGCGTCTTAACATCCATTTGCAGTTCCTTAGTCATAGCAGTATTATCCTAATGGATTTCAACATCGCCCTTTGGTGAAAAGGTTTCACCGTAGTCGATACCATATTTACGTGAACAACCTTTATGACAGTCGTGCTTTATAGAGTGAACCTTTACCATCCATATGCATTTCTTTTGAAGACCCATTTTGCATCCTATAGGTTTTGTCCACATAAATTAGATCAACTAAGGTCGAACCTCATTTTCTTATATGGAATCCATTTGGAGTTCATGGCTTGAAGCCATTTTTGAGTCATATCTAATAAGACTTCATTATAGGTAGTAGGTTCGTCGTATGTGATAAACAAGTCATCATACCTCCCCAAGGAGGACGGCGTATCCTCACCAGACCTACGATCACCTTGTGTATCTTGAGTTGTTAACTCAATGCATCATCATGGTATCAACTCTTGCTCCACCTCCTTTTTAACTACCGCTGTGGTTCACGAACTGTAAGTTCTATTTGACTCCCACGTAGCCATTTCTAGAATAAATTCTCTTTAAGTAGCATGTCTTGAAACAAACACTTTTGTTCATTGGGATTATAAAAATAGTATCCAAAACTCTCTTTTGGATACCACAAAATAACATTTATTCGATTTGAATCAAGCATGCGACTCTACCCTTTTTACAAGCGAGGACATCCCGAACCTTTAAATGTTTAAGATTTGGACCATAACATACCATATCTCTTATAGAGTAGAATCTACGGCTTTAGAAGGAGCATGGTTTAATAGATATGAGCGTATTTAGGGCATATCCCCGAAAATGATTTAGGAAGATTTGCATGGCTCATCATAGAGCGAACCATATCTAATAGATTTCGGTTTGCTTCTTTGAATACTCATTTAATTGTGGCGTATAAAGGTGGAGTCCATTGTGAAAGAATTCCATTTTCTTTGGATAATCTTGAAATTCTTGGCTCAAGTATTCCTACCTCGATCGATCAAAGGACTAATACTTTTTCCAAGTTGGTTTTCAACTTCATTTTATATTTCTTGAACTTTTCAAGACCTCACGATTTATACTTGATAAGTATACATGACCATATCTTAAATGGTCATCGATGAAACGTGAGTATGAAAAACCATTCTTGCTTGAGTGAAACATAGGTCCATACATCGATCTGTATGAGACTTAATAACTCGATCGAATCTTCCCGGTCTCATTAAGGCGTTTTGGTCATCTTACCTAATAAACAAGATTCGCATGTATCAAATGATTCATAATCAAATGATCCACAAATAGCCATTTTTATATGAATTTGTTTATCTCGTTTCTCATTTATATGACCAAGTCTACAATGCCACGAGATATAGAATTTCTAAAGATCATCTATTTTGGTTTTGTGTTTATATTGAAAACAAGATTTTCTAGATCAGTATATATAAACCGTTAGTTAAATGGCCGACACCATAAAAAAACATCGGCCACACGATATAAAGAAACTGACTTTATATTCTTTGTAATAATCGTAAAAAATGATGCAAATCGAAGCAAGGAAATAGATATTATATTTTTCGTTAATCTTTGGAACAAAATAACAATCTTTTAGATCTAAAAATTAATCCCTTTGGGTAAGAAAGAGTGTATATTCACTACCATTTAATGTAGCAACTCTTGCTCCATTTCCCTACGTAAAGTCCACTTCCCTTTAGCCAATTTTCTTTTCTTTAGATACGCATATTTATACAAATATGAGATCGAGATCAGTATCTAATGCCTAAGAGTCGGTTAGAAGTGAAAGATTTATTTCAATGCGCCCGACATACCTGAGTAGAAGCTTCCGTTAAGGCTGTGCAGCTGGCTTTCTAGATAAGCCTTGATTCCTCTTCCAATGTCCGTCAGCACCACCGGTGGAAGCAAATTTTCCCTTTGGTTTCTTTTCTTTCTTGATTTTGTACGGTGGTTTGAAAGGCCTTCTTAATGGTCTTTTAGGGCGACTTGAATTTTTTCTTAGAAGAAATTTGTACCATCGACTATAGCCCTTGCCTTCGATTGAGTCTTATAACATCTTAAGCATATTTAGCAACTGTGGTAGTGTAGAGGTCTCAGCAGGTCGAATTAAAATTCATTACAAAGTTTGAAAAACTTGGAGGTAGGGATTGCAAAATCAAATCAACCTTAGCGATGATGCAACATAAATCCCGATTTCTCTAATTTTTTCAATGGGTCAATCATCTTGACACATGGGTTTGCAATGAAGATCCCGACCTATCTTTGCAGTGAAAGAGCTCTTGGAGATATCATATCTTTCATTCCTAGCCCTTTTATCATACAATGCCTTTATGTGATTAAGCATTGTAAAAGCATTCATATTCTCATGTTGCTTTTGCAAATTAGGACTCATGGATGCCAACATCAGACAACAGACACTTTCAGAATCATCCGAATGTTTCTGATACGCATCCTTGTTTGCTACATCATCATGCAGGCGAGTTAAGAAGGGAATTGGGTTTTCAAGAACATATAGCTCTTCTCTTGTCTAAGAATAATTCTTAGATTTTGGACCCAGTCCATAAAATTGGAGCCAGTGAGCTTATTGTCAGAAAAACGAGAATATTAACATATTCATGTTATTGTTCATTTCTACAGAGAAAAGTAAAGATAAGAGTAAGTATTTATGCAATATACAAAATCAAAATATTTTGCTCTCCTTTAATTCATTTTAATCAATATCCCTTAAATTGATTTAAAATTTTTATAAAATTCTTAGTGGGCTAGGATCTTATTTTAATCTTGAGTTAACTCAACAAATTAAAATAATCTCAATAAGTAAACAACAATTGCTAATTACAACTTTTGTAATTCCTAGATAATTAGTTTATCAACTTTTGATACACATATCACATATGTCTCCTAATCTCTTGTCTCAAAAACACTTGACCTTGAGTTAGCTCAACAAGCCATGTATTTTAGTAATCGAATAATTATTCAAGATCTAATCTCATAGTAAAATTAAATTTTTAGTAAAACAATCTTGGAGTTAACTCGACATATTATTCTAATAAAATTTATTTAAACTATAATAATGGAAGACAACAAATGATTTAGCTATTGAGGATAAATTGAATATTAATAACTTTTTAAACAATTAACATCTGATATGTAACCGAATAAAGTTATATGTCTACGTATGCACCGAGAATAACGTGGAACACGTCTGCGCGTAAGAGATGAACATTCCTATCATACTTGGAAATGTAATTTAAATAAATATGTACGCCACATCACGGATTCTTAACAATAGCGGCCGATTACGAATCGCGAACCGATCACTAGCCGCACACACGTTCGGCACCGAAGTATCCGCACAAATAACTCTCGCGGGATCCTCATAAAGGAATTTAACTTCGAGAAGCTTAATATGCTGGATTTCTCGAATCATCTCATGACCATAACTAGAGTTTTTCGATCTATTTAGATTTCTGGGTCATAAATAATCCTCATAAATAGGATTATTTAATTTCCATAAATAGGAGGAATTAATTCATAATTAATTATCATAAATATGAGAATTTAATTGAGAATTAATTCATAATTGAGGCTTTCCATAAATATTAGAAATTAATTCATAATTAATTACAATATTTATGATAAATTAATTCATAATTAATTATCATAAATATTATAATTATCAAATAATTATTTTTGTTTTTAACCAAGAAATTATTCTTTTTGTGTGTGACCCTTTGGGTTCCTAATCAGCTGCGATAAATATAAATTGTAATTTTAGACTTATATTGGCTTTAATACATAAAACCTTGACACGAAGGAATGAACCGGTGGGTTGTTGAGGCCTTCCTAACTTGGCCCTTGATCTCAGGCGGCCTCCCTTCGGCAACGCGCCTCATCTGTCCGACCACTCTTTGATCACGACCTCGGCAAGCGTTGAAAACCTTTCTTTGTCATTTTGTCGGCCTTGTAGCGGGGATGCGGTCGGCTGACTAACCACACCTACAATCTGCTCGAGCCCAGCCGGTCTACTGTTAACATCGTGTTCTCGTGCATGGTTCCTTCAAGGTTAGCTATGGCTGCTTCCACTTCTTGAATTGCCACGTATTGCAATTCAGCAACCCTGGGTAGATCACATCTTCTTTCCGCCTCTTGTAAAGCAATCATGAGCTCCTCTCTTTTCTGTTTTAGCCTCCTAAGCTCATCAACCCTTTCTTTCTCCTTTTTGTATTTCATCATCAAGGGTTGAAGCTTGTCCCCTCGAAGTCGTCAAGCTCTCTCCGAACTGAAATGTTGTGAAATTATATTAGAGATTGAAAAAGAAAAAAAAAATGAAAGAATTCTTCGCAACAATTCTATTGAGGACTTAATACTCACTTCTACAAGACGAGCTTTACTGGCTTTGTCCTTCTCCTTTTCAAGAGCATGAAGTTCAACTTTTAATTGCATCCTCTTCCTCTCCAAATTGTCGATTTCTTGGGGTTGACTATCCAAAGGCTGAACTCTGCATTTGTGCAGAAGCTTCTGCATCCACGGTCGGTGCCTTGTCTTGCGGATGTCGGCCTATTACGAGGAGAAAGAAAACATAATTTCTGTGCATTAACCACAAACATTCCTCCTTAGTTGAGTAAAAGTTGTAAGGTTTTAAGATTAAATTGTGCAACCCTTTTGAAAAGTTTCGAGCTTGAGCTTGAAATTGAAAGTTTAAAGTGGTAACCTTTCGAAGCAATGCAAGTGGAGTTAACGATGGAAGAACTACTATATAAGGGGTCTCTCTTGCTGTTACATTATATCAAAAAACACATTTCATTCTTTGAGAATTCCATCAATTCGAGAGAGCAAAGTAAGGGAAAGCAAAAAGTTATCTGGGTTGGTTTTTATGATCCCGTTCAAGCTTTTCGAGGAAAATCAATGGCCAGGAGGGTATGTAAAGTCTATTTCTTTTCATGTTTCCATATTAGAAACAAGTTTAGGATGCTTCGTAAGCAACTATCATTTAGTATCAAAGCATGATTGACCCTCTGCACACATATTTAATGTAAGAAAAAAGGGTACATCTGAAGATCTCATTTTTTCAGTTTACGGATCTTACAGTTTGGTTTTTAATTGTTTAGAATCATTAATCACCAGCATGTTTGATTCCAATGTGTTTTTATGATTCTATAACATCAGCGCGAAAAAAATTGCAATACAGATCTCATTTTTCGAGTGGATATACGGTTTTGGTTTTTTAATTGTTTTAGAATCATTAAATCACCTTTATATTTGATTCAATATGTTTTTTTTTATGATTCTATAACAACAAACTGCTAGTAAAAAAAAAAATTCGTGTTTCTGGTTCTCATGGAGGTCTTATACGAAGAAGACAACCTTTAAAAAATAAATACATAAATAGTATTTGGGCCTATATGAAAAGGCTTTATTCTTGGGCTTTAGTAATATTAAGCAAGCTTGTTGGAAAATGTGTTACTTATGAAATTTGAACCTACGACCAAAGGTTGAACTAAGAATGACTCTTCCACCAAACCAACTTGGCTTGTATGTTAAAGAATTTATATGTTTAATTCTTATAATAGCCAGCATTCATTACGTGCTGAAGAATTATTTATTAATTGCTCAAATCATGTTTATTTAAGAATAATACTAATTAAATTTACAATTTTTAAGGCTTTCTCATGCATGAATGTATTATTTATGCTTTGATTCTTTTGTATGAAATCAAATTGTGTGTGATAATTATGATTAATTATACAATTTTTATAGCATAATAGGATGGTTTAATTATGCTATTCAATAAAATTTGATATTATCCATAAAACTGAAGTTTAGTGCCTAAGTTAGAAAGCACAACTAAATACTTATAAAATGTCCATGTGATCAATATAATTTTGGTTAGTTAGGGAATAACCACAACATCTTTAATTAATTAAAATTATTTATTAAGTTAAGATCACATAAAGAATGAGACATACACTTGTAATTAATTATACTTAATATAATAAAATTTATCCCACAAGAAATTTTGTTATATTTATATAATCAATTAAGATGAGATGCTAGATTATTTTCATAATTTACCCACATGAATTATGAATTGGTACATAATTTAGTAGTTTTATCTTTAAAGATAGAAATGCAAATTATATAGTGGTTTTGGAACCTTTGAACATTAAGTGGTACTTGTGTAGACATACGTAATAGGAAAGTCGACGGAAGGTCGATAAGAGCCTCAGGCTGATGGTTATTAAGAGGGATGAATTGAATGCCAGCTTTACACAGGGACTTCTGGTGTATATAAATGCATGTACTTATCCGTTTCTTAGGTTACTGTTCACCCATCAAAATTAAATAATTTGAAAATTTTATCATAAAGTTAAAAAGAACTAATTAAATAGAGATTTTACCCACATGTAATATTTATTAAATTAGATATAGTTTAGTGCGTGTTTTACATTGGTAACACATGCAATTAGTGATATAAGCCTCAAATCTAACATAAGCTTTTGGACTTTTTACGATTATCTCAACGCTGGTGCAACGATATGCACCTAGACATTCGAACTTAGGGGTGACAACTATAAAATGGAAAGAAAGGATTCTCCTTCATTTAGGGTATATGGACTCGATTATGCCATGAAATTGAATCACGAAGTGACCAGGAAGAAAGCGCACGTGCTGAAGTTGTGCTTTTGAAGCGATAGGAGATCGATCGGCTCGAGCGTAATATTCATTAAGACAAAAATCACTACTGGTATTGAGTTCACGTTGAGTAATATGACAAAGGTCAAAGATTTGCTAAAATCCATTAGCGAAACGATTTGTGCGCGGACAAAGCTTGGGCAAGTACAATAATGAAGTTCTCTTCCATTCGTATCACAAGCGTTAGGGGTGTGCGTGAGCACATCATGCAGATGAGGGACATCACGGCTCAACTTAAGAAACTCGGGATAGATATGTCGAAGTCCTTCCTAGTACACTTTATTCTGAACACTCTTCCTCATCAATACGGGCCTTTTAAGATCTCATATAATACGTAAGACAAATGGTGAATCAATGAATTAATGACCATGTGTGTTCAAGAAGAAGAGAGGCTCGTGATGGAATTGGGTGAAAGTGAGATGTTGGATACAACTTTTGGAAAGAACAAAAGGAATGACACATCTCAGACTTGCACTTCTAAATCAAAGAAGGGAAGGTAGAGTATCACTCGAAGCTAATATCGAAGGAAAATAGAAGTGTTTCTTCTTTAAAGGAAGGGACACGTGAAGAAAGATTGTCTAAATTCAGAAGTGGCTTGAGAAGAAAAGTGGTTCTATCATCCTTTGTTTGTTATGAATCTAATATGGTTAATGTTAATATTAACATACGGTGGATTGATTGGTTCTACAACCCATATTACCATTTCTTTGCGGGGTATGCAAAACCTAAGGAAGCCGAGTGGAAAGTGACTAAGCATCTTAACTCGAGAATGACGGGATGGGCTCACATGTGGAAATTTATCGGGACGTGCGGTGCTGCCCAAGAAATGGCTTTGTTTAGTTTTGGAAATGACCTTTTATGTGCAAGTTTCTCCAAGAAACTTGATTTACATTTCTAGGCTTTGTTAATTAAGTTTTTCTTTTACTTTTCAAGACAATGTATTTAACTTATTTTATGAATCAAATCATATTGGAATAGGTATTATAGCATATGAGTACATGTAAATTTCTTTACAAAATGAAGCCCTTTAATAATTCTTTGCATGTTCATATTGGTACTAAGAGGTGTAATATTAATGAGGATTTATACATGTTATGGCATCGGAGGTCAGTCACATCTCCGTAGATAAATTAAAAGATTAGTAAAAAGATGGAGTATAATACTTTAAGATTATCACGATCTTGCAACGTGGCTGCGCGTTAAGGGAAAAGCGGAGACAAACAAGTCTAAGAATTATAATAGGAGTTCAAACATATTAGAAATCAAACATGCCGACATATGTTGTCCCGGATATGGATATGCTTGGTAAAAAATATTTCATCACTTTCATTGATGATTACTCACGATATATGTATGTGTACTTGCTTCATAACAAGTATGAAGCATTGGATGCCTTCAAAGTCTTTAAGGATGAAGTTGAGAACCAATGCGGGAAGCAAATACAAATAGTGAGATCTGATAGAGGTGGTGAATACTATGGTAAATTCTGCGAGAATGAGCAAGCACACAGTCGCACTGCGAGTTTCTTAAAGCATGGGATAATTACTTGACACACTATGCACGGTTCTCTAGACCAAAATGGTGTTGTAGAAAGAAGAAATTGAACTGTAGTGGACATGGTGCGGAGTATGCTTAGCAACTCCAATCTTCGTAAATTTTTATGGTAGCACTTAAGGTGCGTGTATATATTAAATGGATGTTCAAACTAAGACATCTAAAGACACCTTACGGAGTTGTAGCAAGTGTGTAACATTATATGGAAAAATTGAGCTTAGGAGTTTGCGGAAATATATCTGCGCGTTTAGTATTTATCCATACGAGGTGTGAATATATAATCCACATGACAAGAAATTGGACCCCGAGAACTTAGTGGTTTCTTTATTGGCTACGAAGCGTCCCAGGGTTATAGATTTTCTTGTCCGTCTCATTCGACTAGGATTGTGGAATCCAAGGAACTTGGAAGTTTTCTTGAAAATGACATGATTAGCATTGGGAGGGATCGATTCGGGGATTTAATTCTATTCACGATCATATAAACTCAACCATCCATCATATGATAGATTGGTTATAGTTCGTAACACTCCTCAGTTCCAATTAGTGTTGAACAACCCGATCATTGAAGTTCCACAAGTAGTGAGAACCTTCGGAGGATCAACAAGTTCGAGGAATTGCCACATAATCTTGAACAAGCGGTTAGACGAAGCTCCTCAAGGAGAAGATGGTCCAACATTAAGGCGATCTACTCGTGAAGAAGTCGAGCGATTCTAAGCGTACATAGTGTATTCTGAGCGATATTGGAGCCGCAAATGATCCTGAAAAATTTTCACAAGCCTTAAGTTGTAAAGAGTATGATCTATGGTATAATGTTATGAAGGATGAGTTAGATTCCATGAAGAGCAACGAAGTCTAGGACCTTGTAGAGTTACCTCAAGGGGCGAAGGCCATTGGCTATAAATGGGTCTATAAGACCAAAAGAGACTCATTAGGCAACATTGAAAGATATAAGGCGAGACTCATTGCTAAGGGATTCACTCAAAAAGAAGGAATCGATTACAAGGAGACCTTTTCTCCTGTATCCAAGAAAGATTCTCTTCGTATTATTTTGGCATTAGTTGCACATTTCGATGCGAGTTACAGCGAATGGATGTGAACTTGACTTTTCTTAATAGTGATCTAGAAGAAGGTATACATGAAACAACTTGAAGAGGTTTCTCTTCTAAGGAAGGTGAGCATTTTGGTTATAAGCTTAAGAAATCCATATACGGTTTAAGAAACGAGCCTCGTCGATAGATGCTACAAATTCCATGGAGTAATTACTTCATTTGGTTTTGTTGAAAAACTCATTGATCATGTATATACTAGAAGGTCAATGGGAGTAAAACTTGTTTCCTTGTTTTATACGTGGATGACATTTTACTTGCAACCAATGGCAAGGGAATGATGCATGGAGGTAAAGTGATTCCTCTCGAAAACTTTGATATGAAGATATGGGTGGGGCATCTTATGTCGTGGCATTAAGATCCGCCAGAGATGAATCTCCGCAGTAATTTAGGTCTATCATAGGAAACCTATATTAACAAAGTTTTGGAGAGATTTGAGATGAAGGATTTTTCACCAAGTGTTGCTCCCATTATGAAGGGCGATAAGTTAAGTCTAAGTCGATTACGAAAAATGATTTAGAAAAGGAACCCATGAAGAATATTCCATATGCTTCAACGGTTGGCGACCTTATGTATGTCGAGGTTTGTCTGAACCCGATGTGCATATGCGATTGGAGTGTTAAGGGAGATGTAAAGTAATCGAGTATGGACCATTGGAGAGTTGGAAAGAAAGTCATGAGGTATCTCTGAGCCAAGATTATATGCTTATGTATGAGCGGGCCAATTTACTTGGATGCATTTAGCTATTACAGTGCAGACTTTCTTTGGTTGTGTTGATTCGTAAATCAACATCTGGGTACAATTTCATCATGGCCGGTGGAAATTTGTTTTCTTGGAGAAGTGTCAACGACTTTGATTGCCACTTCTACCATGGAAAGCTAAATTAGTCTCTTGTTTTGAGGCTACCTCATAAGGTGTATGGCTTAAGAGTTTTATTTATGGGCTTAGAGTTATGGATTCTATTTCTAGGCCATTGAGGATTTTTTGTGATAACTCAGCTGCAATGTTCTTGGCTAAGAATAACAAGGGTGGGAGTCAATGACACATGACATCGAATACTTACGATTAGAGAACATGTTAAGGAAAAGCCAGTGGTGGTTGAGCATATTAGTACTGAGTTGATGATAGATGATCCTTTGACTAAAAGAATGCCAGCCATTGTGGGACCCCTTTCCCGGCCCGACCCGTTTTGGCTGATTCGAATCGAGTCCGGGATGCCCTGTTATCACTCAATCACTCAAAATCATATCTTTAAGGAAGCGATTTCAAAATTGGGCAAGCCCATGAACATTTACATTTAACAAAATACATTTACAATGAAGGCATTCAAGCCTTTTTAATGATTTACAAAAATAGATGTTCGAGTTCAAATTGTTTTTACAAAATATCAATATATAAAGAAAACGTAACAGAAATGAATGCACATGGCGGAGCATCTTTCAGAAATTTCCTTCTTTATGACTCGACACTCCTTGATCTTCGATCCGGCTTTCACGATCACTATCTATCACTCGGTACTGCGCATTGGTAAAACAATACGATAAGCATTTCATGTAGTAGTTCTACTCTAAAATCCATTCCTCGATTTCGGTTTAAATCGAATCATGTGATTTAACGATTAGAAACTTTGAATCTTTATGGATGATGATGAAAATACAATCGACATATACTTGTTTTATATACATTCAGTTATGGTTCATTGATCATCCAAAAATACTACTTTCATATTCAATATTTCACAATCTCAAATCAATTCCAATTATGCTCACAAATTCAATTCGATTCGCGATTCAATTAGGTTACGCCCGATCGGAATTCGGTTATGCCGCCTTGAATTTAACATGTCTTCGATATACGAGGATATCGAGTCACTTGGCACGATCAGTTAAGTGCAGGGCTGTATAAAAAGCGGTTTTATAAAAAACGGTTTTATAACGACAAGACGGTCCGCCGGTCAGCCGACCGGGTTATTAAAAATCAATTAGTGAACACTACCAATACGGTCCCGTTGGGCTGCTGATCGGAGTGACACATCAATACAATCGCTTGGTAATACTACCATACTCACCCCTATCGTATAACACCGATCTATCCTAATACGAACTGCAGGTTAACATTCTATTAAGGGCATTCAAATCTTTATAGCAAAGTATAAGACACATGTACATTTGTATAAATAGTTCACTTTCAATAGTCAGTTTCATGCAAACATTTTACAATCAATTTCTTCAAATCATTTAAAACAATTCAATATGCCTTTCTTATGCATTTAGAAGCATTTTCAAATATTGAAACAAGAATAGGAAATATAGAACAAACATGCAAAAAAATTTGAAACGAATAGAAGCCCAGAGAACAAACCCGCACCTCGTTCAAGTCCTCGTAGTCTCAATCTCATTTTGGGTTTTCTCCTCGCTTCCCTATTCCAAAACCATTAAAGAACAATATTATTTAGCGTGCTTAGTGGTTTTGTTAGATCGATTTGGAAGCGCTTAATATGAGTTCCAATTTCAACAAGCTATATATATAGATGGATTCTTGACTCAATGGGCTTTCCATAGAGTCTAAGAACAATTAAACGGAGTTCGACGAAGGAGTTAGCGACCTTCCGAAGTCGGTGTCATAATGTAGTCACACCCGTACCGAAGCTAACCTTAATCGACCAGCGCACCTGACCTGCAAACTCGGTCTCGACACCTTGTCTAACACTTGCTATCCTCCTTAGGCATATAAGAATGAATTCTCGACTCAATGGGTTTACGTAGCTCAAGAACACCGAAACGGAGTTCGACGGCGAGCTTACGACCAAGCCGGGCGTCATACGTAGCCACACCCAACCCGAAGCCGACCCGACCGTCGAAATCTCAAATGACCTTCGTCGAGCCCGACCTCCGGTCGAGCCGACTCCCAAGAATCGGGACTCCCAAAGAACCGACCTCCGCTGACCCCATTGACCTCACATGTCGACCCCATTGCCGATTCCCACCGACCTCGCAAAGACCATAACTTGGTTTACGAGTCCGACCGAAATTAAAGTTCTCAACATCGCTTCATATCACGTAGCTACAATTTACCAGAAGGAATCAATTTCCAAATTCCCTTTATTTATTACCCAAAAACTCGTTCTAAGGTCCGGTTAATGCGCACTACCAATGTGGCGCCTTCCCATGGTTTAAACCAAACATTCCCCTAAGGCATAACCACCACACAACCCTGTGTGGTAGAAAATAACCTTCAAAAGGGTGTGGTAAGACCTACCTCTCGAGTCGTTTAAACTCCCGATCCCGGTCTCTACTTGCAGCTCTTATCACGAGGAAGGACTTTCCCTCTTGCTTCGTCGGAAACCTTTGGTCCGATCGTCGGAAAATCTAGAGAGAAGGTAGAGCCTCTCTCAAATTTCTCCCTTTCTCTCGCTTTTCCTTTCTTATGGATCACCCCTTAACGATTTTAAAAAGGAGGGAAACTCCTCCCTCTTTCACACATGCCACATGCCCTTTTCCCGATGATTTTCTTTCTTTATTTCTTTATACTTAGGTCCCTCTGCATTTCTCTATTATTCCTCATTTAAGTCTCCTATTATTTCCCTCGTCATTTATTTCTCATAATTTCACTTAGACATATAAACTTAATTACACTTCGACCAGTCCCCATTTTACAATTTCCATATTTTTTTCTTTTCACTGGGTTTATTTCCTGATTCAACATTTTCATTTCCAGTATTACAATCATTTAATCAATATCCATATAATAAATTCCTAGAAAAATACCCAAGTTACTTAATTATACCTGAATATATAATAATTCCTTATTATAAAATTATAAGGGTATTTTTTGGGGATGCTACACCCATGAAATTCAAGGATCATGTAGATTTAACGGGATTGTTTCTCTTTTGTAATTGTATATATATACATTTAGTTAATGAAATTTTATACATAATAGCTATTTTCTCATTTTCATGTGCACTTAATTCATTCTGAGAAAGTATATTTATTCCACCTAGAATAAACATGTGGTTTATTCATTAAGTTTTATTCATTAAGTTTTTTTTGTTACCACATTAAGTAATTAAGAATCAAAATGCATTATGATACATAGTTATAATATCTTGGCTATTGGAGGACTCTACACTACTAGGAAGAGTTCTAGCCAGCGTCACCAACCCCTATTAAAAGTAGTATATAATGCAGTTTATAAAATAATATGGATGAAGACAACCGCGGCATAACATGGCTATAGGTGGTGTGGAGAAATCCTATAGACGCGGCCACTTCATAAACCGTGGCTATAGGCTCTCCCATTAATTTGGCATAGTTTATAGCCGTGGTTTGTGGTTGACCTCGACCATAGGGATGGTTTATAGCCGCGGTTTGTGATTGACCCCGGTTATAGGGATGGTTTATAGCTCAGCGTTTTGGTTGACTACTGCCATGTGGTGGTTTATAGCCGCTGCCTGTATCAATTCCTGGCCATAGGGTGGTTTATAGCCATGGGCCAGGGTCGACCCCGACCATAGCGGATGGTTTATAGCCACGCTTGAGCTTGACCCTCAATTATTGTGGTGGTTTATAGCCATGGTTTGTGGTTGACCCCGACCATAGGGATGGCCGAGTAGTCGTGGGTTTATGGTTGACCCTGACCATAAGGATGGTTTATAACCGTGGCTCCAGGGTCGACCCGACCATAGAATGGTTCATAACCAATGTGCTATGGAAAACAAAAGGTTGCTGCGATTTTGTTCAAATGATTAAAAATAAGTTTACAATAAGGTGCTGTGGTATTCAAAACTTAATGTTTATAAGTAAATTTATCAAACACGCTTCAAGGTCATTGATACCAAGATACCAAATTCCTTAAGAACAGCGTAATGTATGTTTGAAGGTGGAATGCTATGGTGAGGAGATAATAGATAATGTAATCTTGAAACCTCTGTATTCGGAAAGAGAGTCTCCAATCATAAGCAGCCATATACAATAACCCAACTACACGGAAAAAAAGGGAAAATTATTGGAAGCTGAAATGGTAATTATAGAAGAGATGAAGCAATATTTTGCTTCCTTTTTTATCATTGTCTAATGTTTATCTTTCTTTCACCTTTTCCTTTTTTCTATGTTGAGCATTTCATCATGAGTAATGAGTAAGATTAGAGGGAGGGGCTTCATCAAGGCCATTGTCAGCCAACCGCATCGATTATGAAATCCAAACAAAATATTAGCTGTGAGCCCTCTCAATCCCCTCTAAAACAAGTAACCATGTGTCATAGCAACATTCACCATGGACAAGATATAAACACAAAAAAATGCCAAGAGAAAAGAAGAAATATCCCGAGGATGATAAATGGATGTAATTTTTCTCCTTTGCAATAGCCATAATCTATAGAATAGAGAAATTCTCTTTGTTTCCATCCTGCATATCTTAGGTTATGCAAGAGAGGCTAAAAGTTTCGGGAACGGGTAAGTTGTCAGTGCGGCTAGCCATGTGAGAAGCATGATGGTCTGTAATTATGTTGTCTTTTAGCTCATTTTCTTTACATTTTTTTTTTTTTTTTTGCCTCCTTCCTCCCATAGCTTCCCTTTATAGTTTATTTTACACCCACCTGGGAAATGATGCTTATGACCCTCACTCTTTCATAGACTCCAATGTGGGGACTTTCGACAAATTTGTTCTAAAAATCGTTTTCCGAAACATTCTCAAATAGGAGGCTTTTATTTTCCTAACAATCATCTTCACTACTTGGATTGCGTGTGTCCGAGACACATTGTTTAACTACATTAATTGGTTATGCATAGTACTACGCTTTTCTTTTCAGAAAAACACCAAATGGAAATCAAGCATGTATCAATCATGTTCCAACAAAGATATGCATGAACATTAACTTGAAAAAAAGAAACAAGAATAGACAACATTCATTAATAGAAAAAAGAAAAAAAGAATCAACAAGATCTACCTCCGATCGAAGAAACCTACAAAATGCAAAAACAACACTTAAAGCATCACCAGCCCATGTTCTCCAGATAGAAAGGATTGGATGCACAAAAATGGAGACGCATCAAATGCTAACGATGCACTAACCATCGAGGATTCGAGCCAAACAACATTTTTTGAGAATATACTGAGAAATAACCAATAAAGAAAAGAAAACCTAAGAGAGATTAGTCCGTGGAAAAAAAAAAGCACCATCATGGTGAAAATAAATCATATGTTAGTTAACCAAAACTGCTAGCAAAGGATGCAAACAAATAGAAAAAAAGTGGTGAAAAAGGTGTAACACTTTCACTACTTCAGGAAACATGCTCTGCATATAAGAACCTAGCAAAAAGTGGTGAAATTTTCAACATGTATGATCCACCAGGTAAAAAACTATAATGGAAAAATCAAGAATACATTCTTGAAATTTTTTGAAGTTGTTGCCTGCTACACAACATACAGAACATATATACTAAAAGTAGTAATATGAAATACTAAATATGTTTATCACCTCAACGCTCTTCTTCCCAAATCATGTGCCCATCAAGTGTTCCTCTTTATCATCCCCAGAATATGAATACTGAAAGATGTAGCAATCACCACAGTAAAATTTTGCCTAGTGAGAAGCTGAAAGAAGAATCTTCTCTTGGCCATTAATACACCAAACCTGCACAACCAATAAGAAAGATCCATCAATGATAATACCGAGAAAGTGAAATCTACAGATTTTCAAGAGAGAAATCTATAACATCACTTTAAATGTCCAAGAAGAATCCACATGACATGGAGATAAGAAACAGAAGACCATGGAACTAGCCTAACATGTGTTGTTCATCATCTCAAATTATCAAAATGGAATGGGGAATGGGGGTTGCCTCATAAAAACTATGCCCCAACAGCAACTACTCACCATTTCTCATCAGGAATCAGTAATAAAAGATTTATCACATCAACGAGACACCAAGGAACAATGGAATGCCACATACCATCTTCTCAACAATGGATAGACAAGTTGGATTTAAAAACAGTTTCTATAGATATGGAATTTGAGTGGGGTTGATACCAAGAGCTGGTTAATCTACTTAGGAATTAGGATATATATAAATTGTTCTATCCAAGTCAAGAGTTAATTTAGACTTGAGGATATAAATTTGTTACTTTGTTAAGAAAAACAATGTCTTCAGAGGTCTGCCCATCTCTATTTATCACGTGGGTCAGATTTTGATAAAAGTATATAAATTTTAAAGTTAATGTTTTTTATAATTCAATACATTAACAAAATATATATTTTTAAATTTGTGGCACTTTTTGTTACATTCAAAAGGGTCCATGTGTTCAAGACGCACATTTCATAATTTTTATATCATGACATACATTAAGAAAATTTGAATTTGCACTAAAGGTTCTATGCATCTACTATTTCCCAAATGCATCTCTTTATACAAAGACTTGGTATTTTCCATTTTTTTTTAAAGGTCAAGACTCAAGGAAATTGATGTTGTTGCTCCATCATGTAAATGCCCTGCAACCCCACAAAGCTCACTCCGCGTATCCTCATGCTATTGCCTCATCTCATCTCGTATGTGCTCAAAGATTAGAGATAGTTCGAAGTTTTGTCCCAAAATAATACTTTTAAAATTAAAAAAAAAAATCAATTTAGTATAGGTTTGAAAAAAAAGTCCAAACTAATACGTCCTTGTTAAAACCGTAGTTGGTGACTATGGTTTTAAGCTTGAAGTTAAAACTGTAGTCACCAACTAGGGTTTTAAACCAATTTTGGACATTTTTTCGAACTAAGATAGATTGGTATTTTTTACTTTAAAAGTACTATTATGGGCCAAAACTCGATAATTCCCTTGCCCTACTATCTCCTCTCCTAAGACAAGTTTCAAATTTTGTCCCATATCAGTGGGAGTTAAAACTTTGAAATGGAACTACAAGATCATCGTGTCTTTCTATAATTCTAATATTCAAACCTCTTATCAAGGTGGGAGGCATAGTCAACAAGACATATGCATATGAAATATGATAGAAAGAAATGCTGAAAAAATCTGGTTAAACCAAATCAAAACAAAGGATATCCAGACCTATTGGCACCTTTGGTGGTAGCCGAGATGCTTTCATTAGATTTCCAGAAATTGTGCCGGTGACTCAGTAGTTCTTACAAGTCCCTTCTGCAATTTTCACAGTTATAGTATAAAGACAAATTGAAATTTGCATATTGGGATGCGGTGCTTGGATGAACAACTATGGACTGCAATCATAAAAAATGATAATTATTGTAAGGATCATCTAAAATGATAAAGTGATAAAAAATACCTGAGAATCAATAGACCATCTCTCAATAAGCCATATTCTTTAACTCATCACAAGATCCACTTCTGATAAATCTTCACTTATTCACTTCGACATTCTGGATTTTTTTTTTTAGTTTTGATGATTACTTTGTCCTGAGCCAACTTGTTGAGATATCTCTATGTCAAACAACTAATGGAAGACAAACCTTATTATATTTATTCCCTCTCCAAAATGTGTGGAATAAAGATCAAATAAACAAACAAAAAAAAAAGAAAAAAGAAAAGAAAAGCCAATTAATCAGCAAACCTATGCATCAACCTCATAGTCACTTTGTTTTATCTATTATACGGTAACACAGAGAGGGCCATATTCTTGTTGTTACCTTTCTTTCTCTCCCACAACAGCTTTCTCAACAAACCCCCACTACACCACTTCTTACTAGGCACAATAGCAAGGGAACCAAGCTGCGGTGTCATGCACTTTAAATTAAACATTTACTACCTATTTCTTTCTGTTAAACCATTTTATCAATCATGTGCCATGCATACGGAAAACGTTAACCAAAAATTCAGAATTCTAATTAACCACGAACTCATTCAACAATTACATTAGATTCTGCAAGAAAATAATGTTAAGGTTCTCATTAATCAAAGACAAAGGAAAAAAACTCATGTGGAGCTAAAGCTAGGGCTACTAATGAGGAATGGTTAAGTCAAAGCAAAGCCAGAGATTACCTCCACGGTAGAAGCCGAGGTCAAAGCTTCTGATTTCTTTTTGACTCTTGCTTGTTGATTCTCGATCTCGTTCTTCTCAAGATGAAAGGCGAAAAATGATTATTGTGAGGAGAGAGATCCTGAGCAAAAGGGCATAGAAATCATGAGAGAGATCTAATGAGCAGGAGAGAGCAGAAATAGAGAGATATTGTGAAAAAAGAAAGAGGGGAAAGAATGGGGCAGGTCATCTACGAGGTATATGGTAGCGGTCAGACGTAGACGCGTCTAATTAGCTATCTATAGCAGCGGCCTAAGGTTAGTTGCGTCAATTGGGCCAATGTATAGTAGGGGATTTATTTTTTATGCGCAAAAACGTATATGGTAGGGTCGATTAATTTTCATAGTTAAAGATTGATAAAATTTCCTTTACAGCGCATCCGATTCGATAAGCGCGGCTATATTAATTTTTAGTAAGAAAATATAACCCACTACGAAAACTATGTTCGCATACCTAAATATTTCTTGTAGTGTTATCTCTATGATTCATGTATTTTGTGTGAAACGAAAATCGATTTTTTACGAAGGGCAAAATCGTAATTTCGGTAAAAATCAGAAATTTTAGATCTCGGATAATGAAACAAATTCCAGTTGGAATCATCTCGCGAGAAATCCCAATAACGTCGAATTTCGTGTTCGGGTGAGACGGTCGGGTGCACATTTGAGCAAGTATCGAGTCATATAAAAATGACGTGTGATGTGAAAAGTCGCTTTATAACAATATGCTCATGTGACACATGTTGCATGAGTAGAGAGATGGGGAAGTGGAAATGGATCGTAGAGATAGTGTCAAGTGTCAAAAATCTGAAAGGGGACATAAGTGGCATTATTTAAATTATTAACGAGGAAAGAAGAAAATGACGATAGTAGTCATCTTCAACATTTAAGAAAACCAAAAATGTGAAGGAGAAGGGGGTGATGCAGTGAGTTAGGTTTTGGGTTTTTAGTGAGAGAGTGTTCAACTTCTCTCTAAGATCCCGGACGATCGGACCGTCGAATTTCTTCAAGCCAAGAAGGAAAGTTGTTCTACGCGGCGAGGGTAAAGCGTGGGCACCGGTTTGGGGGAGTTTCGACAAACTCCGTGATGTAGGGGTTTTATCCTACTTGCTTTACCTCTTGTTTAAGTGTTTTGTGATGGTTGAGTACGATTGAGGCCGTGAGGGACCGTTTGATCGGTTAAAAAAAAAAAACTTGGAATCGAAATGTGAAAATTCTTAGGGCTCGTTTGGATAGTTTGTGACAGTGTATGGATTGTTTGGGTACCTTGGGTCATGATTTGCTCTGATAAATTGTGTTTGATGTGTATGAGCCGGAAATGGCCATGGAATTGGGTTCCACAAAGTGGGCGAAATTTGGTGAGTGGGCTGCCCACGGACTGACCTTTGCTACGTTTAAGGACTATTAAAAGCAGTCAGGGTTGGTGTAATAGATTAGACCCAACGTCCATATGTTGTGTATTAAATTGTTTGAAGTGAATGAAAGCGAGTTGGTTGATAAAAAGAAATTAATAGGTTAATCTTTGATGTGTTAACATGATGCCATAATTATATAGAATATAATTGTAGGTGTAGGCCGTTAAAAATGGAATAGTGATTAGCTCGAGATTAGCAAATTTGGGAGTTGGTTGATCAAATTTGAATTACATGTGGTGTGATTACAAAATTTGATAATATATGCATGTATGATATATTAGTTTGGATTGTGTTTGATAGTATAATCGTTTCATATGCATCGGGGTAACCTAGAATTAGGTGTGAGTGCATGATGTGAATTTTTTGGCGCGACATGGTTGCGAAAGGAATTTTCACGAGAATGATTTTCAGGAGGAGAATTGGGTTGGGAGGCGGTCGGCCAGTGTTCGGATGAGGACCATGGTATTTGGGATTCTGGCATTATTATCGGAGGGTAGTTTCCATATTTTCTGAGAGCACCATTGTGTATTTTCAAGAACAACAAGTTTTGTTTTGAAAATTGTATTTTCTACATCACGTGGGCAGAGCGAGTGTGAAGTCGGTGAGGACTCGAGGGCGTAGGAATGGACATGTAGACATTCGAGTAGGATGCGTATTTACTTGAGTGTGTGTTTAAATTGGATCATTCTTATCTTGACTTGGAGTGGGGAGTAACCCGTTTAGGGTAATTATTCTTGGATAGCTCACCGCAATCGAGGAATATTATTTTAGGTCTGAGGGCGTTCGAAGACGGCTCATCTTGGCCGATTTTGAAGAAAGTCGGGTTATTAACTGATGTTTTTGGGATAATATGTATTAAATTATAAAAATTTTAATATGTATTTGTATTAAAATGTATAACTCTTGAATATGTAATATAATTGGTTGAATGTATTTGGATGAGTATGATATGCAGGCGTGGCCATTTTGCTCATGTGTGTGTCTTGTGATCTGAGATGTATAGATTTTAGCGGGTGTGAGGTGGTCAGCGGGCCGGGATCGGGCGTCACGACATGGTATCGGAGGCTTGGGTATCTGAATGCACAGGGAGGCACAGGTTTGGGTATCCATCAGTTTGAATCTTTGATACAAGCTACAACGGTATCGGAGCGTAGGTATCACGGTGCAGAGGCTTTGAAGGACTTGGGCTTAGGCCATGGTCGTAAGGTGTAAGAACATCACAACTTGGTAAAGCTCGATGTTAGGGTTTAGGTATGAGATTACCTAGGAAGTCACATGATAGGATTAGAACACTACATACACTATGTTTTATGTGATTGAGTGATTGGGTGTATAACATGTTGATTATTATGTGTTGTGTGATTGAAATTGTATGCTTGGTGAATAGCATAGGAAAAATGTGAACACTAGGGTCGAGAAATTAAAACCTTAGGTGTTCGAAAATTTTTGGACAAAATGGTCCAGAATTAAATGAAAAAAAAATAAAATTTGTGTTGAGGATTTTTTTTTTTTTTCTAAGGGTTTTACAGTGTGTAAAACTGGAAAAAAAAAAAAGTGTAGAGGAAATTTTTTTTTAGGTTTTACAGTGTGTGAAACTGAAGAAAAATGGATAAATAAATTTTTAGAAATTTATTTGGGTGTACTGGAAAATGAGAAAAAAAATATATAGATATATATTTGGGTAGTTTTATTTTCTGGTAGCAGAAATGAAAAAAAAAAAAAAAGGGAAACGAAGGCTGCCCGGGAATGGAGGCTCTTTGCCCAGAGCTAGGTCGATACAATGAAGTGTATCGTGACATAGCAGTCATGGCATGCGGTCTAGCTGGAGAATTGGGTCACGATACAATGGAAAAATTGTATCGTGACACAGCTGTAATGGGCGTGCAATTGGGTTACTAGGTGAGCGTGTTACGATACACTCGATTGTATCGAGTGACGGGTTGAAGCAGTAGGCGAAGTGAGTGTGTGTCCGCGATACGATCGTTGTATCGTGGCGGGATTCAATGCTGGTTGTGCGGGAAGTGTGTCCGCGATACAATCGGATTGTATCATGGCGGTGGCGACTTGGTACGAAGAGTGTGTCGATACAATCCGTTGTATCGTGGCGAGTGCGAAAGAGCTTGGTACGGGGAGTGAAGGTCACGATGCAATCAATTGTCGTGACGGGAGAAGAATACGGCCGGTTGGGGGTGTCTCGCATGTCTGATACGCAACGTATTTCGCGATCCCCGGTACCTTCTTGCGCGGTATGGAACATGACCTTAGCGGCGGCGGTCTTGTGACGCACGGTGACATGGGCGGCATGGCTCACCAGCGGCCTGGTAGCGCGGGCGCCGCAGCGTGTCTTGGCGTCTGTGCTGGCACCTTAACCCGGCCCGCGGCGGAGGCCGCGACACGATCGGCCTAGGCGCGTCTTGTGACTTTGTCTTGGCGTAAAGTGACCAAGGTGTGCCTTGTGCGCAAACTGAATTTTTACTCGGTGCATTGTTTATGAGTCACTGTTGGACCACTGTTCATGAAATTTTTTTTTTTGAAAAAAATAAAAATAAAATTAAAATCAAATAAATTAAAATAAGATAAAATCTTTTAAAATGAAATTTTCAAAAATAAATTTTTGATGTTGAATATGATTATGAATTAATAGAATGAAATTATGTCTTGCATTGCACATAAATGCAAAAAGGACTATTGTATATAAAATATTTTGATGTATGAATAGTATCTCGAGAACGTGTTTGAGCACTTAGAATGCGCGTTGGTATCGCCATTTGACTTGTGTAGATGGCTAGTAGAGGCGGGGGCGTGAAGGGGGCGTCAGCGTGCTGGTCGGGCATCATAGTCTTTGACCGACGGGCCTTTGTTGAGGCTGTAGGGATTGCAGTCTCCACTATCACACAGACATGTGCAATAGTGAGCCAGGGCGGGTCAAACGACCTCCAGCGTTTAGAAACACATTGCCCTCAGTGGTTGGGGAGGAGTGGACTGCAGGGTTGGGTTGGCTATGACCACAGAGGGAGAGGTAGATGACATACGAGGCATCCAAGATATGGGTGTTGGTATTAAGAGGAAGAAAGATCCATCTTCTTCCAACCCGGGAAAGAAGCAGAAGACTTTTGTTTGTCAAAGATATCCAGGAAGGGGCCGAGGTCATCAGGACCAAGGCCAGGATGGGGTTTGTTTGGTCGGGAGGCGGGGGGCGGATGATGTGTTATTTCGGTAATACTTTGGACACTTCGGCAGGATTGCCACGAGGAGCCAGAATCAAGGTGGGCGGCCCGGTCCCAATCATCAATGGGGCCAGTTAGGGTTGCCGGTCGGGATGGGTGGAGTGGTGTCTTTACCGTACCGTGACCGGGACACATGAGGCGGATTGCCGCCGGAGACGGGATCCCGGGGTTTGGGACCGGCGCGGTCCCGGTCGGCGATGGGACGGGAGAGGACACGGTTGTTCCTCCACTAGTATAGTTAGAGGGACGTGCTCCAGTTCGAGTGCCCAGCACAAGCTTTAGTCTTGCGGATGGGTCAGCCAATTTAGGACCAAAGCGTAGGTTGGGGTCGACCATAGGATTTGCAGGCCGAGGGTTCGGGTCAGGCTAGACAGATGACGTGTTACCATTGTCGCCAGCCTGGGCATATGAGGCAAGATTGTAGGAGGTGGGAGTCTCAAGTCTTTGCGGTTGAGCGTCTAGAGACGGTAGGATATACGGGGAGTATGTTTCTCTTCTTTGTATGACTTTGTTGACTAGGTAGTTGAATTGAATGAATCTTTGTGTGATAGATTTGGGCTTAGGAGTTAGGGCTGGAGATGATGGGTCTTCCTAGGATGTAGGGTGAGGAGTTGGTTAGATGTGTCGAGATGTTGAGTCGGGGATCTCGGTGACTCTGCTCATGGTGGATGTAGAGATTGGTAGGCGTATTGGGTGTCGATGTAAATTCTTGGCATTGGATGAGTTGGCTGACCATCGACATCGATAGTGGAGCTGTGGCGGGTTGTCGTAAGGCCCAGCGGTGCTGGGTTGGGTGAGATTACGTATACACGTGGTTGGATGCGTATGTGCGTGCCCCGGAGATGAGAATTCTTTTAAGGAGGGGAGAATGTGAAACCTCGAGAAAATCCAATTTTTCTTAAAAAGGGCAAAATCGTAATTTCAGTAAAAATTCAAAATTTTTCTAAATCTCAGATGATGAAACGGATTTCACCATTAGAATCGTCTCGCGAAATACATTTAACAGCGTCGAATTTGATCAAATTCAGATAGTGGAATTTTACGATTTTCGAGGCATAAGTATCGATCTTGTAAAGCGACGTGTGATGTAATAAAGTCACATTTTTATAACGTATCTTTCGTGATACACATGTTGTATGAGTAGAGATGATGGAAATGGATGGCGAGATAGTCTTGCAGTGTCGAAAATTCAAGAAAGAGTAGTAAGTGGCATTGCTTGAATTCTTAATGAGGAAAGAATAAAATAGCCAATAGTAGTCATCTTCTTCCTTCAAAAAGAAGCCAAAAACGTGAAGGAGAAGGGGGTGATGCAATGAGTTAGGTTTTGGGTTTTTAGTGAGAGAGTGTGCAACTTCTCTTTAAGATCCCGGACGATCGAACCATAGGATTTCTTCAGGCCAAGAAAGAAAGTTGTTCTATGCGACGAGGGCAACGCGTGGGCACCGGTTTGGGGGAGTTTCGACAAATTCCGTGATGTAGGGGTTTTATCCTACTTGTTTTGCCTCTTGTTTAAGTGTTTTGTGATGGTTAAGTACGATTGAGGCCATGAGGGGCCGTTTGATCGGTTCAAAAAAAAACTTGGAATCGAAATATGAAAATTCTTAGGGCTCGTTTGGACAGTCCGTGACAGTGTATGGATTGTTTGGGTACCTTGGGTCATGATTTATGTCAATTGTGTTTTGAGATTGTGTATGGCGAAATAGCAGCGGCGAGTGGGTTCATAAGTGGATCAAATTTGATGATGGAGCTGCATAGACTGACTTCATTGCTTTCTGTTTAGGGCCCATTAAGCAGTCGGGTTAATGTGAATTGGACCAAAAAGTCCATATGTTGTGTGTATGAAATTGTTTGAAGTGAATGGCTTGAGTTGGTTGATAAAAGAAATTAATAGGTTAATGCTTGATGTGTTAACATGATGCCATAATTATATAGAATATAATTGTGGGTGTAGGCTATTGGAAATGGAATAGTGATTAGCTCAAGTGAGCAAATTTGGGAGTTGGTTGATCAAATTTGAATAACATGTCAGTGTGATTGCAAATTTGATAATATATGCGTATTTGATATATTGGTTGGATTGTGTTGAAATGACGCTTAATGGAGTTTACCATTTGTCTGCCGGGGGTATGCAAAGTGGAGTGTGAGTGCGTGACTGCACATGAATTTTACGAAAAAAGCGAACATGGATTTGTAAAAATGAATTTCCACCCGAGGATGATTTCTAGGATAATGGGGTTGGGAGGCGGTCCAAGCGGATCATTTCGGATGAGGACACGTAGCATTTGATTACCCGCTAGCGTTAGCCTCGGTAGTCCCATATTTTCTGAGCTTCCGATGTGTGTTTTTAAAGATAACGAGGGTTTTGTTTTGAAAATGGTATTTTACCATCTGTGACTTGGCGAGTGTGGAAGGAGTCGGTGAGGACTCGAGACATGGGAATGGGCATGTAGACATTAGTAGGATCAGCGTGTTCTTGAGTGTGTGTTTAAATTGGATCGTGCATATGTACTTGGGTTGGGAGGAAGTAAGCCATTTAGGAGTGAATTCCATTTCTTGCAGGCGATAGCTAGCGCATCGAGGGAATATTATTTCGGTACGGGCGTTCGAGAAGAAGGTTCATCTTAGGGCCGATTTTGAAGAAAGTTTGAGTTCTTGGCTTTAATGTTTTGGGATAATGTATTAGGGTATAAATTTTTAATATGTATTTGCATTAAGAGTAATGTATAACTCTTGAACCATGTAATATAATTGGTTGAATGTATTTGGATGAGTATGATATGTAGGCCCAGTGGCCATTTTGCACCATGTGTGTGTCGTGTCTGAGGGCGTATAGATTCACGAGGTTGGCGGGTTAGTGTGAGCACCTCAGGATCGGGGCATCCATATTTGTTAACTCAAATGTTTTGTGGTTGCACAGTGGGAGAATGTAAGGTTTAATAAGGTGAAATGGTGCAACCCTTTTGAAAGTTTCAGCTTTGAAACTTTGAAATTGAGGATTTAAAGTGTTAGCCTTTAGGAAACAATACAATTGTAGTTGTTGATGGAATAACTACTGTATAAAAGGGAGTTCTCTCTTCTGGCTCTGTTACATAAAAACTACATTCATTCTTTGAGAATTTCATCGATTCGAGCAAAGTAAGGGAAACCAAAGGTTATACGGGTTACAGTTGTTGTGATGCAGTTTCGGGCTTTCGGAAATCAATGGCTGGGGGCATATAAGATCCTATTTCTTTTCATGTTTCCATATTAGAAACATATTTAGGATGTCGTATAAGCAACTATCAAAAGTCACCAAAGTCCAAAGTTCACAACACAATTTCAAGATACAATTGCATACATACCAGAAATGTATCGGCTTGACAGTTGAGCAGCAACTACAAGAGCCCGGTCCTGAATTCGAACACCATGATGTCCTTCGTATCTTTCTTTCAGCCCTCTAAGAATGCTGATTGTGTCAGGTGCGCTGGGCTCTGCTACATAAACTTGCTGGAAACGCCTCTCGAATGCAGCGTCTTTCTTGACATACTTTCTGTATTCCTCAAGGGTTGTTGCGCCAATGCACCGTAGCTGACCCCTAGCAAGCATTGGCTTAAACAAGTTAGCAGCATCCATGGATCCTTCAGTTCTACCAGCACCAAGAACAAAGTGAATTTCATCTGAATAAGATCACTTTCCACTTCTGCCTCTTCCACTTCTTTTTAGAACAGCTTTCAATCTTTCTCAAACTGCCCTCTGTATTTGGCCCACAGCAACTAAAGCTCCCATATCCAATGCTATAAGCCTGCTTCAAGAGAGATTACTAGGAACATCCCCTCTCCCACAATTCTCTGAGCTAATCCTTCAACAACAGCAGTCTTAACAACACCCACGGTTCTCCGATAAGAGCGGGTTGTTCTTGGTTCTTCTTGAAAGAATCCTGATAACCCTCGAATTTCCCTCATCCCTACCAATGACAGGGGCCAAGTTTTCCGACGCTTGCTCAACGGTCACGCCCATAAGTCTTCAATGCCTGGAATGTGGTAGTGCTTACTGGGATTTGATCAGGAGGAGGACTCTGAGATGGGAGTTTCTTCAGAGCTCTGTTGAAGACTCTTTCGACAGAGTTTGCAGCTTCCTCGTTTCCGGTGGCGCTGATCATGGATTGCCGTAATATGCCATCGGGATCACTTATCAAAGCAACAGTAATGTGAAGTGTGATCTGAGCATGGCCGGGATTTGTGCAAGCTCCTGAGCTCCGGCAAGAATCTCATATGTCTTGTTGGTGCATCTCTCTGGATTCATTCTTTTAGCTTCTTGTTATCAACAAAAAACCTGTAATGAAACCAAAATTGAGATCAAGAACATGACAAACAAAAGAATTGAATCAGGAAATCAAATGAAAAACTCAATGCACAGCTTTATGAATTGTTTCAAGAACAATCGTGTAAGATCAGTTTCTCATTCTCTCAAGAAAAGTTGAAAACAAACAGCATTTGAAGAATTCTCTATTTTCAGGTTT
Organism: Tetrastigma voinierianum; assembly: GCA_016808115.1. Classification (NCBI taxonomy): domain Eukaryota; kingdom Viridiplantae; phylum Streptophyta; class Magnoliopsida; order Vitales; family Vitaceae; genus Tetrastigma; species Tetrastigma voinierianum. Next base: position 52,074 of record JAEQBH010004630.1, read on the forward strand.
TTCTTTTAAAAGCTGGCTGGTTTCTTCAGAATTTCAATAAAATTTCTGTGATAATGTCAGAACTTCAAAAAAAACAAAAATCTAGTACACCCAAGCTGAATGACAAGGATTTGGCCAGTATTAAATAGAAAATCCTCTAACGTAGCTCGGCTACGAAGAATAATAAAATTAAAAAAAATGGAATCAAATAAATATAAAATTACCGAATTTTGATAATATATAAGTAACTTGATAACGTAAGATCTTATTTATGACAAACAAAAATGCATAGCAGATAAATGCCGAAAATGCAATAGATAAATCGAAAATCTTAGGATAAATCGAAAAATAAAATAAAATAAATAATTAATAGTGACAAAATTCATTATTGAACTTGGGTTTTCGATCTTGTTTAGAAAACACAGATGTGAGCTCTTATTAATCTCAGATCTTTCCAGGATTAAAAAGGCTGCTAAGAGTAAAAGGAAGAGCGACAATCCAAGCCAATAGAAAAGTCCGAATGACGAAGGATAACTTGTATCCAAAAATAGCATCCAATCGGGCAATGATAGTTTGATAAAAAAATGATGAATAATGCGTCTCTAGAGAGTCGCAAACACATCATCAAGAATATGAAAAATACTAAAATCTGAATCAGCAGAAAAGCACAGAAAGAATCCACCCAACAAATTCATCCCATTTCCACATATTTTCTGGGCAACCAGAACGTAAATAGCATTCCATTCAGCCCTCAAACAAACCAAATTCAACTCCAGCCCAGATTTCCACTTATGACCCCTTATCCCCAAGATCAACAGCAGCAACTTAACGCTCTCTAACACATTCTATATCATTCATGTTCTATCAGACAATCAAACAAACAAGAAAAGATTGAAACATTAGAGCATATACACACCTGTCTTGAGTAACTGAAAAGCGCTGAGACGCTCGACTTCGTATGCGTTTGTCGTGCGAAACACTGGAATTGATTCGGAAGAATGGAGGAGATGGGAGCTTTTGAAGGACAATCAGAAAACTCTGGCGACGTGTACTACACGCTTCACCGCCTTTCTCTTACTATGTGTGCCACGTGTACCTTCCTTATTATCCCGAGCTGGCGACGATTTATCCCGAGTTTTAGAATGAAATAATTTGTTTGAAAAAAAAAATTCTAAAATTAATTTGAAAACAAAAATAAATATGAAAATATGGCATGTCTGATTGGCAAGCGACAGTGATAATTAGAATTAATAAAATATCAAATATCAATTTTATCATATAAACAATAAATTAGGCGATAAAATTTTTGAATGCTAGTTTGTAAATGAGACGATGACAATTGGGTTTTTTCTGAGAATACGATATAAATTTTGAATCTTCTTTGTCGTGAACATTTTGTAATTGAGAACTTTACTTATGCCAATCGATCGGGTGCTCCAATGGAAATAATAAGTGCGAGGGGAAGACGAGACTAGAATGATGTATTCTGAAGTAGTTTTCAGCGATTACATTTATTTATTTTTAGCTTTTAATGAGCATTATTGAAATTTTTAAAAAAATTTATAAATAAAAAAAAAAGCAAAAATATTTGGTTTTTTAATTGAAAAAAATTATCTTTCAAAATAAGAAAGCGATAGTATTCTTAGAAATGAAAAGAATTTATGTGTATCGGCTGTGATATTAAAATAATAAATTTAATCTTATTAGGAAATGCTATTTAGTATTAAGTTAAAAAAATTATATTCAATATTAAATAAAAAAAATAACGCCGCTAAGTTTCTAACTTGTGAACATTGAGTATGGCATTATGGCCCCAGTCGTTATAATTAACTGATGTCGCAAAACAGTTAGGAAAAAATGTATTAGAGCTTGTTGATTTACGCAAATAATGTAGTTTAAGGTTTGAAGTATTCAAAAATCTAACATCATAATGGCTTGAGCAAAAAAAAAATTAAAGTTTAGTTGGTTGAGTTTTAGGACAATTTATTATGATAATACTTAAAATGGAATTAATGTATCTATGATCGTTTAAGTTTATTATGATAACCTAGAAACCTCAGCCTGCTTTGAAATCTTTTTTTTTTTGTTCTAACAGTATTCAAAAAATCTTCAATCTCAAGTACCTTTTCCCCGAGCAGTTAAATTGTAGAGCATATTTTGGGTATAACCTTAAATGGAGAATAAAAATTTAAAAAAGCGACAGTCTTTAAGACCTATACAAAGAAACAAAAAACAGTACATGTAAACTAAGATTTAGGCAAAGACATCAGCTTTCTAATTATCGAAGAATGCGTAGCAGAACTGACCACCTTAATTAGAAGACATTAAAAGATTACTTGACTTATGCATAAAAGCCAAATCATATAAATATATAAAAATTGTATATAAATATCGTATATAAAAATATCGATGCCTATCTGATGAGTCGAAGATGGTCAACATATTTCTCTTGGGACGGCGCACAAATGCACGGTAGTTGATACATGGGATCGTGCGATATCAAGCGGAGTTGATGGAGTTGAGGGCGCAAGGGAGGGCGATGGATGAATTACTCGGCGGTATACGTGGAGCGAGGTCACTGGTTGAAGTGCATCCGACTCACGTCTGAGTCAGCGATGGTGTCGTCGATGGAAGGTAATGTAACAGGGGGATGATAAAGGGCAGGATGATAAGGTGATATCTCTTTGCTATAGAGGGGCTCTGTGACACTTGGATCTGTTAGATGTGTAGAGTGTGGGGAGTATGGAAGGTGATGTGTGTAGTTTATTGGGGGTATAAATCTCGGGTGATGGTAAGTATGGGGTATCGGAAGTGGCGATGTTGGGTACCGAGTGTGCATTCGCCCTCACCGTCTTCGACTAGGCTCGACCACCATCTCGACCATAACCTCGTCGATCAACTCTCACTCTCCCTCCTCTACCTCCGAATGGGCTGCATATGTATTGGAGTGGATGACAGGAATTACAATGGATGGTCGAATTGTGATGTAGATGCATCACGTCGATGCTAGCGATGCGATCTTTGTAGCATTGAATGCCACAGAATTCTTATAATAAAAATTATTATATATTAGGGTATAATTGAATAACAAGGTATTTTTAAATTGTAGATGAATATTGATTTAAATAATTACATTCTAAAATAAGAAATTTATTGAATCCAGAAATAAACCCAAGTGAAAAAGAGAAAAATATGGAAATTGTAAAATGGGGACCTAAATAAAAAGAAATAAAGAAAAAGAAGAAAAAAAAATCAAGGAAATGGCATGTGACATGTAGGAAAGAATGAGGGAAGTTTATCAGCACAAGAAATGCGATTAAGGGTGATATAAGAAAAGGAAAACGGAGAAAGATGAGATTTTTAGAGTGAGAAGCTCTCTCTCTCTGAATTCCTTGATCGGACCAATGGGTTTACAGCGAAGCAGAGGGAAGAGAATCCTTCCTCATGACAAGAGTTGCAAGTAGAGACCGGAATCGGGGGTTTCGACAGGCGCTCAGGAGGGTAGGTCTTCTCTGGCACCCCAGTTGTATTTTCCTGCTAAGGGTTGTGTGGTGGTTATCTTGCCTTAGGGGAATGTTTGGTTGTATTTTAAACCATGGGAAGTTGCGACATTGTGGTAGTGCGCATTAACCGGACCTTAGAATTGATTTTTGGGTAAGAAATAAAGGGAATTTGTAAGTGAGTCCTTCTAGTACATTGTAGCCACATCAATAAACTTGATTTTAGGATTTTAAATTTCTCAATTCGGACCTCTGTAGACCAAGTTATGGTCCTTTTACTAAGGTTAGCACAGAGGTGTGAGGTCGTGGGTAGGAATCGGCATGTAGAGGTCTCGGTCGGCTTGTAGGGTGGCGAGGTTAGCTGTGAGGTCAGAAAGAGGTCGGATGCTAGAGGTCAGCCGGCTGGGAGTCAGCTCAATAGAAGGTCATCTCGGAGCTCGGCGATTCGGGTCGACCGAGGACTCGGCGATTCGAGTCAGCTCGGTTGGGTGTGACTACGTATGACCTCCAACTTTGGAAGGTCATAACTTCTTCTTCCGAACTCCATTTCGGGTGTTCTTGGACTCTATGGAAAGCCCATTGAGCAAAGAATTCATTCATATGTCTGAGGAGGATAGCATGTGTCAGAGCAAGGTGTCAGACCGAGTTTACCGAGTCGAGGTCAGCTCGGTCGGTTAGTCGGCTCGGCGGTGTGACTACGTAGCGGCCTCGGCCGGAAGATCATAACTCCTTTGTCCGAACTCCGTTTAGGTGTTCTTGGACTCTATGGAAAGCCCATTGGTGAGAATTCTGTTCATATTCTTGAGGAGGATAGCGGGTGTCAGACCAAGGTGTCAGACCGAGTTTGCAAAGTCGAGTCAACTTAGTTAGTTATTCGGTCGGCTCGAGGTGAGGTGTGACTACGTATGACCTCCGACCGAAGGTCCGCGCTCCTTAAATTAGAACTCCGTTTGGGTATTCTTGAGCTCTAGCTGGAAAGCCATTGAGTAAAAAGAATCCATCTATATATAACATTTGAAATTGGAACTCATATTAAACTCAGAAGTAATCCCTGGCAAAAACCACTAGCACTTACCGATATTGCTCTTTAATGGTTTTTTGGAATAGGGTGACGAGGGAGAAAGCCAAACCCGAAGTGAGACTCAGGGACTTGAACCAAAGTGCAAAGCTTTTGGGTTGTTCTACCGACTCCTATTCCTCTTTGAGTTTTGTGTTTGTTCTGTATTTCCTATTCGTTTCAATATTTGAAATGTTTGAACTCTAAATGCATAAGCATATTGAATTGTTTAAATGATTTATTGATTGTAAAAATGTTGCATATGAAAATTACTGACTATTGATGAACTATTTTATACAAATGTACATATTGTATTGTGCTTTAACTATCTCTAAAGTTTGAGCATCCTTAATAGAATGTTATTATTAGTTATTCAGTAGTGGGATAGATTAATTTGTTTATACTTGATAGGGTCGAATAGCGATCTTCCCGAACTATTGTATTGATGTGTCACTCCGATCAGCAGCCTAAGCGGGGCGTATCGGTAGTGTTCACTAATTGATTATTTATAACGATCGTGACCGGCGGGGGCAAATGCTTTGTGTTATAAAGCGGATTTGATCTGGGCACAGCCCAGCCCGATGGGGCCGTCGCGGGTGATACAATATCACGCCGCCATAGAAGACGCATGAGTTCGAGTCGTTAAGGGCATAGGTGAATTGATTGGCATAGCTGAATTGATTGGCATAAGCGAATTGATTTACTCTGTACGGAATTGAATTTGTAGTATAGTGAATTGATTTGAGGAATTGTGAAATATTTGGGCCATGAAGTATATTTTGGGATGATCATTGAACCATGGCGATTGTATATAAAAGCAGTATATGTATTGTATTTGCATTGATCATCCATAAAGATTTGAAAGTTTTAATTGTTAAATTTTAGCATGATTTGATTAGTGGTGAGAATGGTTTGTATGATTATAAACATGAAAATCTTGGCGTGTTGTTTCACCGTAGTAAGTCACGGAAGTGATGATAACGTGATGGCGGACCGGCGAAGCGTGAGTCTATCAAAGAAGAAATTTCGGGTATGCTCGGGCATGTGCATTCATTTCATGTTTTCTTTTGGATATTGATATATTGTAAAAATAATTTGAACTCTGAACATGTTTGCAAATCATTTTGAAAAGGCTTGGATACTTCATTGTAAATATCTTTGTTAATTGTAAATGTTTATGGGTTTGCCGATTTTATATCAGCTGTGAGATATGATTTTGGTGATTGAGTGATATGAGGGGCATCCGGACTCGGTTCGGATCAGCCCCCAAGCGGGTCGGTGGGAAAGGGAGTACATCTTTGTGTGTCAGGCTAAGTTTAGGCGGTTCTCTGAAATGATTTTGAAATTGTTTGTAAATGATTTTGAAATGGTATTCAAGCGTACATTGGAATTTGCATTTAAGGATGATATGACTTTGGCCAACGGATCTTGTCGGTCTTATGAGTAAGCATGAGTGGTATAAGTCTCCTTAGGGTCGAGGGTGACTAAGGGAGAGTGTATAGGGTGTCCCATCAAAAATCTGAGTATGAATTTTGGGGAAGTGATCGAATTATCCTTTAGAATTTGATGTGATAATGGGGATGGTGGTTGTCTAGACATCGAAGCAATAGTCGATTGTAGAATGAAAAGAGTAACCTTAAGAACACCGAATGAAGATAGTGAGCTTCATCGGTGAGGGTCGTATCTCCTCTAATGTGATATCAGTAACCTTGCTAGAACAATGGTGCGGAAAGGATGTATGAAAGCTATGGCTTATGTGATTGTCTGATGAGGCAAAGGAGCCTAGTGTCAGATATCCTCTTGTTAGCGACTTTACGGATGTTTAGGAAGAGTTACAGATTGCCCACATAGGGAGATTGAGTTTGCTATTGGCGTTGTACCCGGTGCTGCAGAGCATCCGTTGCAGATGCGGAATAAACACTAGGCCAGGAATTGAAATTGCAGTTGCAAGAACTACTAGAAAAAGGATTTATTTGACCAAGTGTATCACCATGGGGAGCTCCCGTGCTTTTTGTTAGAAAAAAAGATGGTACACTTCAGCTATGTATTGATTACAGAAAACTGAACAAGTTAACAGTAAAAAATAAGTATCCGTTACCTAGAATTGATGATTTGTTTGACCAATTAAAAGGTGCAAGTATCTTTTCGAAGATTGACTTGCGATCTGGGTACCATCAGTTGAGAATTAAAGATGCCGATGTGCATAAGACGACGTTTAGGACGCGATATGGACATTATGAGTTTCTTTAATGCCGTTTAGATTGGAAAATGCTCTAGCGGCATTCATGGACCTAATGAATTGTGTTTTCCGATCGTATGTGGATTAGTTTGTCGTAGTGTTCACAGACGACATTCTTGTGTATTCAAAAGATCAGGAAAGTCATGACACACACACTTAGAGTAGTGTTAGAGACTTTGAAAAAAACTGATTATGTATGCGAGAGTGAAGCGAAGTGTGGTTGAATGAAGTGTCCTTTACGGGAGCACATTGTATCGAAAGAAGGAATCAGAGTAGATCAGAAAGAAAATAGAAGTGGTTGTTGAATGGAAGCTGCCGAGAAATGTCTGAAGTGTGTAGTTTCCTGGGGGCGCGGGATACTGAGGATTCGTTAAGGGGTTTTCTATAGTTGTGTAGCCAGATGACGAGATTGCTCCGAGAAAAATGTAAAGTATGAATGGAGTGAAAAATGTCGAAAGTTTTAATAAGTTGAAGCATTCTTAGAGGCTCTAGTTCTTGCCATGAGCTGCGGTATCAGAGAATATGTGATTTTTAGTGATCACGTCACTAAATGAACTTGGATATGTCTCATCACAAAGAGAGGGTAAAGTGGCGCCTATGTGAAGGCAGGTTAGAGTAGCATGAAAAGAACTACCTGGCATGATTTGGAATTAGCGCAATTGTATTTGCGTTGAGAAAATTTGGAGCATTATTTGTATGGAGAGAAGTGTTTCATTTACGCGATCATAAGAGTCTTAAGTATTTTCCCTCACGGCGAGAGCTTAACTTGAGACAAACGGAGATGGATGGAGCCCGATAAAGATTATGAGCTAGCGTGATTGATTATCACGGGAAAGGGCTGATGTAGTGGTAGGCGGCTTTGAGTAGAAGTCAATACAAGCGCTCAGGCGTTAAATGCCCATTGTCATTATCGAGACGATGGTGCATGGTGCCGAAATTGATAGAGGCAAGGTTTGTCGAGATCAAGTGCTAGAGCACAAGGAAAGATGAATTCTTGCTTATAATAAATCGGATTGGAAATTGTAAGGCGAGTTCACAGTGAGCGAAATGAGTTTTTGTATTATAAGGATCGGGTTTGTGTGCCGTATGTGGTTGAGGAAATCCATAATTGAAGAGGCACATAGTGGATCTTTTGCTATCCATCCCGGTAGAACAAAGATGTATCGAGATTTAAAAATGTCATTCTGGTGGTCCGGAATGAAAAGAGATGTGTTAGAATTTGTAACCAAGTGTTTGGTGTGTCAAAGAGTAAAGCAAAGCATCAAGTTCCTTGGGATTATTGCGAGCTATCGAGTCTGGGTGGAAATGGGCAGAATCACTGCATGGTTTTTATATTGGTTGGGTTACCATTGGCGAGAGAAGGCATGGCTTCGGTTTGGGTCGTGATGGTAGATTGACTAAGTCGACTCCTTTTCTACGAGAGCAGGCTATTCATGAAACATACTAGCGAGTTGTATATCAAGGAAATAGTTCGGTTACATAGAATTCTTTGTATCCATTATTTCAAGCAGAGATCGAGGTTTAAACCCAAATTTTTAGGGAAAATTGCAAGAGCTTTATATGGAAGAAAATGTAGAACAACTGTTGTTGTGTTGGAGCGAATTGAGTGAAAAGAAAGTTGTGGCTCGGAGCTTGATCTGGGCGGAAGAAAATTAGAGAAATGATTCTGAAAGATTGAAGGTGGCCAGATGAAGCCGAGAAATCATATCGTGACATGAAAGAAAGATATTGATACGAGATCGGTGAAAAGCAGCTTTTAAAAGTATCTGCTGGTAAGGTTTTATGAGATTTGAAAAAAAAGTTTATTCAGACGACAGTCTTTATGAAGTGATTGAAAAGTGGTCCAGCGGGTACAGACAGCATACCTCCGTCGGCAGATCCATATGTCATGTCCATACGAGGTACCCACCAGATCATCATGCCAGTCTCTTCGAGACAACGGAAATAGACCGGGATTTGATATATGAAGAAGATTGTGAGATCTTCGCTCACAAGTGAAAGAATTGGGCGGAACAAGAAGATTCCGCTTAGTCAAAGTGTTGTGAGAAACCACAAGACCGTAAGAAGCCACTCGGGAAAGTGAAGAAATGATGCGTGTGAGATCCTGCATTGTTTACTGGTAAATTTCGAGGACAAAATTCCTTTAAGTAGGGAGTTGTAATGCTCCCAAAATACCCTAGAATTCTATAATAAAATTATTATATATTCCGGTATAATTGAGCAACCTTAAGTTTTTCCTCGAATTGCTAGATGAATGATTTAAATAATTATATGCTAAAATGAGAAATTTATTGAACTTAAATAAAACCCAAGTGAAAAGAGAAAAATATGGAAATTGTAAAATGTAATCTAAGGGTCAATTGTAAATAAGTTTATATGTCTATGAAATTAGGAAAATAAATGAGTAAGGGGAAATAATAGAGACTGAGATGAGAATACTGCAGAAATTGAAGACTAAGTATAAAAGAAATAAAGAAAAGAAGAAAAATCAAGGAAAGGGCATGTGGCATGTAGGAAAGAGGTAGGAAGTTTCTCCTTTTAGCACAATAAGGGTGATCTACAAGAAAAGGAAAACAAAGAAAATAGAGGATTTTGCAGGAGAAGCTCACCCTCTGATTTCCAACATCGGATCCAGTAGGTTTCTGAACAAGCAAGAGGGCAGTCCTTCCTGGATAAGAGTTGTGGTAGAGACTGAACGGAGTTTCATACAAACTCCGTGAGGTAGGTCTTCTTCTACTTTGGTTATTTTCTACCCTAAGGGTTGTGAGGTGGTTATCTTACCCTTAGGGGAATGTTTGATTGTATTTTAAACCACGGGAAGCTGCCACATTGTGGTAATGCACATTAGCGAATCTTAGAACTGATTTTTTTGGGTAAAGAAATAGTGGAATTGTAAGTGAGTCCCTCCAATTCTACACACTGTCTGAACTTGATGTTATTTGATCTTCATCTGATCTGAGGTTCAATGTCACCTCACTATTTCACCATATGCTAAGATGTCGCCCAAGAGAGGTCAAGATGTGAGGTCAACAGAGGTTACGGTCAGTCTGTAGAGGTCAAACAGAGGTCAGCTGCGTTAGGAGGTCATCTCACGCAGGTCAGCTCACCAGAGGTCGCCAGCTCGCCGTCAGCCGCCTAATGGTGGTGACTACATATGACCCAACTGGTCATAACTCCTTCGGGTCCGAACCTCGCTTCGGTGTTCTCGACTCTATGGAAAGCCCATTGGATCAAGAATTCATTCATATGCCTGAGGATAGCACGCCAGACCAAGGTGTTAGACCGAGTTTAACAAGGTCGGTCACTGGCCGCCAGTCACTGACTGGTGTGACTACGTATGACCCAACTTCTGGCAGGTCATAACTCCTTCGTCCGAACCCGTGCCTTCACCCTATGTTGCCTAGTCAAGAATTAATTCATATTCTGAGGAGGATAGCAAGTGGGCACCTGGGTTTACCGAGGTCACGCCGCCAGTCTCCGTTAGCTTTATCGTGACTACGTGATGACCTCCAATCCTGTCGGCAACTCTTCGTCCCAACTCGTTGGGTGTTCGGACTCTATGGAAAGACCATTGAGTCAAGAATACACTATATATATCTGGCATGAAACCGGAACTCATATTAAACTCCAAAATCAATCCTAACCAAAACCATCAGCACTTGCTAACAATATTGTTCTTTTAATGGTTTTGGAATATGGCTAACGAGGAGGAAAACCTAAACCTAATTGACTCAGAGACTCTGAACCATGCAAAGCTTTTGGTTTTTTCACCGACTTCTATTCCTCCTTTCAAGTTTTTTCATGTTTGTTCTATTTCCTATTCTCGCTTCAACATTAAAATGCTTGTTCTAAATGCATATTTAATTGTTTTGAAACGACGGAAGAACCACGGAAATGCCATACAGAAAATTGCATGACTATTGAAAGTGAACTATTTATACAAATGTACATATTGTACTGTACTTTGCTATAAAGGATTTGAACGCCCTTAATAGAATGTTAACCGCTTGGGCCTACATGGCGATGATTGGTATACCGATAGTCAACAAAGAAAAGATCGCGAATCCATGGTGGAGCGATGTGTCATCCATCACTGTTCGACCGACGGTAGGAAACGCCATTATACTGATTGTTATAATCGCCAACATCAGCGGGATCGCATCGCGTTATAAAAACCGCTTTGATACCCCAGCCGCGCCACGGCAGATCGGTACGCGACTCGATATCCCGTATATCGGCGACATAGGTTACCCGCGGCGCACAATCAATGACGCAAATCAATCGCGTGCGTAACCCAACTGATTTGCATAACCGAATTGAATTGCGTAACTAAATCAACGGTAAGTATAATTGAATTGATATGAGATTATGAAAGATTGAATTTTGAAAGGTATTTTGGGATGACTAACAACAACCATTTATATAAAAACAACTATATGTATTGTATTTCGTATTGATTATCCATAAAGATTTAAAGTTAAATCGTTAAACAAATGATCGATTTAATCAACCGGTAATGATTTGTATAGAACCACTGTTATGAGAAATGTTATTATTATTACCAACGCGGAAAATGAAAGATAGATAAAGGATCGAAAGCGGACCCAAGATCGCTTGTTATCTAGTCATAAAGAAGTAAATGATATTACTCCATACGCATTCATTTATGTTTTCTTCGGATATTGATATTTTGTAAAACAATTTGAACTCGAACATCTATTTTTAAAACGGCAAAGGTCGAATGCTCATTGTAATGGATTTTGTTAAATGTAAAACGTTTGTGGCTTCGCCCATCTTGTAACGCTTCCATTGTGATATGATTTTGAGCATCGAGATAATACAGTATCCAACGCCTGATCCCCAAACGGTCAAAGGGTAAAAGGGTACTAATGGTTTTCTCCGATCTGCTGTAACACTAACTGAAAATATGATAAGTCAGATACTTCAAACCGGGGTGGTGGTGCATGCGAGCAACTAAGTGTCACCATGGCGTAGATCTAATGAACCAATGAAATAATTATAAACATAATCATTTATTCAATTTGAAACACTTAAACATAAGACTTAACTTACCAAAACCTCGAAAGTAAAGACGGCCAGCATGGAATCTCATATCATCCCTATGATGGTGAGGTCATGCAGGGAATCAATATTTAATACAACAATACATGGATCATGGAAGTCCATCACACCAACATAGTGTATAATGATCCCACCGCCGTATCCCATAAGGCAATGGAGCATACGCCGCCAATCTTTAGTGTCGCCCACACATCCACTCTATGTAGAATTGTCGCTTCATAAGAGCAAGATAAAGGTATCTCTTGGTGTAGCCCAAACTGGCAAGACCATCTGGACTATGCCACCAATTAATCTAAACATATAATGGACATTGTCCCACAGATTCCCATCGGGCCAAGCAAGATTTTAAAATAGTCAACTAACCTCCAATGTATACGCTACAAGATCACACATTTACACTTAACGCTGCAAACTTTATGGAACAGAACGAAATCACATGATAACCACATATTTATATGTTGTCATTTCCGATCAGAGCTCAAAGAATCCAAATGATCCCTGACATAGATGAGTACAACGATAAGTGAGTAATCTGGTCAGCAGCATTCTCCTGACCTGCACCCCTACGAATATTAGCTCCGCCTTCGCTCACAGCAGGCCTAATTGGTAACCCATCGCCGAGGGTCTCACAAGTCTCCATCGGCAACATCGCATCTGTCACATGTGGCATGAGACCAGAAGTTTGACAGTGTTTGATCTTCCTCAAATCATCAACCCACCAGCTCCCAAATCATAATAACAGAAACAATAGAGCAGCAAACCCATGATAAGTCAGTAGGAATGTAAGCAAAATGTTACACACTCCATTCGTTGTAATATAACCACACCATTCAAGATCCAAGTTGGTCAGATAACTCTCATGATACAAGCAGATCAGACTCACCCCAACTATAAGTCACAAAATATGTCACCTTGAGTATCGGAGAAACCACAGATAACATACTCTCTTATCCGCAATAAGAAGGATCCCATTGTATGCCGGTGATGAACCACTCACACTGGCTTTTAAAGCTAATCTATCCATCAAGTGTTTGGTGACAATTAGTCACATAATCAATTTATGAGAAAGGACCTTCCAAGAGCACACGGTAGCACGACCTTGAGTAACTCCCCCGCAGACAACTCCGCCACATTAACCATAATAATGTCCACACTATTAACATCCACTGATATGGATCCATGATGATATAAGATCCAAGATCCAGATCAGCCAACATCTCCACAGCACTGATAGTGGCATGTTCTGCCGCACTCAATGAGACGCGATAAGGGCCACTGAATCAAAGAGGTCAGCAAGAGACACCATAAAAATCCCATGCGGTGATTCATGCAGGACAACGCGAGAGTCCATCCTTCACATACTGAGAAGGCTTATCACTTGGCTTCAGGCAGATACTTCTAAATACAAACAACGAAACAAAATTTATGAACTGATTATATATAAAAGATGTTACAACCAAATACTAACTGATAATGATTATGCCATATACTTCATTCACGAAAGACCGGTTCATCTGTATTATCAACGAGATCCATGATCGTGATCATGAAGCCCTCCACGCGCGATTTGATAACTCCGAGATCCGGAAGTACAAGATAATGGTTAATGCGTCATGATTATAAAATAGTATCAAATACTAATTAATGCAAATAATTATAATGCAATAATTGAAACACACATGGCATGATTTGATTTGCTGATTTACTAAATAAGGTACAATGCTATTTCATAACCAAGAATATATATCACATATATGTTAAACAAAAGCACCATAATCTCTTGTGTAATCACCAATTTACCCTCATGCTAAAAAAATCGTATGCATTTCACATCTATCAATGAACTTACTCTATTCTTACAAGACCATTATTGTAATCCGCTGCTGCAAACCACACATATAGGTGTAGTTTTCCTCCTTAACGCCCTGGCCATGCAACCTGGAATGATTTTTAGACGTCCACGTTTCCAGGTGTCACTACCAAGAGCCAATCGCAGATCTACCGCGCGCAGGCCACCACGTCTTCATCAATGATGAAACAAGTTTGTCATGTAACAAAGTAGATTGGCGAGTGGTAAATGGGTACAAATAATCAAAATCTGTATCACATCTGATGCCAACATGTCAAGATATGGTTGGCACAATCCATATCAAAGGGTCTTTCCAGGTGGCTTTATCGCAAGCGAAAACAAACAACCACTCCCTTAATTTTGGTGGCAAATCGGCCTCGTATGTGATCAGAAAGAACAATTTCCATCAACCAGCCTTAATAACACGACTTAACTGAAAGCTACATCAACGATGGAGTAAATTTATCATCAAATGTTAACTACAAGCACCTTGTTCCCTTCTCAGAACAAAGTAAATCGTTAAGGCGGAAGAAGATCAACCGTATTTACGCAAAGCACGGTAAGCTGCGCTCTGGCACCACTGCTGGGCCTCCATAGTTACTGCATTATCCCATATCTTCACTCACCGCGCAGTGCCTATAATCGGAAGAGATTCCCATCTATCATGCTTCATAATTAATAATCAGAGCTATATGCTAATCAATTACGTTTATATTCTAAAGTCGCTTCCAGATACCAAATTCTTCAAGATGAGGATGGTGCAGCCCAACCAAGATGAGGATCTCTCATTACTGACATAATACCTGGATGTCTGTTAAATATAACACAAATCCCCGTCCGTTGAGTTACTCTATTTCTGATACATGCCAAGAACCATCCCCAAATATCGATATATTCTCGCTTCAATAGCAAATGCTAATGTTGAACTGACTGGTTTCACACCCTATAGCAATCAATAACGTGCCTTTATACTTTCCTATACAAATGTGTACCATCAATACTTAGTATGGGACGGATAAATGTTCGAACCCTTCATTGATGTTTAATCAATTTAACACGCGTTGAATATTCCAAGTTGTTTAACATTAGTGTCAAATGTTTTCCAAATTACAACACATCTAGGATTTGCTTGCTCTATGGCTAAGAAAAAACATGGCAGCTCTGTATATGAATGAGAAAAGTTATCAAATAATTGTCTAAGTGTTTTATGCTTTCCATCCAATGCCTTTTTGTATGATATTTCATATCCCTATTATCATTAATTTATTTAATAGCAATCATAATCAATGAATTGCTCAATTATTGCCTTTATATGAGCAGAACCAAGTTTTGTCCACGATGATGGTCCCGACCAAGCAAGGATTGACACAAGTATGCGCCCTTTATATTTGTTAATAACAATAAGCGTATCTTTCTGACAACCATAACACGAAGCTTCCACAAACATTACATTCTTCTCGCCTTCTTACATCTTAAAAGAGCAATTTTTTTGAGTGATGCAAATGAACGATAAACTTTGTGTACTGATCAGCAAACATTTGTTTCAACTGATTTTAGAATTCAAACTGAATAACCACAAATTTCCACTTAATATCAACATGTTAACCAAGATCAACACTGGAGTATAATATTCACCCAGTTTAAACATGTCCACTGAGGTTATAAAGATAATGAATAGACACTCATCCGTTCCTCAACATCTAGGTTATTCGATACATCACAAGATGCTTCATAGGTAGAGACACATATCTCTTGCTCATTCTCCAAAACTTGGTTGAAAATCTGGAATGAGGATACATGCCCATCAGCTTGAACATCCACATCTCCATTAGATTCATCATCAACATCTTCATCAGATTCATCATTAGTTTATTCAAGCATTCTTCATCATTCCAGAGCCCAAAGAGATCTAGTATCGACCCCACAAAGCCCACAACCATAGTCAAATTCTCGCAACATTATAATATCGTGAATCAATAAATTTATATGGCCACCACATTGATTCACTTGTGGCTTCGACTAACAACTTCAATATACAATTCAATTTCCTCAATGCTAGTTGTGTTAACCATGAACAATATTCGGCATCTTCCAGATTATCGTTGATCCATACTGGAAAAGGTTGGAACCATCACCTTTGTGATATTTGTAATCGAGGGACTAATTTAATCTTTGTTTGTCATCGGTTGTCGTTGGTATATCATATTATCAAATTGTTTAAACGCAGCATTCAACTGAGACATCCAAAGACACAATAACATCTTTTCTCCCCCAAGATCATTATGTTTATCCTCAATATTTCCATTTTAATAATATATCACTAGGAATTGTTAATGGTATATGACACTACAAAACAATCCTAAATGAATTAAATAATATGAGAGGTCATTATCCTTACCATTTAAACTACATTCATGGATGTTATATTCAATCACCTGTTTAGCCAATAACTGATTTACAACGGTTGCTAACAACTTTGATCATCAACTCATCAGAAAGAAAACAATCAATTTCTAAAAATAAAAATATATATTTCAAATTGTCCTGACTTGGGTCAGAGTAAATTAATTAACCTAATTCATTGTATTAATTATCTCCTTAAAAAGAAAGCAAAAGAGCAAAATATTACTAGGGATTAGATGATGTTATGTAAGAGTCTCACATCTCGATTAGTTATTCACATTTAAAATATCTTTTGAATAGAAGGACACTTTACTATATTTTTTCTGCTTTAATGTTGCAATCTACTAGATTAGATAGTCATAGTAATTCAATTTTTTACTTAGACTATTTGGTGTGAATGTTAGAAAATTTTTTTAACCAATATGAATTCCAACATAAACTTATGAATTCAAGCTTCCAATTTCTTAGGTTTTCTCTCCCTCTCAGTCACCCAAGAGAACAATCAAAGCTCCCTCTACTACGCCTCAAGAATAACACACCAGCTTACCAAGCTCTTCAAGTGTCAACTTTAGTCATGAAAACTTAAGCTTAAACCGTTGATTGTGGAATGCTCTAACAACATTGGCATCATATTTATTTTTCTGACTTTATTAATGACCATCAATCTAATTCTACCTGTCCATTAAGGGTTTCTAAAGAGATATTGTCCCCATTCCACTATTCTTTCCATGAATCCAAATAAGAACATTACATGAGGGAAAAAATGGGGCACTTTTTTTCTTCGTTATTTACAAAAACAACATGCTTAGAAATATACAAGTTTTATATCCTCAATATTTTTCCAAGTCATTTTATTAGAATCCTGTATTGGCTATAATTCATGTGAAAGCCTTGAATTATAAGACTTGACTCTAATATAATTAGTCCATGGAAAGAAACAGAGTCAAGTATGGATTTGAGATTGGCTTTGTGTAATGTAAACATAGGTGTAATATGTTGGGATCTCTGTTTATGGTGAACTGGAGTTTAGTTTACAATTTGCAATCTGTGACAAGAGTAGGAGAACGTGAAATCACTTGGGAGGAGCTGAATGCAAGCAGCTAGCTGATTATGGTCAAATGAGTGCGCACTATTTAGACCTCAGCTTTGTGTGGATCTAGTCCCCTTTTTGGCCCACTATTGCAGCTTTTTTCAGTCCCAGAGTCTTTAGCTGTTCAAAGTGCTTGATCTTTAAATGCACTCAATTTAATATCTTAATGTCTTAATGCCACAAAGAACACTTTTGATCAAGGGTTTACTAACAGTATGTTGAAAAGTTTAGCATTCAAATGTTTCACAAAACCCCAATTTTGGGGAGCAAAGAACCCAATATCGGCTAACAATTGGTCTTTAAAATATATGACTGCATGAATAACCTGAGACCGCCAATC
Source organism: Tetrastigma voinierianum (assembly GCA_016808115.1). NCBI lineage: Eukaryota > Viridiplantae > Streptophyta > Magnoliopsida > Vitales > Vitaceae > Tetrastigma > Tetrastigma voinierianum. The sequence continues at coordinate 69,613 of JAEQBH010004630.1, forward strand.
GTGCTCAACCTAAGATAAGGGACCAGCTGAAATGGCAATAAGCTCCTTCCCAGAGGTTATATGGTGATTCTAGATTTTTGTTTAACCCTTGACAGCTAAAACTCGAGGAAATCATTCCTAAATTAACAAAAACATAGTTTGTTGGGTCTTTCAACCATTAAAATTCAACCATGTTACCTTAGTTATGAATTGCTTTATTAATTATAAATAACTTTATTCCCATCGCATGAATTTTAGATTCGAAGCCGCAAGATAGATGGACTGAAGAGATCAGTTCTGCAAAATATGCTTAATATCTTTTAAACTGAACTGTTGTTGGTAGTAATGTGACGTTAGTAATAAAGTTTATTTTACGTACTGCTTATTATCTCTGTTATTCATCCACTACAAACACGAAATGGTTAATATGGAAGTGATAAAGGTAACATTAGTGATTTAATATGGAAATGCAATGAATAAATATGAGAAGTAAAGAACCATTGAATGATAAATCTAGTTAAAGATAACTAACGGCAGTCGGCTCTCTTTAACAACTTCGAATGGGCTTCCCAACATCGACCAATCATAAAATTCAACATCAATGAACCATGATGAAACCCAATCACCACAAAAATCAAAAAACACCAACCATAAACTCACAAACAATAACGACGACAAATATCCAATAATCCATACCAAACGGCAAAACACTACCAAATAATAAGAAACCCACCATAAACTAGATAGAAAATCAAGAAAAAAACCAGACGATCGAGACTCGCAAAACTTATAAACAGATCCACAAAACCAATCTATGATTAAGAGAGGAGATGCACCAACAATGGATCGAGAGGAAAATGGAAAATAAAATGGAAACCAACCGGCAGACTACCGACGAGATGAGAGGTAACGCCGCTATCCATGATAGCCGGCATTTAACTACGTTCGAATTGTTGTTGTTCGCACACGGCATTTACAATTTATCCATTTGTCGCTACGGACATCAACATTTGACAATTTATGAATTCCACCGCCATTGTCTACGACAGCCGTGATACGCGAGACTACTTTCGCTTACGGTTTCCAAACCACGAAATTTTTCGTATATTATTTCGCCTAAACTCATTTATCCCGAACTTAATTTTATTTATCCATATTTACATTATACAAAGAATAGGCACTTATCGGGTCCAGATTCATCCTCACTATCTAAGGTTCTGATGATGTCGACTTACCCATTGGCTACTGTCTGCACTAAATAACACTCCAGTATCTAGTCACATTTGACTGCAAGATCTCACAGAGTGATGATTACTGACACTGCGCTTGTACATAAAAATAAAAACTTCAACATAATATGAATTTAAAATATAAATTTATTATGTAAAATACTAGAAAAATCACTTTTATTTAGGTAGATTACATGCAAGCAATTGTTACTGATAATAAAATGATTATTGTGAGTGGTACCAGAATCTTCAAATCATCTAATATTCATTGCGCTCACATGTAACTGTTTAATCACATCATATAACAACCTACGTGAATAACACTATACTAGAACTCACGCAGAATGATTAGTACCAAAAAGTGCTATTTCAGTCTTATTTGGATAGCTTTATGCTTTTTAATGTGAATCCATATTTATTTTGGCTCACTGATATACAGGTCCCTATATCAATCGATTTTGTTTCAAGGTTTTTGTAGTTTTATGTGTTCAGAAACTTTTACCACTCATTCAAGCCTGTATTTGAAACTGAGTCATATATTCAGTTCATATATTTTATCATTGAATTTCACTGTCTGATGAAGAAAACAGTGTGTCGTGAAGATGCATAATGCGCTAGAGACTAGAAGCAAAAGATAACTGTAATTACAGACATAGTTTAAAACAAGAATTATAATAAATTTCGCAATGATTAGATGGGGAATTAAACTGTTTTAAATTTCATATGTCAAATTTACAGATATAAATTTCATTATGATAGCTTAAATTTCTGCCATGACAAATGCTTATGATATAATTTCTTATATATTGGGTCATAACAGATAGAATTCTTCATAACGTGTTTTTGATTTAAACTAAATCGTTTGATTAATTCTCTTCATCTCAATGTAATTCAGTATTATTTAGATAGTTTATATTTTCTATATTTAATGGGCTATATACTTACATATAGAACATTTTGTAACTTAACTTTTGTTCAAATACATTTCATGCCCTGCCTCTTTACCACTTGTTCTCTCACTTCTTCTCACTTAGGCTCGCCAAACACCCTAATAAGATGACAACTCAAAGGGATGTTCAAGTAAGGCCTCCAAACTTTAAAGATGAGGGTCACAATAGGCCTCATGTGGTTTGTCGGTAGGTTCCTCTATGCTCAAGACGCAGACATTTATGTTCCAGAATCCTCAAAACTAGGTTTTGGTATGTTTATTTATGTATTTTCCTGGTCACTACTGGCATGTTTAGGTTCAATATATTTTGAATTAGTAGACACCCATGATCCATTATCATCATGATTACCCAGTGTTAGCATCTGATTTTGTCCACAGAGTACTGATGCTTCCAGAATGCTATGTTTCAAAAGAGAACACTACTTATAGCTGGTTTTAAAGTTAAACAAAGATCCCGGGTTTTGGAAAATGACTTTATATGTCATTTAATCTTAATGCATGAAAAGATCTGAGGACACCTGCAACCTTTACCACACTAAACTAAGGGGGTCCGAGACTTCAAGGTCTTTTTTTTTTACATTCTATTTTGAATTACTTCAAGAACATAGTGACAACCACTCATCGTTTTGTACAAATCCAAAATCCAAACAAAAGCCCCACCATTTTGAACCATTATGCCAAACCATTGTAAGACTTAGAAACCCATCCCAAACAGTTCTGATCATGAGCTACCATACTGCAGAGTCATGCTACTACAGATTAGCAGTGGAAGAGTAATTTGTTGATTCAAACACCTCATCACGTTAATCACTGCCGCCGTTTAGGATGGTGCCAAACTACAAATGATGTTTGATGAGTACTTGCAACTCATATGCATGAGACCTTTAAAACCTTTTTTGAATTTCATTGTTTAGAATTTCTGTTTTTTTTTTACTGCCAGAATACCACTGAAATATAATGCTCATTTTATATATTTTTTTAGCTTTAACAATCCTTTAAAAGCCTGCTATTTTGTTTTACTTCTTTTAAAGTCATGTTATGCACCACATTGATAGAAACATAAAGAGTCAAGATACCAACCTAATAAGGTTGTGAAGTCAAGGTAATATAGGAACAAATGGACCCTTCAATTCAAGAATAGCAAGTCAAAGAAGGAGCCCTAATGAATCCAACAACAATTATGGTTAATGAGGGACCACATACACCCTCCTAGATGAGTGCACCTTCCCATCATACCACCACCACATGGCTAGGGAAGATCTCATCCCAGCCTCACTCCTACGATTTTTACGTGAGCTGGAGAAATAGAGAATCCATATACTCATATATCCGGGAGTCTTATGAGTACACTAACTTTCTTTATGAAGGAGCGCCTGATATGACTGGTTGTTGAAAGATCTACTTTGATAATTAAAAGACAAGGCCAAAATTTGGTCTAATCACCAGCTACAACAACAGAATTGGGTCTGAACTTTGTCAGTTTAAGAATTTTCAAAGACAACTAAGACCAATGCTTTGAAGAGGCAAATCATGACTACTCGCCTATGATAATATATGAAAGTTTGATCAAGCGAGGTTCACTGATAGAAGCATAAAGGGCATAAGGAAAAGTGTGTAAATACAAATGTTATAAGAACCTCGAGGGTATACATAGTTTCAAAATACATGTTCCATACTGTTTGACACATGGATTAGTGGAATCATTTATGATACATACTCGCCCATGAAGCAATCGCTGAAACCATGTGTGGAGGTGACTTTTTTGAAAGAAACTAATCTGTGATGAGCGACTTTTGAACTATAAATGAACCTCCATGCATGGATAACCAAACTATGGAGGCAGAGAGAGCGAGGCCTTTCTAATCTACCAAAGGGAGGTAATGCAATTTTTCCAAGATAATGAGATGGTGCAAATTAACCACTTAATCCGGCGTCGAGGAGCTTGAATGAGAAATCAAAGATGAAGTGCAAGCAAGGAATGAATTACTCGTGATTCCACCAGCCATTTAATTGCTACCATAAACATCATGGAGCAACGTCCATTAGTTCTTTAGTAAGTGACTTAATGCAAGATACGCCATATTGGGTCAAACGTTTACTCCACAAATGCCTTATGAAACACTCATAACCTAATTGGAGGAATTATCCCATCCCATTTGAAGCCAAAACCCCCCCGCAGGTGCCCCCCAGAGCAAACATCACAGCTAAGGTCACCTGATACAAGAAGAGCCTTCAATGCCTTTCTTCCATTCAGCAGTACTCAATAAGCAAAGTGAGAAAGAACGCTTGGAGGAACAAAAGGTGTTGAATGTTCAAACTAACTAAAATCAGTGCCGAGTCTACCAAACAAGAAATTGGACAAGATGCATTCTTGTGACTCGTGTTTGTTCAACCAAATAGTTATGAGTAACCCAAAGTGGAATTCCTCCACACAATGAACCTAGAATTTCATGAATAGGCTCACCAAGATCCAAATGTGAACGATAGTCAGCAAGAGTGGATTCTAGAGGAAGAACTAGACCAAATAGCTCCCAAAGACTATCCAAGATTAGCCTGTTGTTACTGATCCACTGATAATGAACAACTGCTATTATGTAAGAGCAGAAACAAAGTGTACCCCTCTTTCCCACAGGCACTTTAAAAGAAAACATGTTAATCAACCAGTAAATTTTAGAGGTACTCACGCGCGGAAGGTTAACATTCCTCTTCGACATGATCAAGCAAGTCCCCACATGAAAAATTTTTTATGACTTATGTACTGGTGAAAGAGGCTAATGTGAATGTGCGCGCCTTGACTTATGCGAGTGCCATCATCAGTAAAGAATTTACAGCGCATAACTGATGTCCACAACTCCAACATATCAGCACGGTGAAAGACCATTGACTTGGTATAAGAAAGAACTCCATCACATATTCACGCGCGCTGGTCGAGAACTCCAAGCCCATCTACCCATCGCCTCAGCTCTACAGTCATTAACACCAGTTAGACAATGAGACTTTATCATGGCGACAATCACATCCAAGGATTTTTCTTATTTATTATGGTATTTACGTATAGGCAACCACACTCACGAATTTAATCAACATGAACATATAAATATCAACAACATGAACGGTCCAGAATATTGATTCGGGAACTTTAATGATTCATCGATAAATAATAACCAGCGGAGATGATCAATAATTCCGCGATTAATGATGTTAACCTTCAGTAACGTTAATGAGTGTTGGCGCAAGATAACCAACCAGAGTTATGTGAGTATTCGGAAGATAATAACCAATGGCGAGCCTGCCAGGTGATACCGAGAAAAAGCGCAGTCCCCACTTTTACCATCCGGCGATTGAACGAATCCGGAATCGGATCAACTCGCCGTTAATGAACAGAATATCTATAAAGGTTACAAATATCCAGTCAGAATATTGTCACGTCATCAATTCAGACAACCCGCCAGACCTTCAAGATGAATGTCAGTGAAAATTTCGACGCGCGCATCAACAACTGACCCACCACATTGAGTTTGTAAATAGCAGTCAAAGCCAATAAAAACACAGAGATTCAACCCCACGTGAGGTAGTTCGAATCATGTTCCGGCCACGCGTCATCACTAATCATATCCAGAACTTCGGTGGTTCAACCCAGCAGTCAACGGTGGTTCATCGAACGAATATAACAGACGGTTCACATCTTCGTCTCGACGGAGGTACACAGATTACGAGGTTCAACGCATCGAACGTTGAAAAAGATCATCTTCAACCCACGATTTAGCCGGAGAGAGTCGCACCCATTTTATTGCTTTTTAGATGGGTATTCGTGTTACTTCTTTCTCGTGAATGGGAGGAATTAAAACGCAAGACCGCAGTTAACCACTTTTACTTCGTCCATCAGTCTACGCCCACGCGAGACGCCTCGTCTGGCAACGTCACCCCGGAGGTGGCGTCAGCATCACCACACGCGATTTTATAACAGGTTCACGCGACGACATCACCAGACACGAGGCGATTCTAATAACGTCCATCTCATCTGGTTGTCCGCGAGGTACGAAAGAACCGACTGGCGAGAGTCGCCACTACAGAACCAACGATTTGTGCCGCGGCGCGTCATCAACAGTGAATAGAAGTCTGACAGCAAAAACGAACGATCTTCAATCGCTTTCGCGAAACAACAGCAATCTAATACGTTATTACGAGATTTATCATGATCTTCAAGATTATTACAACCCCCCGCAGCCGCCGAGAAAGACGCCAATCGCTGAGATGACGCGATCAGTACATCTAAGAGTTCGGAGGTCCCATCGGAACGACCAATATACGGCGTCCAATTGGCAGCTTTCGTTTCGAGGGAATCCCGATGCCGATCTGTTAGCCGGAGTCGCTTCAGATGTTATACAGGAAAACCTGTGCAAGACAGTAAAGCAAAACCTTAATCACTAGCAAAGAACCATAACAATACAGAATAATTTGTTGGCAATGTAATCATGTCTTTAGACAATTTGTTATACTGGTTAACTGATATAGCTTCATTTTTACTGATCATTCTCGCTTAAATATCTCCTAACCAAGCAAAATGCCAAGGAAAGACTTATCCACGGGTTCTTCTCGCTCGTGAATTCACTTGCAAATTAAGGACAAAAAGGGGGTAGAGAATGTTGTGGCAGACCATCTTTCGAGATTAACCATAGCCCACAACACTCATAGCCCCCCCATCAACGATGAATTTCCTAAAGAATCTCTAATGCAGTTGGAGAATGCTCCCTGGTATGCTCACATTGTCACTTCAGCAACAAAGATAAAACTGCTGATTGGAAAGAACAAGATAGAAAGTATTTCTTGCGAAGATCCATTCCTTATCATTGGGAAGAACATTTCGTTTAAATACCGTAGATCGATAACAGAAGCAGCCAAGAGCAACAGAATTTGGCCACCGCCACGAGAGTGCTTGGCGTCACTTTTCCTAAGATGCAACAGCGCAACGTTTCACCGCTCTTCTTTCAAATAAGTCACCAATGTCAGAGTGATGGATGTCGCGTCAGAACACTCGTCGATGCCCCAACCAATTTAGAATGAGCTACTGATGGTTTGTGCACTTTAGTTTGTGGACCTTTCCTACACCTGCGGGGCATCACGCTGTTATGGGGTAGACTCAGATCAACGGGCTGAGGCATCCTCAACCACTAGAATCACGGGTAACAGAATTTAGTTACAACATTTTCCAGTTTGAGAACAAAAGTCATTATATTAGTCATGGGGTTCAGTTGATCTTTAATAAAGTTCCTCAGAAAACCTCACATAAAGATGAAAGGAATAATAACAGCTACCCTATCATCTCAAACATAATAAGTAGAGTTTGTTGTTGTGGAGATGAAACCATCTTTAACAGTTAAATATGGAACAACAATAAAGAAGATCTGTCCCCACTCATTCACCAACACAGAACAACTTTCAAACGACTCTGAAGTTCCGATTTATTTGTCTATGGTAAAACACGCCAATATCTTCCGAAAACTGGAGCACAAAAAGCACGGTGGCTAAATCAGAAGCCCATTATGGACGCTGAAAATGTGAACTGCAAGACTTTAATTCTGTCTGATCGAGAACCACACCATGCTTCATCAATCAAGATTGCGTAATGGAATCAGTGCCGGTACGATCGATTGATATTTATAAGAACGCGCGGACTAAACCTTCCAGAGATCTAACTCCAATGCAACTCTTAAACTCTATGCAGATCTAACCATTCATCATTGTCATCAAAGATACCTAATGGCTCTGAGATTGTCTAACTGTGAAGGATATGAGAGTGTTCACATTGTCTGTAAGAGAATTAATCTTAGCTGGGATTTGTTGACATCACAAAGAGATGATCTTCTTGATCCTCCACATGAGAAATTGTGACTATTTTAAGCTATCCCCACTGAGATCAACCTAGAACTCATAAAATTTTGGTTTGGTTATCTTTGGCCACTGAAGACTTGGCGCTAGTGATTTATTTATTTGAGCTCTTCCTTAAAAACCAGAGAGAAAGAAAAAGAGAGAAAGAGAGGTAGATAGGGTATAAGTATATATATATATAGCAGAGAGAAATATGGAGAGATATATATATGGTGTGTAGCCTGGCTAATAATTATTTGTTTGCTTATTTTATTTTTATTTGATGGAATATGTTTTTTTTTTGTGTGATATGCAGGTATAAACGTAACGCGGCAATATAAATTTTTGCCCGCGCTTCGCTTATAACTTTCAATCAACAAACACGGCAGCGCCCCCTTCTCATTTTCAACTTTCGGCGTCCTTCCTGATTCACCTTAAAGCCAGCGCTTCTCGGCCCTCGCGTTCATCAGATCACGTCACGTCGGCGCACTTCATCAGATGTTACCACTACCGCTCACCGCGCCTTGTCACGATCCGCATCTACTCAGCTCAGCGGCGCCTTCGAGTCGCGGAGCTTCCATCATGGTTCGACCGCGTGAGCTCCATCGTTACAGCCTGGGTGGCAGACTTCGGTATAGAGGGCGCCGGCACATCTGTACGCAAATCGTCACTCTCCGCCAAAGTTATGCAGACGCCTTCGTATTGCCCTCACATTAACTATGATACATGGTCCCCGCCCCTCGTCTATCGAGGAGGCTCAGCTCGAGCCCCACCCAAGACACTGTAGATCTCAAAGGACCCCACTCTTCCTCCCCGTGCATCCGAGACCACCCGAGGGCCCCACCTCCAAGCGGCCCCGGATGATCCGGCCCAGGAGTCTTCACTGGCCCCAGCCCGAGCCTACGCCCCTCCTCCTCCAAATTGCCCGGTTCATCACCTTCACTGTCTCCCTTGGGCCCGAGGATCAAAAAGGCTCGATATTTAGTCACATCCGATTCAGGAACATCAACTTTCATGCGTAGACTTCCATGGAGAGTCATATCACTTATTATTACGTGCATCGGGATGCGGACCAACGATTCGCAGATTCATGCTACGATCCAAAATGGATATTCATTGTCACGATTCACGACTCCAAGGAAGCCGATCCCCAGCTAAGTACTCGGTTTTATCATACTATGACATCCCGGAGCGCCTAAACAACAGCTCACCAAAGATGACGCCACTTGGAGACCCAGCACGGACATCACAACCGCTTAGACCGCCAAAGGGTTCCCGCGACCCCACGTGACCATCTAAGAAGTGGGCCTCACCATCACTTTCAGAGAGATGGTTCACTTCCGTCTGGGATACCACGGCGGGGCCTATACTCTTCCGTCGGCAACTTTCCCCGTAAATGCTCCTCGCGGACCACGTACTTCGGACCAACCTGTTCCCACTTCAGCATTATGTCCAAATCATAGGGGGAGCTATACCGAGGCTCAGATCGACATCCGAGGGGTTCGGTTCACTCACGAGCTTGTCATGACCGCGTCTACTACACTTCGAGGAGAAGGTCCACCGTAAGGACCTGGCTCGGGCAGAGGCTATTCCCCTGTTGATGCCGAGGTTACTGTGCCAGGTCTTAAAGCATCTTGGATTCCCGGAGGAGCCACGTATAGAGCAGCAGCTGAGTTGTCCTCTGGTTTTGTCCCTCGAGCGGTCTCTATCTATACCACTCTCCGTTATTCTACAGCAGCAGGAGGAGGTCGTGGATGATTATGCAGAGGACCTGCCGAGGGGTGAGCAGCCTGTTCCAGAGGTAGAGGTGGAGAGGACCTCAGTTCCAGATTTATCTCCTCCAGTTCCACCTCCTACTGCCCTAGCTCCTCCTGAGACTGCTGGCCCATCCTCCACATCGCAGGAGCCACCAGAGCACATCCTCGGTACTTTCCAGGATTTCGGGTTGTTGGATGTCGTCATAGACAATGAAGTGGGATGGTCCGAAACAGGTCACTCTAAATGCTGCAATCACGCCATGCTTCTTCAGATTCAGCCACCTCTGCCTCCCGCCACTGGATGTGAGCTTCATACAACCCACTACTCAGGATCAATCCGCCGTATCCGCTTCCGCAGCCTTCGATGTGCCGGCAGCCGCCGCGCCGTATCCACCTGCCTATAACACTAATGAGCAGGTGATGATCTCTTCTCAAAGTTTTCCGATCCCTACCTGCGGGAGCATACTTTATACTTGGTCAGGGGAAAGTTAGCTGGAAGTGTCATCTATCATATTTTGTTTTGTTTAGCTTTATCAACGCTCACGGTTTTGTATAGACTGCTTTAGTAAGTAGCATAGCCACAAGAGGCAAAGGATCTTTGCTGTAACTAGTATGTAATGCGGTTTAGCCATGTTGCTTCTGTACCAGCTTCACTTTGGTTATATCAAAAGCTTTATAGCAGTATTTACATTTTTCTACACTTTTGCAAACCATTTTTGCTCCTATATTTTTTTGTGTTTCTGCTCTTACCTTGAGTTGAAAAATTGAAGCACTGTATGCTACCATAATGCTAGAATAGTTCCATGCATGATTAAGTTTTGGGCCAAGTTGAGATTCCAGCATTCAACTCGTTTCATCCGCCTTTAACCTAATCACACATAAAGGTACATCGGCCATCAATAGGTCGAGAAGTCGCATACCTCTTTTTACTTTGCAAACCCGGACTTAGATTCGTTGACGACCCATAATAGGTTTATGTTACCCACAAAAGAAGACCAATGAAGTCTTCCAAATGAAAAAGAAAAGCAAAAGAAAAAGAAAGAAGAAAAAGAGTTTGGAAAGCCGTGACACTTTTCCTTGAAACCCAAACACAGTCCGAGGGGTATATGACGAAAGCCTTTGAAGCCCGATGCCCTAAGCCAACTGGTTGGGAGTCACCGACTTAGTGTTCGCTACATGGGTAGATGGGTGGAGTTTAGCGAGTTGTAGGTGCAAGATTCTCGAAAACATTCGAAGTCCGGTGAAGTCAAGAGTTATGGTCGACAGATTCTTCGACTGATGCCCTAAACTCCACTGGGTTAGAGTCATCATGGACCTGCTACACCGAGACTCTAGTGAAGTCGAATGCAGATCAGACCCACAAGATAATCGGGCGGCAGCAAGAGTGTAAATCAATCTATTTAGGTTGGTCATCGCCAAGGTCCCGCAAAGAGCTTCGGTCAGTGGTAAGAGCAGCTAGCAGCTTATCGTTCAAACTAGTTACCTAAAACACTTAGTTTTCGTGGAAGTTCGTGCTGACTTCCTTGAATCGATGCTGCCCTAAACTTCGCGGCTCCTATATGGCAATTGTTCTCTCATGATCGCTTTTATGTGAGTCCAAATTTTTCTATACCGGGCGGTGTAGCCTCACTGTATTAATATCTCTTTGAACAAACTACCTTTGCAAAAAGCATAAACAGATTGCCCTTATTATTTTAGTACTGCTAAGGGACTAGCAATGTTTGTTGTGTGATTAAGACTCAAAAAGTGCTATTTTGAGTCCTATTTAAGATAGGTTTTGAGTGCTTTTTGCGTACTAATCATATTATTTAAGCCGATTGACATGTATAGGTCCCTTTTGTATTACTAATTTTGTTTCGAGGTGGTTTTTGGTAGTTTTATGTGTTTCAGAACCTTACCACATCATTTCAAGCTCGCATTGAAATCGAGCCGATATATGCCAGCTCGTATGGTTTGTCATTAATTTCATCAAGCCCGGGATGAAGAAATAGTAGGTCGGGAAGATGCATAATGCAAAAGCTGTGAGGAACTAGAAGCAAGCAAAGAGAATGGGCAATTTCTGCATATAGCTAAAATTCGCACGATAGCTAAAATTTCAAGAATCATAGCGGTACCTTCGCTATATGTTGAAATTTCGCTATATGTTGAAATTTCACTACATAGCGAAATTCCTATGCATAGCGAAATTCTCTGCAACGTGTTTTTGTGATTTAAACGACTCCGTTTTGATTAATTCCTCTTTTTCCCTCAATGTAATCATATTATTTAGGATAGTTTGGTATTTTCGCATGCTCAGGGGGCTATGAGGCTATGCTATGAACATTTTAACTTAACTTTGCTCAAAGGCATTTTTCATTACTTTTCTACTTTGTTCCCTACTCTCACTGCTTCTCTCCTCTTCTCTCACTTTTCTAAAGGCCAACAAACACCCCTTTGAGGATGACAACCTCAGCGATGCCGCTACGCCTGGCCTCCAACCTTGAAGAGGGAGGTCATAGTTAGGCTAATGTGGCTTCATCGTGTTCCTCTCGTTTTTCAAGACACAAGCATCGTTGTGTTTATGTTCATAAAACTTTCAAAACTAGGGTTTTTAAAGCTATTTTGATGCATTTTCCTCGTCAATACTTAGCATGCTTTTAGGTTCAAAGGTATTCTACTTGTAGATACATTGACATCCATTAGATGTCATTTACGAGCCATCGAGGGTAGGTTAAACACATTTCAACTGGCAGAACATTTAATGCTCGCACCGCTTATGTTTCAAAGAGTAAATGTTACTAAGGGTTGGTTTAAAGTTAAACAAAGATCCGGTTTTGAAAATGACTATATGTCATTTGGCCCTAATGCTAGGAAATAACCTCGAAGACACCTTCGCAAACCTATCATACTCAAACTAGTGGCCCGAGACTTCAAGGTCTTCTTTACATTTTATTTCAATTACTTTCGCTAGCATAGTGACAACCACCACTATGGTATAACCGAAATCCAAACAAAAGCCTCACCATTTTGAACCATTATACAAACCATTTGTAAGACTAAACCCATCCCAATGTTCGACTTAGAGAGCCACTATAATTGCAAGAGCTATGCTACAAGTAGATCGTGAGGTAGTATAAATTTGCTGATTCAAAACACCTGCTATGCATGCGAATCAAGGAACTAACCAAACGTGAGAGTTTTAAACCCTGTCTGGAATCCCGAGTCCCCCGACCGGTCATTCTACCACATTTGGAAAGTTCGTCATGGATAAATACATTGAGATGGAAAATACGCAAAATGTATTTATCCACGGATTTCTTAGTTTTCAAATCCCTTATTTCTCAAAAGGATAATCCTTGATAAGGAAAAACAGATCTTATCCCTTATTCCTTAAAAATGATAATTCTTGATAAGGAAAAACATATTTTATCCCTCATTTCTCAAAAGTATAACTCTTAATATGAAAAACATATTTTATCCCTTATTTTATTCCTAAAATAAGAACGGAGATTTGGAAACCAAGCCCTATAAATTGGGAAGATCCCCATTAGGAAGTGGAGGAACCCAACCTGCCTCAACTCCTCCTTCTTCTTCCTATCCATATTGTCGACTTAATCATCGTAGAGGCTGGCCCGCCCACTCCTGATCGCCTTTTACAGGTTCACTTTCATACACTAATGCCCTGAGATCAAACGAACAGTCTGGTAACAACAATATCACTGAAAAGCTTCCCCAAACTACCCATATGCCTAGCTATCCCTATAGTAACACAAGTAAAAAAAATCTGAAGAATTATCTTCTTCTTTCTCCTTGGTTGCTAGGTCAATCACGATGCCTTAGCCATTTTTTCTTTTTCTTCCTCGAGTTCGCTTGAACCATCTTCTTCTTCCTCTTTGGATCACAACGCGTCACAGTTCCTCCTTCCCATTCGTCAATTCTCGCTACTAGATAAGGTATTCTCAAAACCCTAACATATTCTTCTTCTTCTTTTTCTTCTTCTGAACATACATTATTGGATTTGTATGAGAAAGAAGAAAACACACCCATCACTAACACTTTTTAGAGGATCTTTGTATGGCACCAGATCACAAAACTTTTCCCAAAACCCTAACATCTTCTTCTTCTTATTTCAACACTCATCATTTGATTTCAATGGGAACAAAAGAAAAACAAGCTTACATCGTGACAATGCCATTTCGACTTATGTAAATTACATTTTTTTCCTAGCAATGAGTTGTGGCATTACAAATCTCCCGGAAGGCATCCTTGGAAGCCAATGAATCGTATGAATCGGGACAGTCTCAAGATTCGTATCACTGGTCGGGTGACGGGTACTACCATAACATATTGGGGTTACTACCATAACACACTTGGAGTACTACATGGTACTACCATGAAGGGATTAATCCCAACTTCCTATCTCCCATTAATAATATATTCTCTTCATTTGATTAAGTCAATGTCACTTTATCTGGTCTAACTCTTCTTCAACTCAGAAGAAGCAAAGTAAAGTGCCACCACCAAATTGATTCAAAGCCAAGGATGGTCAACAATGGTTCCAACTTAGGGAAGAAGTTTTATGAGTGCTCTTTATGGCTTGTAAGTGGGCAAAATTAAACACGGATAACTAATATAAGATGTCTTTCAATTGCTTCTCTGATTTTGTTTCTTTTTTTTCAAAGACTGCGGACTGTGGTTTTTTTAGATGGGTAGAAGATGTTGGGAAAACCAATGTCAATGAGTGAGAAGAATTGGAAGGGAAGCTATCAAACAAAGAAAAAGTTATTGCTCAATTGGAAGTAGAGAAAAAAATCTTGGAAGAAAAAATTAAGAAGTTGAAAATGAAAAGAGACATACCATAGGAGGCCATGCAAGACATGAGAAATGAGTTGTGCCAGCTGTGTGGTGCTATGTGCAAGTATGCAAGAGGGGAGAAGTATGCTCTAATTGCATTTGTTATGTCATGGCTTATTTTTTCCATTGTTGTAATGGTTAGAAATTAGGTAATTGTCAAAAGCATTACAATACTAAGTCAAGCAGCGGATTATGTAGTTATGATATCTTTATTAACTTTTACCTCACTTGATCTTAATGACAATTCATAATTTTGTTTTACTTACTATGAATGACAATTCATAATATTGCTTCAAGTACAATTCTTCTTAATCATTAATTTTTTATTCGACTTCATTTTTAATAAGCGGGCAAATGGTATGAATCAGTTATGTAACGCCCTGCCTTATTCTGCTTTAGGGACGCCACACATAGTAGAGACCTGTTAACCTGATTTTCTCGCATTGTTTGGGACCCTTTCAAGCATAGATTCATAAATGACATAAACCTGTTTCAAAAAGCCATAATTATGAAAATTCTTTACTATAATCACAACCTTGTAAAACTACCACCGTAGTGGTGTTTAAAATGTCCTATACATATATATGCTTAAGTCCATAACTACTTGTATTTATATAAGTTCCATTGTACAAAATATTTTTGCAATTCTATTACAAAATCATAGCAAAAACAAGGACCTACATAAGGTGGACTCCTTAATGTCATATTGGGTCTTAGCGAGTTCTGATGTCCCCTGGAGACCTCTTCAGCATCTACACGATGAAAACACCCGTGCTGCTTCTGGGCCTGGGAAAACCAAATAACATATATGACCACTCGCAGTGGTCCTCAATTCTAGTATACATGTATAAAGAATTCATATATCATATTATTCAATAATATGCATTTCTCTCGTAGAAGTACATAACAAAAATTTCATAACAGAAGGTACTCGTAGGTACACTATAGTACAGAACTAAGATTTGCTTGAGCATCCGAGCTTATTACTATTGTTTTCATATGGTTCATTATTCAGATACTTATCATATAAATGTTCGCTCGCATAAACCAAGAAATGAATAATGTGAACACTGCATAATAAAAATCTATAGGTACAGTATAATACAAAACAGGAAGTGGCCGTAAATGGAATCAACTTAAGGGCGCCATCATAATAGGAGTGTTGAATAGCACTAAACAAACGTACTAAATGTACGAAACAAACATGCTGGTAGCACGAAACAGGAGTGTTGGGTAACACTAGTCCCTATTTATTCACTATCCAATCTTAAGCAGACATACAATTATATGTGTTTCGAAGCATGTTATACTGGTCTTATACCATTCATGTGTTTATGTAACCCAAATTCAAGAATTCATACTCAATTCCTAAGGATTACACTAATCCCCCATTTGCTTAGATCTTGTAGGCATCGAAAGCAAAACAAGCAACGAAGAAGGAAAAAAAACAAAGCCTGTCCAAAAGCACTAGCTCGCCTAAGCCTAAGCCATCCTAGGTAGCGTAAATGGTCGGCGTGGTCTCGTTCACTAGTGAATAGACTTCGCCTGTGCAAACGTATCTAAAATCGTAAGAAATGCACCGTTTCTTCACGAGGCGAAGGACTCTTCGCCTAGGAGAAGGGCTTTGGGCTTTGATAGAAATGTCAGATTTTTGCCCTTTTCACCGGATAATTCCAAACCAAACCAAAAACAAGATCAAATCCAACCTCTAACCCAACAAACAAACCACAAATAATGGGAGAATTAGGATATTTCCTAACCTTGGATTATCTTGAAAGCTTCAACCTAGCTTCTCTTTTTTTCCTTTTCTTCCTTTCCTTCTCTTTACATGAACAAGTAAAACCCAAAAAAGTAAAGATAAAGCAAATCAAAATTGATTATTCTCCTAAACCCACGCCTCTAGCTCTAGCCCAAATGAGAAATTCTCCTCCATGACAATTTGTCATTCAAGGTAATTTGACTCAAATTCTTAGCTCTTGCTATTTAGTCCTCCCTCTTTCTTTTCAATTTGGAAAGTTAACTTATCAAAATTCTACCTAGCATATATAACCTTTTAACTTAATGTCCATTAAGTCCCTAATTAATAACTTAACATTATCCTCTTTGTATTTTAATAATCTTGCTTTTATCATTTTTCACACTTAACTATTAAATTTCCGAAAACCACAAATTTGATTTCCATTATACCCTAAACATGTCATAAAACTAATAGTTGGTAATTTGGAGTGTTACAATTTTCCCTTAAAAGAATTTCTCACCTCGAAATTCATACGAATCAAGAGTCACAGTCATCGGTGCTCTCACACCCCGGGCTCCAAGTCGCCTCTATATCATGGTGTTGCCAAAGTATTTTTACCAGAGGGACTTGTTTGTTTTGCAATTGTTTCACTTCACGAGCTAGAATGGCTTTTGGTTCTTCATCAAAAGAGAAGCCTGATTACACTTGCATATATTGGACTGGCAAGATGTGAGATTCATCATAACAGTATTTTCGAAGCATTAAGACATGGAACACATTATGTAATTTGGCCAACTCCAAAGGGAGTGCCATACAATAAGCAACTGGTCCAATTCTTTCTAAGATTTCATAAGGTCTGATAAATCTTGGACTCAGTTTTCCTTTCTTCCCAAATCGGAGTATCTTCTTCCACTGTGATACTTTCAAAAAGACATTATCTCCGACTTCATATTCAAATCTTTTCTTTTTAAATCAGCTTACGATTTCTATCAATCGCTTGTAGTTTTCAACTGTTGATGAATAACCCGAACTTTTCTTTGTCTCTTTACTATGCGTCAGTGGTCACTACTTTATGCTCATTCAGCCTGCTCAAGATATGTGTTCTACATTTCCTGCCATACAAAGCTTAAGAGGGGGCCATACCAATAATTGATTGATAACTATTGTTATAGGCAAATTCCATAAGAGGAATATACATATCCCAACTTTCGGGAAAATCTAGTACACAACCCCAAAGCATGTCCTCTAACACTTGACTCACTCTTTTTCGTATCATTCATCCGTTTATGAATGGAAGGCTAAGATTAAAATCTCGCTGTTCCAAGGTTGACTTTAATTCTTTCCAAAACCTTGATGTAAACCGTGGATCTCGATCAGACACTATTGATAATGGAATCCTATGCAACCAGACAATCTCACTTACATACAGTTCCGCTAACAGATCCATGGAATAGTTAAGCCGGACTGGTAAGAAGTGAGAAGACTTTGTAAGTCTCACAAAATTACCCAAATCAATCATGTTTTCGGGTGAGAAGAAACCTGACACAAAATCCATAGTAATGTCGTCTCCACTTCCATAAGTGGAATCGATGGGATTCAATGCACCAAAATGGTACTTGATGTTTGGGCTTTTACTACGGGACAAGTCTATTATCTGATATACTCTACTATATCCCTTTTCATCTCTCACCACAATAGTACTGTTTCAAATCCTGGTACATCTTGTTACCTCTAGGACGCATGGTGAATACGGTATTATGGCTTTCATACATCAACTTCTTTTTCATTTCCTAGACATTCGATACACATAATTTGTTCTTGTAATAGAGACCTCCATATCCTTTTATAGAATAATTAGTTTTGTCTCCATTATTGACTAATTGTACCCTTTGTTATAACTTGACATCATTTTTCTGAGCATCTATCATCATCTGTTTCAAATCAGGCATAGCTCTTAATTGAGCTAACAATGCTCTAGCAGATGTAAATTCCATACATAGTGTTTCAGGGACAAAACAAAAATTGTTTTTCTACTTAAAGTTTTCTCCACCACATTAGCTTTTCCTAAGTGGTAATCAACTATGCAATCGTAGTCTTTGAACAACTCTTAGCTATCGACGTCAGTTTTAAGTTCATTTCTTTCGAAGTTAACAAATACTTAAGACTCTTATGATATGTAAATATTCTACATTTTTCACCATATAAGTAATGTCGCCATATTTTCAAAGCGAACACTACCATTGCCAACTCCAGATCATGTGTGGGATAATTCTACTCATGCGGTTTCAATCATTTCGGTGTATATGCCACAACTTCTTCCATCTCGCATCAATACACATCCTAAACAAATCCTCAAGCATCACTATACATGGCATATTTCTCGCCGAGTGTTAAGTCAACACCGGTGCTTCAACCAATATTTTCTTTTTTAATCGATCAAAAACATAATCTAATACTTCAGAATCCCATTCAAACTTCACCCTTTTCCTGAGTAATCTTAGTAAGTGTAGGCTATGACGAAGAATCTTTTATGAACCATTTGCATTACCTGGGGCCAAACTCCAAGAAACTTCTCACCGTTACATTTCAAGTGCCTAATTCACACCGTCTAATCTTCGTAGGGTCAACTCTAATACCCTCTACAAACACAATATGACCTAGGAATGACACTATCACACTTACTTAATTTTGCAAACGGTTTTTCTCTCAAGATCTGCAACACTATCTTCAAATGGTGCTCATGTTCTTGTGCATCCTTAGAATACACCAAGATGTCATCTATGACTACCACTACAAACTAGTCTAAAAAAGGGTGGAATACCCTATTCATCAAGTCCATGAATGCAACTGGTGCATTAGTCAACCCAAATGGCACATTAAAAACTCATAAATTAATTCATATCAAGTTCTAAAGGCTATTTTCAGGGACATCAACATCTTTTACCTGTAGTTGATAATATCCTTATCGTAGGTCTTTTTTTGAAAAGACACTCGCTCCTTTCAACTAATAGAAAATATCTTCTATTCTCAGCAATGGATATTTATTTTTCACGGTTACCTTATTTATTTGCCAATAATCAATGCACATCCGAAGAGTGTCATCTTTCTTTTTGACAAACAAAACCCAAGGCACCCTGTGCAAACACTAGGTCGAATCAATCCCTATCCACAGCTCCTATAGTTGACCTTCAACTCTTTAGTTCAATCGAGCCATATGGTAGATGCCCTGTAAATGTGAGTCGTCGGCCGTAAAACTTCAATAGCTAGATCTACATCTCTTTCGGGTGGTAAACTAAGTAATTCCTCGGGAAACACATTAGGAAATTCCTTTATCACTGGAATATCTTCCATATTTATCTGTCCCCTCTTAGAGTCAAGCACCAAGGCCAAAAAGGTACACAACCTTTTCTAATAAAATGTCGAGCTTGCAAAGTAGAAATTACATTGACAATGGTCCGTGACTTGATACCATGTATAGTTACCTTTGATGGATCGGAACATTTAAGCACTATTGTTTTATTATCACAATCAACTATAGTTCGATGTTTGGATAACCAATCCATCCTCAATATCAAGTCAAACTCGTGAAAGGCAATGCACTAGATCAATGAACTCCTATCACGGATCACTGTAGGACACCCTTATACACTGATCACCCTCGACACTATGCCCCCAAGGACTAGTAACATGCATGCCATATGCCACCGGGCCTATCGATGGCATCCATCAAACAAGGCGCTCGCGGCGCATAAGAATGTGTAGAACCAGGATCTATCAAAGCATGCATTTCAATGTCATAAAGAGAGAAAACACTAGCTATAACCCCTAGTGCATCATGATCTTCACGAGTCCTCATAATAGCATAGGTCAATGGACTGTGAGCGTAAGGGCGATTTATCATTGATGCAATACTTCTTCTATGTCAAGCTGAACTACCTCGCCTCTACCCTATCAAGAGCCTATGGAGGTACATTTGATCCTCCTCTACTAATTACTTAAGGATTTCTAGAAGTTCCAAATCCATGAGGACAGTTCACTATAAGATGGTTTGTGCTTCCACAGCGGAACAACTCTCAACCATCCGTCCGTTACCTTAATGATATCTCAGGGCAGCCGCGAGTATCTCAAGTCTTTTCCTCTGTTCATTGAAGTGCCCCTATCGAACCTTGGTATCGTAGGTCCCTACCTTCTACCTCTAATGGCATAACTATGTACTAATTAAACTTGAGACTCTCTAATTCCTTTACTTGAGGAGAAACTACCCGAGAACTTTCTCTCTGTTTTTCTTTCCCAACTCATCATTTTAGATTTCTCAATTTTTATAGCCGCTGGCACCAACTGATAGAAATTCACCATTTGCAATGATGTAAGAATCATGAGGTACCTTTTTATAGACTCCTTTAGGCCATCCTTAAACTTTCTACACTCCGGCTGCTCTCGTGAAGAATCGGCTTTCAGCATACTTACTAATGTGGCTAAACTCTTTCTCATACTCCGCCACTATCAAATACCCCTGTTTAGATTTAGGAATTGCTTTTACTTGGTCTCTCTGTAATCATCGGTGACATACTTCGTCTGAAACTCTTGGACAAAGAAGTCCCATGTAATTGTGTTTGGAAGTAGTGGATTTCTTAGAACTAACTTCCACCAATCATAAGCTGCACCTTGCAAAAGTGAGACAACACATTCTACTAACCTGCCTTGTGAGGACATTTCACTCATCTCGCAGCCTTGCAATTTCTCAAGCCAAAACTTACCTTTATCCCCGACTCTTCTAGACTCAGTACTCATGGAATTCTTCTCGACAGCTCTTATGTGTGTAAATTTATGTCAAAATGTAGGTCTGTACACGCAAGTATACGCGTCGAGGGTACGTAGTATAGTGGCTCATCCAGTATCATTCCCACAGGGAGAAGTGTGTTGAATACTGAAATCAACTTTAGAATATTATCTGGACCCAAAATTCTAGTGAATTATGACTAATGTAGAGAAAAACTAACACTAAAATATTTGCTAAATCAATTAATGGAAAGTAGGATTTTGCCTTCGCTACCAATACACCTAATGGATTCTAAATCCCAGGTGTAAATTCATTCATTCAATATATTAACAGATCACGTTGGCGCTATTAGTGCCTACGAGATAATCCTCTCCCCGAGGCATATTCGCCTTATCTCGCTTAGTAAGGTGTATTACATCTCTGCTTCAACCATGGATTCCGAAACGCTTAAATGTTTAAACCCTAATTGCCACACTTTGAACCAGGAGATCTCTACTCACCAATTTATTAAGTGCGTCGCCGCACTGTGATCCCCGTGAGTCTTTATCTCGATCTCATATTCCCAAAGAAGAACATGCCAATGTCTAAACACCACTGTGTAAATAAATCACATAAATGGGAGTGAAACATATGGAAATCCATTAATATACTAAATAGAAACTAAATTAATAATTAATCCTATGAATGTAGCAAGGAGCACACAAAACTCCTAGAAATAGATCTAGAACATAATGATGTTCATTACAACCATAGATTTTTTAATCAATCATTAAATGTTTGAGAAAAGAAATACAAAAGCAAGAGTGCAAACGATCTCTCGATTCATGCCTACATCGTCGTTTGTTCTTATCCGCTCGTCCCCCCTCTAAAAAACTAGGTCATACTGCTTTATATCTCATCTTCTCGTTGATTAAGTCCAGGAAATGTCGCGACGTTAGGTTGATGAAGACTAGCACGTCGCTTGGCCTCAACGTCACGACGTTAGAGTTGGGTTTTCAATTCTCCTTCTTCAAGTCTCCACAAAGCCTCCAAATGCCGCCTTATTCACCTGTAGTGCACAAGAAAAAAAATATCATGTATAGAACAATAACCACACTTATTACTATATGAAATGGAACAAAAACATAATAAAACATGAGTATATCATGAGTGTTTTGGACACTCATCACACTCCCTAGTCTTAGCTTCGTCATTCCCCAAGCAAGAAACAGACTCAAAACAAAACACAAGTGAAAATGACACACCAAAACGTATACAACATGGGTGATACACATGATGCCAAAAGGAAGGATCAAAATGAACTAAAATTGCAAATCTAGCCTTTTTCCTCTAAAATTGAAGATCTCAGGTTGTTAAATCCTAAGGAACTTAGCTATGAAAGATCGGTCACCAAGAAATCAACCCCTAAGTTCTCAATGACCTTCCCAAGAATCGATGCAGCAATTGATTCATGATCTCCAACATATAACTAGGTTCCAACACCCCCAAGCTTAAATTCAACTCACCTATTTAGAAGAGTCTAACTACTAAAGGATAAGAACACACCCTTTTTATTCACATTAAACTACCTAATCATGAAAGAAAACTAGTGCCTATAAGTTTTAGCTGAGTGTCCCTGTAGCAAGGATTCATTGGTGACTCCCTACTAGTTGGTTAAGGGCACCGGGCATTTAGTTCCCCTCGAACTTCACCCCGAACACTCAACCAAACCTAAAGGGTGTGGGATGGATCCATCCTCTGTCTCATTGATTCGTTCGGGCCAAGTAGGTTGTTCCGGAATCAACAATATTTATAAACCTAAATTCCTCCTACTGACGTAGCAAAGCTAATGCTAAAGATAGTGCTCTGTGGTCTAACAAGGGATGGGTTTTCATCGTGAGAGGAGAGTTGCAGTGTATTAAAAATGTTGTTTTCTCATTGGATTTTTAGGGTTTGTGAAAAACAGTGTGGGTGAATGGTTGAAAACTGGAAATAAATTGAAGTAAAAAGTTAAAAGAGAATTCCTCAAGTCTCGGCCACTAAAGCTTAGGGTTCTAAGTTAACTCGACATGTCCTCTAGTTCCTTCTCTCGCTGGCTGAGCATGACATATAGTCATTTCCCGAACCGGATCTTCATTTAGCTTTAAAACTTAAACCCTAAAAGTTTTCCTCTTGAAAAATGGCATTCAATGAGCGTAAATGCTCCCAGATGATAAGAACACACCTCCTAAACCTACCCTACAAAGGACTAATAGAGACAACTAATCGGCATCATGGATCTAGTGGATAAGTATCCACTAAACCCAAAAGCTTGCCAAATACAATGCTAGTGGAGATGTCAAGAGATTTAACCTAAGGTGAGAAGCAGAACACAAATACCCATAAATGTGATACATGAAAAGCATGAGAACATGCAACTTATCTCAAAACTAACACCCAAAGGGTCTTCCTTCAAGGACGATGGGGTTTTAGTCAGCATCCTCGATTCATTGCCATCGCGGTGTTTCGCTACCAAGAAAATGCAAGAAAATGAAGGAGAGGGAAAGAAAATCACAAACCAATCGAGAAGAGGAAGTCAGGCCCAATTTTCTGACATCATTGGATCAAAGATTAATTGATTCCATGCTCGACCGGCTTTATATGTGCTCAAGAATATGAAATTACAATAATGTCTAAAGAACCAAAATTACATCAAGGGCAATTCTTGTACAAAGCCAAACAAAAAAGCTGGGTCAAAAAGGCCAACGTAGTACAGAGCAAGAGTTACGAATTTTCGAGACCTGCTGAATTCAGTTACACTTTTCAACCCTGCAAAATTTCCACTGCCTTCTTTCTCTTTTGCAATTTTTGCTCCAAATCTCCTCTGATTCGATCATGCATCTTCGAATTCAGCTCGGATTCATCATGTTTGAATCAAATTGAAGATAATGAGGTAGTTGACCTACAAAACTGATGTCAATGGGGAAAGGCAAAATGTGATCATGAGTGTGTTCAGGCCTCATTGTATCAATCGGGTTATTTTAAGTTGATTAGTACACAAAAGTGGTTAAACCTACAATAACCGTGGCTCAAAATATCACTATTCGGGTGTTTAATCACTCCCCTGAACCGATACATCGCTAGCTCCTTAGCAATGAGAAAAGAAGGAAGATCATGCAAAGTATGGTAGAAAAAGGACCGCTTTTTTCAAAAGTGCGTATAAGGGAGGCCTTACCTTCAAAGATGAAACTCGGGACACCGCATAAAACCAAATTAAGAATGAGTGCCATAATCGGGGCAGTTTCAGAAAGGTGTCATTCCAAGGAAATCAACCCGAATCTCTCCACCAAAATCTAAGTGTTTAGGTGATCGCTTTACTAATAAGCCGCGGGTTACTCCCCACCCCCCAACCAAACTACTGCCAATGCCTTAGACTGTTGACCAACCTAAATAGATTCAATTCCACTCTTATTTCAATCCTTCTATCAGACAAGGTGCAATGCCGAAACCGACTTCACCAAAGTTCGTAATCGTATCCACCCGATGACTCCCAACTAACTAAGGTTTGTGGCATCAAGTCAAAAGGATCTTTTCGACCACTAACTCTACAGTTTCACCCTCGACTTCGACGATTTCTAGAATCCAAGACTCATTAACTCGCTAAACCCACCCATCCACCCATGTAGCTTAGCATTAGGCTCTGCGGGCTCCAACCACTTGTTTGTGGCACCAGTTTAAAGGTTACCGCACCCTGACCGTGTTCTGCTTCACAAGCACCGCGCTTCTATTCTCTTTTCTTTTCTTTTCTTGTCTTTCTTTATTTCGGGAAGACACATCGAATTTCTTCGGGGAACTCTAACCCATTATAGGTCGCCAACGGCTAAGGCCCGTTTGCAAAGTAAAAGGCATGCAACTTCTCACTATGGACGAAAAACCGATGTGCACTAAGGTGTGGCTAGATATATGGAAGACAAGGGTTGGATTACCGGTGGTCTACAACTCAATTAACAACCTGTAATCATGCATGGAACTATTCTAAGATTGATGAAAAGTACTACAAAGGCTTCCAACTTTTCAACTTAATGGGAAAGCAAGTAATCACAAAAATTAAAGGCAAAATGATTCAGTAAAAGTGTAGAAAAATAGAGTTGCATTATATATGCTGTGTATTTACAAAATTTTAGTTTTTGCAACAAGAAGTAAACAGCAAGCCTCTAAACATACAAAAATACTACTGGTAAGTGGTACAAGAAAATCAGAATCAACAAGAGGAACTTCACTAACACTAACTCTCCCAACCAACATGCCATCATCTCGCAATGGGGTGTAGTCGAAGAAGTGGGAGGAAGTGGTACCTCACTGGGTGGTCGATGAGCATCATCCTCACTGACAGCCGAGGTGTCGCTTCAGGAGTGGTCGATGTCAGTTGGCAGCTCGCCAACGTAAAGAAAACAAGTCACCCAACTGATCACAATAAGATTATTAACAAAACTGAAACTTAAGCAAGACTAAGTTAATTAAAATTAGTGGCTTCCTCGAGATACCGCAGGCAACTCCAAATGTGTACTCGAGGGACTGAAAATGCCGGAGGGTCCAGAGGAGAATCTCCTCCCCGCTCCTCATGCACTGATGCACAACATAAATATTTCATTCTTCAGATATCGACTTTGAACACTCTATTATCATTCGATCGAAAGGTGCTCCATCAACCATCAAGGTATGCTTCGATGAACGATAAATGGTCCAATCCATCTTGATTTGAGTCAATGAAAAAAAGGTGTGTATTTGAGTCATGTAGTAGGACTTGGTCCCCCTGACTGAAGTTCTTTCGGGTTATGAGCTGATCATGCCACTTCTTCAATTTGTCCTTTGAAATTCCTTTGAATCATAAAGGCCATTCCTAAGCTTTCTAACCTACTGAGATCAAGGAGTCTCTATACGCCTCTTCCCATGTCCAGATTCAATTTTTTTATTGTCCACCACGCCTTATTCAATTTCCACCCCAGTGGCATGCCTTGCCATAAACTAGACGTATGGGACATTCCAAGGATATTCAGATAAGCCAGGAGTGCCCACAAGGAATCCGTAAGCTCGAGACCAACTCGGCTTCAGTTCACCACTTTCATCAATATAGCCCGATTTCGTTGGCTAGCCTACTCTCGTCACCGGTCTGAGGATGATAAGGTGGCCATTGGTGTTTCGACACCATACTTAGATGAGATTCTCAAAAGGTTCATTGCAGAAATGTGAACCTCCCATCACTGATTATGGCTTGGGAACTTCAATCTAGAGAAAATGTTCTCCTTACACTTCAATACGGCCTCATGGTCCCGTCGCTTCTACACTAAGATCGGCCCACCCACCTCATAGTCAACTCCCACGAGGATGTAAGTATATCCGAAGGAAGTAGGAAATGGTCCCATGAAGTCGATGCCCCAAATGTCAAATAACTCCACAACCAGAATAGGATTCAGTGGCATCATATGACGGCGAGAGATTTTTCCCAACTTTCGCATTCACGCATTATTCGATATGGTATAGCAAGCCCTTAAACAAAGACGCCAATAAACCTCGCCCGCAAAGACTTTCATCGATGTTTTCCGGGAAGCTTAAATGACCTCCACAAAGACCGCCATGGTAGTGGTCGAGCATCCTTAGTCGTTTCCTCCTAAGACACACTTCGATTATTTGATCAACACAATATTTCCAACAAATAAAGGTTCTTCCCAATAAGTAGGAGGACTTTCGTGATGGAAGAACTTCATTCCGTGCTTTCCATTATGTCAAGTAACTCCCCGGTTACTAAAAAGTCAGTACTGTGGGCGAATCCAAGGAGTACCGTCCACAAAGGAGTAGAGACTCTCCGGGAATTGGCCATGTATCGGAGGCTGATGGGTGTCAGGTGCCATGGTTAGTCCGAGAGGTGACGCAACAACATTTTCTACCCCCTTCTTATCCTCGAATCGCGTGTCAATTCTTATAGTAAGAGGACCCACCCGATAAGCCTACTGCATTTTTCTTAGTGAGCGTGATATTTCAAAGTCGAACGATCTCGTGAAGATAATTATATCTCGCCCATCAAACAAGCACGAAACTCGTCTGTGGCATAAACTTCACAAGAATTCTTCTGGTGTAATTCCTCCTGGGCTTCATTCAAAGGTTTTGCTAAAGATAGTAAACCACATACTGTTTTCCCTCTACTCTTTGTCCAAGGACTGCTCCGACAACGAGGTAACTTGCATCACACATAACCTCGAAAGGCAATCAAGGCTAGTGGGCCCTCACTATCGGGTGCAAGCAGTTAAATAGTTTCGAAATTCTTCAAACCTTTGTTTGGGCATTCTCGAATCCCATTCAAACTTCTAGCATCTTTTCTTGTAGTTTATAAAGGGTTTGGCAATTCGAGAAGTCTCATGAACCGTCAGAGCAAGGCCGCATGCCCTAAGAATTGCCTCACACAACATTCAGGTGTGTGTGTGTGGGGCAACTAGAAATCAAATCAAATTTTGCTTTATCAACTTCACCTTTTCTCCTAAATGATATGACCCAATACAATGCCCCGATCGACCATAAATGGCATTCTCCTGGGCCAAGACTAGGTTTTCTGATGCACTCCAGGCAAGATAGCTTTCCAGTCAATACACTCCTCAAAACTCCCTCCATGATCGTAATATCGTCTACAAAACCTCCATAATGCATTCTACCAAGTCGTTGAAAATGCTGAGCATGCATCGTTGAAATGTGGCAGGGGCATTACAAAGGCCAAAGGGCATCCTCTTGTATGCATACGTGCTAAATGGGCATGTGAAAGTTGTCTTTTCCTGGTCCTCTGTAGCAATCTCAATTTGGAAATATCCCGAATAGCCATCTAGAAACAATGTGGCGGGTGGCCAGAATCCTCTTAAGCAAAGCTTGATCCATGAATGGAAGAGGAAAGTGATGTTTCCATTCATTTAGCCTTCGATAATCAATGCATACCCTCCACCCTGTGGTAAGGCGAGTGGGTATCTCCTCTCCTTTTTCATTATGCACCGTGGTTACCCCTGACTTAGGCACCACTGGTTGGACTCACCAAAAATGGGCCTCGATACTAGGTATAGATGCCAGAAATACAAAGAAATGAAGACTTCGCTCTGAATCCACTTCGCAGATAAGGTGGGTTCAAATTTCTTCTTTCGTGGTTGCCCTCACCCACTTTACCCTCCTCTAAGTAGATGTGGTGGGTGCATATTGTCACTAATGCCCTTCAAATCGACAATTTTCCACCCGAGGGTCATTGCTCGCTTGAGGACTTCATGACAGCTACCCCCGTAAATGAGCAAGGCTAAAACGACCACTAGACATCGCTTCATGGTCTTCCAAATAAGCATACTTCAACCCACGTGCAAGTGGCTCGAGCCTCTATTTTCCTGTGGCTCATCGATTTCCTCTCCGACAATTAAAGGCAAAATTTCATGGTTTTCTTCTCCAACGTCCCGCACGTATCATGTCAACTTCCTACTCCATTCTTCCGCACACTCACCAACTTCATTTAGTATATCCAAAGATACCGATCAACTTGTTCCCTCCAAGATGGTGTCAATGATGCATTACTCTTCAGACATCTTCCACCGATCAGATGTGCTACTTCAGTGGACCTATGTCGAGCCTCTGTGGTCGCTCAAGTCGAAGTTGCATGACACCATCGCAATTGATAATTGTACTGAGGTGGCCAAGAACGGTCTCCTGGGATGAGGTGGCATATACTCGGCCCCCTCGTCGGTTCTCAGGTCAAGTACAACAAAAATTCATTGGATAGTAGAACTTGTCCACTCAGATCATGACATCTTCCACCGTCTCCTCTGCATTTTGATTGACCTATCAGCAAGAGATAGTGTGATGGAGGTGGTTTAGCCCCCAAGCCAAGGTGTCAGTGATAACTAATGTGGGGAGAGGATCCACACTGGCTCCCATATCCAACAGTTCTTTCTCCACGCAAGTGCCTCCTATATTAACTGAGATGGTCGGACAACCCGGATCTTTATATTTCACTAGAGTCTTGCATTGGATAATGGCACTTACTTGTTCAACAGAAGGCTTTATCGATTATTTAAATTTCTTTTCATCAAGGTGGCACAAGTCCTTTAAAAACTTTGCAAAGGTAGTAATTTTGCTCGATCATGTCAAGTGTGGGAATGCTGACTTTTTATTTGTCTCAACACTTCTTAAAATTTCAGCCCGATTAATGGCCTTCTCTTTTAGTTTTCCTAATGATTAAGGAAAGGTGGGGATGGCTTATTTTTCTCAACACAAATCGTCAGATCACTCACCCCATCCTCGGGTTCAAAGATTCATAGCTCCTCGGCTTGGGTCTATTGCCTGGGTGATGGTTTATAAGCTCTTCACACTCCTCAGGATGATTGCCTCGACCTCATTCAATTGGAATTCGAGTCACCGGGAGGAGCCTCACTTCATGTAATTCCCCTGGGTTTGGTCGTGGTTCATGGAGGGAAATTTTCCTTTTCAGACCGTCATTGCTAGTCAACTTGGAGACTAAGTATCATTGCGTCATATTTTTGTTAAGAGGCCTTCCAACGCTTCGATTTTCCGCGTGTCCACATTCACTGCCTTCATTCTTCCACTAAGGACCCACTACTCCGCCTTCAAATTTACAATGGTCATTCAGGACAGGCGGGGTTGTTGTCAGCTGTGGAACTCCGTGGAGTATAAGTCGGGGTTTTGGTCATGGATAAATTAGATGGTTCCTCCAATTTGGGACAGAGGTGTTCCCATACGGAGCATTTATCAGTGCCTACTGATCCACTATGTTCGATCGCTTCGCATCAAATCCCTAACTGAGGGAGCAATTGAACAATGATCTCCTCAATGACTAGTGGATTGGCAATTAAAACAGACTGAAAGGTACAAGTTGCTTCAAGCATCGTCGTACCTCATGCTAATTCTCGTATTTACCTTCCAATCTTCTCGCCAAAGAAGATAGCTCGGGCTTTCATTTCCACATCCTCCTCGACTTTGAATAAATGCCTCCTCGGGGTTTACTATGTGCTTAATTCTCTCACTTCTGTCTTGGCCATCCCATCCTCAAGGTTTTAGCTACATAATCTGAGGAAGTCCGCTTGTCATCAAGCTCACGAGGAAGTCCCTTCACACATGGTCTCCAAGAGCTGTTTCACGGCAGGACATTCCATCGTAGAAGTGGTTTACTAAAGATCCATGTGTCAAAACCATGTGAGGGCAGCACTAATGGTCTCCATATACCTTTCCCAAGATTGATAAAATCTCATGAGCTGCAAAGGTGTAGATTGCCCTTCAAATTTTTGCATGTCTTACGGGAACCGAAGAACTTTCCAAAATTCGTCGTAACTCGCCGCCACCCCGATGGTTCTCGCCTTGAATTAAGCCAAATTTTTGGCTTTGGTCTCGAGGGTCAATGGAAAGCTTTCACCTTTAGTACCCTCCATACTGGCAGACCCTCTTGGAAAAGTCAGTAAACTTCCTCAAAATCCCTGATGTGTGTGTATGGATTTCGTTTCATGCCATGAAAAGCCCGGGAGCAAAAGGGACCAACAAGGCCTCACCAAGTACATCCTCACAGGGGCAAAGAATGCATGAGGGCACCACCCGTGGGTGTGGCATGTGGTCCTCATTGATTCGTTGGGCTAAGTAGGTTGTTCCGAATCAACAATATTTATAAACCTAATTCCTCCCATCGACGCAGAATAGCCAACGCAAAGATAAATGCTCTGTGGTCGAACACTGGACGGGGTTTTCTTCATGGAGAAGAGTTGCAAGCAGGCAAAATGGCGTTTTCTCATCGATTTGTGGTTCATGGAAAACAACAGGTAATGGTTGAAAACCTAAATAAATCAAGAAAGTTAAAAGAGACTCAAGCTCAGCCACCAGCTTGGGGTTCAAGTTAACCGACATGTCCTCGAGTCTTTTCTCACGTCGGGGAGCATGACATAGTCATTTCGAACCGGATTCTCTATTTAGCTTTAAAACTTAAACCTTCTAAAAATTTTCCTTCTGCAAATGGCATTCAATGAGCGTAAATGCTCCCAGATGGTAAGAACACACCTCCTAAACCTACCCTACAAAGGACTAATAGAGACAACTAATCAAGCATCAATGGATCTGGGTTGATAAGTATCCACCTAATCCCAAAAGCTTGCCAAATACACGTTAGTGAGAGACGCCAGAGATTAACATAAGGTGAGAAGCAGAACACAAATACCCATAAATGACACATGAAAAGCATGAGAACATGTACTATCTCCAAAACTAACACCTGGCCTTCCCCTTCATGGATGAAGGGGTTTTAGCCTCAGCATCCCTTGATTTGTCATTACCGCGGTGCTCGCTGGGCCAAGAAAATGCAAGAAAATGAAGGAGAGGGAGAGAAAATCACAAAACCAGCCGAAGGAGAGGAAGCTTCGTGCCCAATTTTCTTGATTGATTGATGGACTGAAAGATTGATTGATCTTACGTCGACTGAGTTTATATAGTGCTCGTGAACAAGGAAATTACAATAATGTTCCAAAGGAACCAAAATTACATCAAGGGCAATTTTGTACAAAGCCAAACAAAATGCGGGTCAAAAGCCAACAAGAGTACAAGGGAGCGCGGTTATGAATTTCAGAACTCCGCGAAATTCGTGTGTTGCAAATTTTCACACAACCCCGTGAAATTTCCACGCTTCTTTCTTTGTACTTGCCCCAAATCTCCTGATTCATCATGCATCTTCGACCCGCCAAAACATCGTTTGAATCAAATTGAAGATAATGAGGTACTTCGACCACAAAAACTACAACAATGGGAAGCAAAATGTGATCAATAGCAAAGTCGGCCTCAATGTATCAATCGGGTTATTTGTTGATTAGCGCCACAAAAAGTGCTTAAACCTACAACAACTTTACTCAAAATAGCACTACTCAAAATTAATCACCCATGTAGCTATAAAGGAAGTCAAGGCTCTCAATCACTGGGCTTAGTGGAATTAGGCTTTGAAAGGCCCCTCGAACTATGCCCAAGATTCCAATTAGACGAACCCACTTTTTCTATTCACACACTTTTTCTTTCGCTTTTTCCTCGTTGTTTTTCATTTTCCTCATTTTATTTGGGTCTATATAATCCTCTTTTTCAAAGGAACCACTCACTTAGGTGCTGAAACCCCCAAGGCCAGCAAAAATGAAGGAAATCTGATTCTAGCTCAGTACACCGGAGATCATATATGCAGTGTAAGCCACCACTGAGAAATGGTTTCAAATGTACAAGGTGGGGCGACTAAACTAAGCCATTCCTACATTTCAGCATATCATTCCACATCATTGAACAACCTAAGGGCACCCATTCTCATTTTCTACTAAGCTTTCAACAAATTCAAGTATCAAAATAGAAAATCTAGGTGAAAGAAGTTCCCCTCAAGAATCACACGTAATCACCAGAAATGTGGTGCGGCGCAGATAAGCGAGAATCTGAGCCGGCCGCTTGATCATCTCGGTCAGCTTCAATATGGTGTTCATTCCTGCCTCAGCTTGTCCTTTCGTTCATGATATCTCGATGTCTACGGGTTTCATCCCATAAGGCATCAAACCTCATGGTGAGATCGTGGATCAAAGGTCTCACATGTCAGAGTATGATTCAGCGATCCTCCCATGTGATGGTGGCGGTGAAGGGATTTGGAGTCGATGACTATCCGCATCCTTTCGGGCACTTTCCTATCCCAAATCCTCGATCGTGTGCCCTAAGCTCTTTGTCGTTCAAGGGTTCATTCTCGGAATCATAAACCTCTTATGGCCTTATTACACCCGGTTTGTCTTTCTTAACCGCATCGTCGATCGGGTATATCCAAGCCTCTTACTGCCCCTGCACCCCGCTTTCTTTCAATTATCGTACACCGAGTTAGGCCCTCTCGGGTCAGCACTTCACACACATTGATCGTGGGGAGGAGATGGGATGTGATATAGTGATGCCATACCTTGGGGATGTAGGCCAAATGTTGCCTTCAAGTGCACTGCATGCCCTTCATTGTTTACTTTCCATTCCCCTTGGCCTTTTGTGAGCATCCTAAGAACCTCGAGATAGTTTGGGGCTTCGTGGAGCCTATCATATGTTTTGGAATTAACCGGCTCAAGGTGATAATACTCGTTGATAGACTTTGCACTGAAGTCTACCAAAACCCCAAGCACCCGAACCTTTTCAAGACATTAGCGGCTAAATTAGAGTAGAACTCTAGAACCACCATTGTGGCAAACTTTACTCTTGGGTTGAGAGTAAAGTGCCTTCCACCCTTTATTCTCAAGTATATTTACAAAATCGTTTAGTGCGGTGAAACTTTCTCACAGAAGGATAGATTTTCAATTAGGTCGACTCTCAAAGAATCTACCATATTGACAAACTTATTCATTTCAAAGTCCTCTTGTTGCTCATCCATTCTACGACTCTTCTTTGAGGTTAGTTCTTCGCCTTTTCACATTATTGAACTTAGGAGTTCAAGGTCGAGGCTATGGGCTCTGTTTTTCCAAATAAAGGTCAAACAAGAATTTAAACTCCAAATGTTCAAATCACCCTTAGTAGCTAAACAAATTCGGAAATTTTCACCTAGGCAATTTATGAACACTTGGTGTGCACTATGTCAAACACTACTATTTGGGTTAAAAATCCAAAGCCTCTACAATCTCCAAGAACCTTCTACCTTCTTTCTTAACTTAAATAAACCCAGTTAAGCAAAAGACCTGCTTTACCTTGAACTCACCATAAATCAAGAAAAAATTGGTCGTTTACTCCAAATTTTGGATGGATGAATGAACCCTGAGATTTTCAAGATCGCTTGTTCATGATCTCCTTAGTATTCAAAAACAATTTTATGAAGAGTTTGGAAGAGGTGCGACGTGTGATTCTACAAAAACACTGAGAGAGAGTTAGGGTTGCAATTGTTCGATATCGAAAAATATGACGCTCGCCTTTAAACAGGGAAACATCGCGACGCCGCCAACGCCAACGCGCTCTCAAGAGTTAAAAATCATAAGCTAACGTCGCGACATCGAGACCCAACGCTATGTATATTCCGCAGAGTCAGTTTTCAACGCCGCTATCATCGAGGGGCCAACATCGCGAACGCTCCGCAGAGTTATTATTTTTTTCATTTGCCGCGGATATCAGACGGGCAATCATTTACAACATTGCAATGTTAAGAACCAATGTCAAGGATGTGGCAGAGTTTTAATTCATTTTGATAAAAGTTTCGGGGTTGTAGAAACTCCCTAATAAGGTTCCAACCCTTTTCAAACCTTAAAATAGGTCTCTAAGCTATTCTATCCCCGCCCGATCTCGAAGCCTAAAACACAACAAACAAACAATGCAATTCAATATAGTTTACACACTCCAAGAAACCGAGATTTCAAAAGTTAAAAAACAAAAACAATACCAAGCAACACTCAAGACTACAAAGAATGAAAGAAAACTTCAAAAGGTTTGTCAGCCCCAAGTAAGACTGTTTAATGTCATTAACTCGACTTCCCTGAATCTCAATGTTGGTTTTCAAAAGAGGCTAGAACTACTAACAAATCTCCATAGTGCTCTTATGGACTGCTCATGGCGGATGGAATATCTTGTCTTCCACACCCTCAACTCTCTTGGTTTCTTTCTATGTTATAATGAGCTTATCCTTGCAGTTTACCAAGTAACCCTACATGATCTCCTTGTGGTGAAATTCCTGGATATCGTCATTAGGTTCTTCATCCAGATGCTTCGTAGCTTGGAATACATTGAACGTGACCTCATCTCCTTGAACTCTTAATTTAAGCTCACCCTCTTAAACATTGATTTGAGCTTTTCCTATAGCTAAGAAAGGTCTACCAAGTATGATGGGGACTGTATCATCTTCTTCCATGTATAAGATGACAAAGTCTGCTAGGAAGATGAACATATCCACTTTCACTAAGACATTTTCAATTACACCCAATGGGTGTTTCAGGACCCGTCACCAATTCCCAACTCGATTGTCACCTGCCGGCTTCTTCTCAACTTCAACCTTTAAACATCGAGTGCCATCGTTGACGCCATCTCTGCCGGCAAAGAGCTTTAACCAATACCGTAGCTTCCTATAGAGAATGGTATAGCAAACTACCCCTGACTAAGTTTTCGTAGAGCTTTTCAAGGATCATACATTCTCGCTTAGAGCGTATAGTCTCATACTCACCCAACTCTTCATTTTCCAAGATCTATTTCCATGAACTCACGTAACTCTCGCTCTGCTCTCGCGCATCCATAAAGGTATATTGATATGCCGCTTTCTCAAGATATCGAGAAACTTTCAGAACCGCTCTAACTTACCCTTCTTCGCCTCCGAGTGTGGGATATGTGGTTGATCTCTTACCACTCATATCCCCTTCACTACCTTTAAAGCTCTATCGGAACTTCTGGCCAGGTCGATCCCCATCTTTCTCGCTCTCTTATCAACCTCTATTCGACTAATCTGACTCGTTTTGCCCTTTTAGCATCAATGCGGGGTGTCTCGTGCATCTACTTCCCTTCCACTTCTCGTAGTTAATATTGCGGTAAGTGTTCCTTCCCATCTTTTCTCGAGTTCAATTCTTCTGAATTGCTTAAGAAGGAACTCTCACGTTTTCAACAAAGTGGCCATTTTGCCCATTTGCACCTCCAAGCTTCTCAACTATGCTACCTGGTTATTCTATTGGGTTGACTGATTATGCATATTTTCCTTTCTTTGCTTCATTCATACAAATGGGAAGTGAGCATCCGAGCTAGTGCTTCCTCCAAGTCCACTTTTTCTTATGGTGGTTTGCTCACTTAGGTGGTGGCATGTCAGTTGACTCAAGCAATAGTGAGTGTGTAAAAGTTAAGTAAAAATGTAGGCTCGTACGCGCAAGGATACGCGTCGAGTTCACATAGTATAGTGGCTCATCAAGTGTCATTCCCACGAAGAGAAGCGTGCTGAATACTAGCTTAGTGACCTAGATAATATTTGGATCAAGTCTTATAGTGAATTATGACTAATTTAACTAATCTAAGGAAAACCTAATATTAAAATATTGATTTAAAGCACGATGAGGAAAACTGTGGTTTTTCCGTCACCAGCCACACCTGATGGATTTTAACCTAGATAGAGTATTTATTTAATATTTCATATGATTTATGTTAGCGGGTTGATCATGCCTACAAGATGTTCTCTCTCGAGATATATCTACCTATCTCGCCAGTGGGGTATACTGCATCTCTGCCTCGACCCCTCAACTTCGAAATGCATAAATGTGCAAACCCTAATGCCACACTTGGAACCCCGGATATCTCTATTCCCCGAGTAACCAAGTGTTGATTTACCAATGTCCCTAGGAGTCATCTTCTCTCGATCTCAGACTCCTAGTAATAGCATGACAACATTGGCCAAACAATAACATGTGATTAATTTCGTGAGAAGCAACCATATAAATTCATACTAATATTAAATAAACCAAAATTAATACATTAATCCATAATGGTGCGGGTAGGGTTGACAAAACCCTAGAAATCAGAGTTAGTTCATGGTGATATTCATTACAGACTGAAAGATTTTTAACATAAAATATATCAGTGGGTTAACTATAGAAGCAGCTTCGCCGCGATCTCTGAATCCGTCTCCAATCTTCCTCCGTCCGTACCGTCCTCTCGCTCTCAATCCCCACCCCCGTCCACGCCCAAAAATGCTTTCCTTTTATTCCTAGAAGCGCCCATCATCGGGCCCAAAATTCCAAGTTGTTTCATGCTCTGGCCGTTCGAACCCATGGTACGCAATGGGCTGGGGTCCCATGCCGCTACAGACCCGAGACCACTAAGTATCCTCTTTCTCGCCCGGCAGACGCCATAGACTCAGACCGCTGCGAAGGGCTACGCCACGCAAGGTGAGTGCTTCGCCGCTCGTGGAGTGATCTCGATTTTCCCATTTTCTTCTACTTCAAGTCTTTTTGCATTATTAAATTTTTATTATAATACCATGTCCTCACAAAAACATTATAATATGGAGGATTGAAGAATATTAATGTAAATATTAATGTGAATCATGCAATTGAGTTATAAAACACATAGAAATCTTATTGAAACGCATGCATAATTCACACCGATCAACACTTAAACTTAGTTTCGTCAGTCTCCATCAAGAATGTAATTTCAAACTGGGCATGCAAGAATATCAAGCAGAATTAACACTGACAATATGGGTCTAATGCACATGATACCAAGAAAAAGGGTCAACATGAACCAATTCTTTAGATCCAATGACTACCTAGGTTTGTTCAACTTTCAAGAACCTGCACTGAGTCAGGCCTAGCTGACCAAGCAAGTCAACCCCCATTTTAGTGTTCAATAACCTTTCCCAAGGAGTATATAGTGCAGTTGAAGTGTGATCTCCAATGTATAACTCGACTCTAGTACCCCCAAACTTGAATTTAACTTTTGCCTATTTAAATAATACAGAATACGTATGATAAGAACGCACCCATTTATTTGCTTCAACTAACCTAACGGGATTAACTCTAAGATAAAAATGAAAGAGCACTAGTGCCAAGAAGTTTTAGGTGAGTGTCTCCGTATTCGGGATCCATTGCTGACTCTCACCGCTTGGTTAAGGGCACGCATTTAGTTCCCTCGAACTTCAACCCTAACACTTAACCAAACTCGAGGCCCTAGATTCCGTGAAATCATCCATCCTCCGTCCCATAAAAATGCAAGAAGTCAATGGCTCCTAGCCGCTTAGCCCAGCATTAGGCTTTGAAAGGCCCCTGACCGCGTCTCTGGATTCATCGGGATTGATCCTAATTTATTCCAAACCACAAACTTATTTTTGACACTTTTCTTTTCTTTTCTTTTTTTTTTCTTTTTTTTTTTACTTATTTAAGGCTTAAAGGCGATCCTCTTTTTCTAAGGTGTCCCATCACTTAGGTGTTTAAACTATCCAAGGTTCGTAGAACTCTTATATGTTGAGTACGGAGTCTAAGCATACCCTGAAGATCACGTGTGTGTGTGTGTGCAATAGATTACTTCGAGAAATGGTTTCTTAAACTCTAAAAGAGATGACCAGACATGGTCATTCTAAACTTTCTACAATGCAGTCCCCATCGTCAAACAACCTTAGAGTTCCTTATTTACTCTCTACGTAGTCATTATGCGATCACGATGACCCCTCTTTTTGCAATCATGGCCAAGACAAAAGCTAAGAGAAATTAATACCAACTCCTAAAGCTACCAGACCACACTAATACAAAAAGAAAACATAACTAAGGCATAATGAACAAAAACTAGGTCCTAAAACATGCTGAAAAATAAAACTAACAAAAATTAGGACCTAAAACACATAGAAAAATAAACTGAAAAATAAAACTAATAGAACTTAGGACTTAAAACACGCAAAAAAAATAAACCTAAGCCAAACCGTATAATCTAATAATCTCTCCAATCCAAGACCGACAAAGGTCCTCTAATGACGTAAAGAGAAATAAGTGAATGTGATACGTCCCAAGAATCAGGGTGGTGGTGGCAAAGTGAAAGAGAGTAGTCAGACAACTGTTGCATGATCTTGGCCCCGGTTGAACGAATGATGCATCGGCCCCAAACTGGAGACGCCCATATCCCGACTAAGGCAACACTTGCCTCGAGACTTATCCCAATATGCATCAAACCGCGCGGTGAGCACATGAATTTGGTCTGCCAAGGATCGGAGTGAAACCCAGTGAGGGGACCAGGTCACCGTCCCTGTCACCATCATTGTGGGCAAGAAACATGTACATCACTGCTCCGCTTCCTCTTACAAATCTCTAAGGCTCCTAAAACTTCGCCTGGGCAATGAGAGATAGGTAGCGCTCGTCGCACCGCCCTCCGAGTCCACATCGAGACTTCAGCCATTAGCATAACTGAAAAATCATGAGGTGGATCAGTGGCCTCGTGCATCGCTCTCGGGTCAACTCAATCAACCCCGATGATTGCACCCGACATCAAAACTCAAGCCCCAGTCGTGGCGTAGAGAAGGATTGTCTTGTCCTTCATGACTGTGCTAAGGTGCAAGGTGGGTTTGATCTTTACGCATAAAAAATTGTACCAAGCCTTAGCCACCGGTGTGAGAGAGTGCATCTGGAAATTGGTAAAGTCATCCATCGATGGCTGGCGTTTCCACACGCCCTCGCCTCTTCCCCCCAGAGTCTTGCCATCAAGCATTCATAGTCCTGTGGTTCACAACGTGGCTCTATACCCCTACCATCGTCATCCGTAGCGATAACTGGGCTAATTTTTAGCACCAAACTCAACTCCACTTGCCTGACAAAAACTATGGTGCCGATTTCAATGGCGATTGAGTGGAATTTCGCGACGACCGGTCACTCCGGACAAGGTGCAAAGAGGTTCGCTGTACCACTAGCTCGATGATGAAGTCAAGAACGCATGAGGTTAGAAACCTCGCCCGGAGACAAACGGCGATCAACAGTGGACACATGGTAGATCTGGCCGCCCCGAAATGAACTCGTGAGGATCCTCCCCGCGGAGCCGCCCGCGAGGTGGAGCCGACTTCGCCTCACGGATCGACTGCGGAGCCATCAGTGTATCTAGGTTAGGGCTTTCAAGAAACAAAGAAAACCCAGAGAGAGCGAAAGGAAACCAAATTTTTGCGTGGGGAAATGAAAGCGATGGGGTTTTTAAAATAAATCAAAATTTTTGCTTCAGTATGCGGCCAGTAGGGTCTACGCCGATGAAGCATTACTACGTGAATCTGTAGAGATCTACGCCGGCAGTTGTACCGAATGTTGAAAGATTTACGCCAGGCTTAGTGGTTCCACGCTGGCTGCACTTTAAAGTTTGAAAAAAGAAAATTTTGTGTTTCCACGCAGCAGCATAAAGATTTACGCTGCGACATACACTACAAAAAAACCATCATTTAGAGACGGACAATTCGGTCTCTAATCCGTCTAGAAACGTAATTCCACTGATTAGAGCATTGCACTTTCGCCTTAAAAACGCCGGTATGTGATTTTTCGATCGTCTAACTGCCTCTCGATTAGAGATCTTGAAAGTTCCGTCTCTAATCAGAGACGGATTAGAGACGGATTTTTCCGTCTCTAAATTAATAATTCCCAAGGCCAATTCCGTCTCTGATTAGAGACGCATTCTTTGCTCAAATTCGGCTCTCGACCGTGAGACGAAATTTTAGTCTTAAATTCCGTCTGCTCGTAGATTCGATTGATCTCCTGTTTCTAATCGAGACTAATTTTCTGGCCTCAAATTCCGTTTTCGAACAAAGATCTGATAGATTCCGCTCTCATCAAAGATTCGAATTTTCTGCCTCAAATTCCATCTCCGAACATGCATGCATTTGATTCTCGCCTCCATCAAAGACAGATTTGATTCCGTCTCTAATCAGAGATGGAATTTTTGGTCTCAAATTTCGCTCCTTCAAAGACTGATCGATTCCGTCTTCCGATCGTGACGCTAATTTTCTGGTTTCAAATCCGCCTCTCATCAAAGACCGCAACATTCCGTCTTAGATTAGAGACCGAAATTTCGCCTCCGTCAGCCTCTATTTCTAATCGTAGACGGAAAATTATTTCTATTTTGTCTATATACTAATATTTTTGTTGACATGTCTGACTTTTCATACCGATCTTATCGCTATTCAAAGGCAATTATATAAAATCATTAAGATGTAGCCTAATAGTTAAATTAATAGATAATACAATAAGTTTAAATTACACAATACTTTTAATTAATTATAAAATCAATAGTATTAATAAATAACAAATAGTAATATTAGTGTCGAATATATTACCTGATCATCACACCACGAAAAAAAGCATTAACCTGTGATTTCATCCCCGGCTCCCCGGTGATCCTGTTCAGATCTCCCGCATTTGTTTACATCTCCTCCCCGATTTTTTCAGCCTTAATTTTTGTATTTTTGTGCTTGGCCTGCAAATCCTTAAACTCCATCAATGCAATGTACCATTTTCTTCCCGCACAAGCCGTAATTTATCCTCTCTAACTCATGGCTATGACCCGTCGTGTGTGAAGTGTCACTAAAGAGGTAATGCTACAAAGAGGTTGATATTTAAGAGCCAATACCATATAGTCTCGATTTCTTCAATTTCGACATTTTTAACAAAAATTCTCATTGTCATCAATCGACGAGGTTCCTGACGACTCTTCTCCTCGTCGAGTATCTCCTCCCGTAGTCGATGAAATCATCCGGCACTCAACAACACATCACATTAGAATTTATAAATTTAGTAATTAAAGAATTAACTATTAATATAATAAAACATTAAATTTTAATTAAGATGCTAACATTCAAAGCTTCGCTTTCAATGACGGTAATATTATACCTTTAAGATGATCGCAAATAAAACAACTCATATATGTAGCTTCTTTCCAAACTTTGTTCCTGTGAGTTCAAAACAAAATGTATATAATGTGATCACACAATTAAAATATTATTGTAACAAATTTTCTATCGTAAACCCAACCATGCGCTTAGCATGTGAAGAATGTGTGATAGATCCTCCCAGATGAGTGCGGAAGTGTCTCACCAAATTTTGGTCGATTAGCTTTGCCTGTCAAGGCTCGTTATGTACTAGTTTATTGAATCCATCATTCCATGCTTACAAAAATCATCAAAAACATAGGCCTACGCTTTTGTCTTGTAAGATTCTTGAATATCCTAAATGAAACTCTTGTACTCAATAATTTACTGCTTTCTCCCAAAGAATCTTGACTATGCCACTTATTTTTTGATCCCACCGAAAATATTTCTATAAATTTGCAAAAAAAAAAATTGTTAGTACAAACTCATTTTATATTTTAAAAATTACAATATATTTGAAAGAAATATTGCCTGAAAATCCTCAAAATACAAATCTTAGTGTTCCCGAGGAATGTTCTTCCCCAAGTATACCCATAACGTGAAGCCTGCTACCGAAAAGTCTTAAGATCATCCATGAGCATTTTTCGTGGAGGCAACAACCTATGACAGAAAATCATTTTCTTGTTAGTTTCCCAGTATTGAAAGAGTTAATAATATTAAACAAATAACAAGTCATTTTCTCGGTAATGATATTTAATCGTGGATTAGATTGGATAATTAAATGCAATTGACTTAAAATTAGTACCGAAATGACTAACATATATTTTTATCCAAACCTATATACAATGTGGACAAG
This sequence comes from Tetrastigma voinierianum, assembly GCA_016808115.1. Taxonomy (NCBI): domain Eukaryota; kingdom Viridiplantae; phylum Streptophyta; class Magnoliopsida; order Vitales; family Vitaceae; genus Tetrastigma; species Tetrastigma voinierianum. Next base: position 111,895 of record JAEQBH010004630.1, read on the forward strand.
GTTCGTGGTTTTTGAACCTTCTTATAAAGAAGTTAAGTGATTAGAGTAATTAATGGGATAGCTCAAGCTCTAAAGTGAAGTCTAAGAAAATGATGAGGATAATGGCTTGACTAGTCGATCTAAAAACAAAAACCAAAAGAAAAAAATTAATTCGACTTTTTCACCCAATTCACATTTGATTACTTAAAACTACGAGTATTCTAAAGGTATTTAGTACATGTCAATTAATAATGTTATCAATATGACTATCTTTCATTAAAAGCACTAGTGGTAATTAAATTTTAGATTATTGATAGTATGCTTACACATGTTAATACGCACATGCTTCATTTAAAATATATTAAGAAAATTAAGTCAGATGAAAGCTTACTCTTTTCTCAATAGTGATCACATCTCTGTGGTCAAATCTACACCATCAATGTCGCCTCAATATTTATAGATTCAGCAACATGTCGATGCAGTAGCCGATTTCAAATGACAGAGTGTCTCCGTGTCATGAGGAGGTGATGGTCGCATCAAGGAATTTGTGATCAGATTGGCTGAGCCATGTCTCGGGGTCTCGTACATGATTTATCTCATCAATAGACTCGTCCAAGATCTACTATTATTATTACCTCTAGCTTCATGGTTTCTCCTTCCCTTTACTCTACCTTTCATGGATTCCTCCTCTTTACTTCACCCATTCAGATTACATAATATGGTTAGTAAACCAACCACCCAAGAAGTTCATCAACAAGCATAAAGTTGTTTTTGTATAAAAAATAGCATAACTCATACTTATTTTTGTATAAAGGTATCATGCAATTCATACTTAGACTTGCCTTTGTCAACTCTAAAGTTCTTCTGATCGGGTCAGAATATAAAATGATATTGATGAGATGAGCTTTTAATGTGTTTTCTCACCAGTATCATGTGTTTTCTAGATTTAGTTAAAAAGGGAGACCAGTATTTTAAAAATAAAATTCCAGCATAACTGATTTTGTTATGAGTAATATACCAATCCAAGAAAGTACTATAATAATGCATGCATTTCAAATGAATAAATGTCAAAAATTTCATCAACTACTAATGAATTAAAAAAAAAAAAAAAAAAAGGAAAAGACTTCTTAAATCTTTTGGAAGTATTAACCGCAATCTAATTTTTCCTATAACAAGTTTAAAAAAAAATCCCACCAAAACTTCCATTTTATCCTCCCACACGTGAAAAAAAAGGGAAAAAAGAAAAATAAATTTTAACATTCAATAGATTTTAAAAATATTAAAAATAAATGAGGGAGAGCAGAGATGGAGTGATGTAACATTTTTATTCAGATATGAGATTATTGCTTCTTTTCTAATGACACTACAAAAATAAAAATGCATGTTATTGCTATATATTTTTGGATGATAAGTGAGATATGCTTTAAATATGTTCTAAACCCGACTTCATTTTCTCTCTTAACTTTTTTCTCTACTGACCTCTTTTTTTTAAGTAAAGATTCGTGATTTTTTTTGTTATTCTTGACCTTAAATCAATTGTTTGTATTTTTTTTCATCATTTTCTTTCTCAATAAAATGATTATTTCACACAAATCTAAATTTATTTGTTTTTTCATAGTCGTCGCCTTAGTGTGCGATTGATTATCGTCGCCATTTTTGGCATGGCACAGGACTCTATGGGTAGCGTGACACCCTAAACCCGGTGGCCCCATCATCATCACAACCTCGCGGAACCTCAGTAGACGTCTCATATCATGAGACCCATACACGAAGAAACTACTCAATAAAAATCTATCACTCTGGTCCATACTACATAAGACCATACATTTCTAGATCTAAGAGTTATTACATCACTCCTAATACAAAACATTTATTAAAACTAAAATGCTCTAATATATACACAAACAAGCAAATCAAGGCCACAAACCCCCGCTTCATAATCCCGCCTAAGGAATGTCACCGCCTGCATTCTCGGGTCCCGCACTGAAAGGGGGTCCCACGATCGGTGAGCTAACCTTAGGAGATAAACGATATGGGCTATTTCCTACCCAGTACATGCAAATGATCATTTCACACCAAACCCACAACCAATCCGCATGCATGTTATATCCTATCATGGAAAAATCTACATGCATGTATGAGAAGACACTGTGACACGCCCAAGTACCGGGTCAACCTCCGACCCACCACCTAACGCAAAGAAGTGCCAATGGGAAATCAAGATCAGTCAATTCCGAATTCCCATCTCAACTCAGCCTATGTGATATTTATTTGATCGCTTCTCGTGTCTTTGCAACGTAACTTTTCGGGTCTCACCGCGGTCTTTACACCTCCGACATTTTCTGCCACCGCGGGATACTGGTTCAACCAGTTTTCAAAAGTTTTTCACCGAGGGGGCATCATCCTCACTTGCTACGCCTCGACACATTTTATTTTCCATTTTCGTTTAACACTATGGAACTCAATTTGACTTCGTCCCATTCCCAAGCCCACATGATTCAACACCAAATGCAGTGCCAAATCAGTACCATGTACACACTCTCATGTAATGTGTGTGCTATGAATATTCATGTCTAATGCACACAACATTTCATATATTTAACATACATGCAGTCATGTTAATATTCCACATATCTAAATCGTAAGACATCACATAAGCATGCATCAAACTGATTATTCCGTAAAATTCGTGATGCCATTCATTCAAGTAATAACAAGCCAACTTTGATTTTCGGCCTTAAAACTCTTAAAACAAACAAAGATATCCAAAAACATGTACACCATATTAGTTCCGTAAAATTTGCATGTTAATATCTGTCACCTCATGTTATTCATCACATCGGGTCTAATGGGGCCTTCAGATGTTAACATTCACAATTCTGAATTAATATTCACACTCCCGCATGTTATTCCATCAAATTTCCCCCCCCCTCATCGCCTAAGAAAATCGATGTTAATCATGCAATAAAGCCTATAAAATTCGCATGTTTTCATGCATACAAAATACACCAAACTGAGTTTTCTTCGCATAAAAACCTAGAACATTCGCATGTTAGTCATGCATACAAGGATACACCAAACTGAGTTTTCTTTGGATCTAAAACCTAAAAAAATTCTGGGCATGCTAGTCATGTATGAAAGCCCATAAAATTCATATCATGTTTTTCTATGCATACACAATACACAAACTCCAGTTTTCTTCAAGATAAAACCTAGAACATTCGCATGTTAGTCATGCATACAAGGATACATCAAACTGAGTTTTCGATCTAATAACTCCAAACATTTCGCATCTTAGTCATGCATGAAAGCCTTAAAATTCTGCATGTTTTTCATGCATACAATACTACACCAAATTGAGTTTTCTACCTAAAACTAAGAACATTCCCGCATGTCAGTCATGCATGAAAGGATACACAAAACTCGGAAGTTTTTATCTAAACACTCCAAACATTCGCATGGAAGCCCAGAAAATTCCTGCATGTTTTTCATTCATACAATACTACACCAGACAGTTTTCTTCACTAAAAACCTAACATTCTCGCAGACAAGCTGGTCATGCATGAAAGGATACACAAAACTGAAGTTTTTTCGATCTAAACACCCAAAAATGATTCTGCATGGAGCCTGTGAAATTTCGCATGTTTTTCATTCATAAAATAATACACCGATTGAGTTTCTTCCCGCCTAAAACCTAGAACATTCGTATGTTGGTCATGATGAAAAAGGATACACAAACTCGAGTTTTCTTTATCTAAACACCCAAAACATTCCGCATGGAGTCCTGAAATTTCTGGTATGTTTTTCATTCATAAAATAATACACCGATTGAGTTTTCTTCAAATTAAAAACTCAGAACATTCTATGATGTTGGTCATGCATGGAAGGATATACAAATCAGTTTTCACCCAAACACCCAAAACATTCTCGTACGAAGCCTGCAAATTTCTGCATGTTTTTCATTCATAAAATAATACATTCCACTGGGTTTTCAGTCCTAAAAACCAGAAAAAAACAGCATGTACAACATCACAAATTCAGTCTTCAAATCCAGAAAATTTAGCAAGTACAACATCACAAATTCACTTTAAACCTGCAGTGCCCAAAGATGGACACATCACAAATTCAGCATGTTATTCCTTCAAACAATCACATAGCAAACTCAACCAAATGCCATTTCCACGGCCCCAAACAAGGAAATAACCAAAGAGGAAAGATCCTCACCTTCTGAAGTGTGTAGGATCACCTCGATCCACTCAAATTCAAAACAATGGAGGAAAAAACTTCCTCCTCCCTTTCTCCTTTCTTTCTTTCTTCTTGTTTTCTTTTCTCCTTTCTTTCTTTTCTTTCTTTCTTTCTTTCTTTCTTCTCTTCTTCTCACGAATTGTTTGCCATCTCTCCTCAAACTACCAAGTTGGTCTGACTCAGGGGAGCCCACCTAACATCCATTTGTCGGGACACTTGGTCAACTTAAGACCAAGTGTTCTCCATGCCACAACAACTTCAACCACTTCTCATGCTCATGCATGAGGGTGGCTTCGACATTTGGCTCCCACCCAACTCATGCAATCCTATGGCATGACACTTTGCCCTTCCATGTGCCAAGTGTCTCCCATGCAAGTTCCACATGGCACCCATGATCGTCTGCCTGCCTCGAACACGTGCAAACCGATGCCAGCCTCGAATTCGACAGCCTGCTTCGTTCAACTAGATTTTGAGGATGATTCTAATCTACAGATCCGCTTTTTACATCCGAGGTCTAGGAGAAAGATCTAGGGTTTTGCCTCAGATCAGCTCCTGGTAAGAATTACCACCCGCTCATTTTCAAAAAAAAAAAATTCCTGGTTTCACATTCTAATTGCTAAAAGAATTTCGTCCCGAAATTCCATCACATACAAACAATCAACCATGCATATGCAATGGGCCATTTAAAACATTAATGACTAGGAAAAACGCACCTTCCCTTCCTTCAAACAAGAAGGATAGTTACGCGCATTCTGTCCCTCGCGCCTCCCATGTCGCTCCGACTCCTGCCGCCATAACACCTTCACAAGCCCTACGCCTTCCACGCAAACCCGCTTCCTGGCTATCCATGATACGCACCGGTCCCTCCGAAGGTCCCATCAAAGACAACAACAAGCTCTCCCCAATCCACTATATGACTCGGATCCGAGTGTACTTCCGGAGCATGTAGACGTGAAAACACCTCATGAACGTTGACAAACTCGTGGCAACGCCAACCGACACGCAATCGTCGCCTCACCCTTCCTCGAGCACCCGAAGGGTCCAATGTACCCTACGATACCTTCCCTCGCTTTCTCCGAATCTGATCTCCTCTCTTAGGCATCACCTTCAATAAGACATGATCACCCACCTCGAACTCTAGAGGTCGTCATCGTATATCAGCGTAACTCTTTGTCACCGAAAGAAGGAGACGCTCGATCATACCCACCTTCTTCGAGGTGTCTCTAATCAAATCTCGACCGCTGATGTAGCTCTCCCACCTCTGCCCAACATATTTGATCGACATGGCCTCCGTAGAGAGCCTCATAAGGTGCCATCTCGGTCACTCGCTGATAAATGTTATCAGAAGTAATCCCCTACCAAGGGCAGTGCTCCTTCAAATACCCTTGAGATCCAGACGCATGCTCGTAGCATGTCCTCTAAAATCGAATAGTCCGCTCCGATCACCATCCGTCTGAGGATGAAGGCATCATCGAAAGTCACACCCCCATGGTCTGAAACTCTTCCAGAACTGAGCCGTAAACCGAGGATCCCGATCCGATACTACAGACTGAACTCCATGCAACCGTGCATTCATCTCCTCATATACAAACTGCAATTCCTCTAGTGTGAAGGCTGTCATCCTAGAAGGTCGGGCAATGTGCCGACTTCTGTGAGTCTGGCCCACTATAACCCATATCGCATCATGCTTCCATGACGCCCGTGGCGCAGTCACAAAGTCCATCGCGGATGTGCTCCCCACTTCCACTCCGCATCTCCAATGGCCGAGTAGCCCCGCTGGCCTTCTAGTGCTTAGCTCAATTCGCCGGGTAATGCGGAGACACCGTCGGACAAAATCCCCAACATGCCTCTTCATCCCGCTCCAGCACATCGGGCGACTTAAGGTCATGATACATCTTCGCGCCACCCGGATGGCCAGCTTAATCAGAGCAATGGAACTCCTCGGTATTCCCCTCCTCAAATTCATCGACCGGGGACTACAACCCGCCCCCTATACCAAGACTACCATCTCGTGTGGATGGCCCACCTTTCTCGTCACTGTACTGATCAGATTTCTACTCGATGGATACTAGTTCGCTGGGCCTCTACACTGGACTCTATCACTACAAGAGACGGCAGAGCCATCATACATCCTAAGGTACCTCTAAGTGCTCAAGCCATCGTATCGCAGCCTCGAATCGCCCACCGTCTCGAGCATCCGCCATTCCCAGCTATAATAGCCAAGACTTCGTGCCTACAGCGCAAGATTACCACCACATTTGCCTTGACGGATGGTAATGCAAAGTGAAGTCGTAATCTTCCAAAACTCCATCCACCTACGCTTAATTATGTCAGGTCTGGCCACAAGGAAGATGCATTTTTGACTTTATGGTCCGAAACACCTCGAACTGCTCACCATATAAGTAGTGACGCCAAATCTTCAGGGCGAAGACTACGGCAGCCAACTCCATGTCATGCGCGGGGTAATTCTGCTCGTGATTCTTCAACTGCCGAGAACCATAAGCCACAACCTTCCCGGACTGCATCAGAACACACCCTAGTCCCAGCCCTTCGAAGATCACAAGACATCACAGACTCACCCCCTCTTTCCGGACTATTGGGACAGGAGTCGGCGTAAGCCTCCTTCAATTCCCGGGAATGCCGTCATTAATGGTCATCCCAAACAAATCACCTCCTTCCGGTCAATTCACATAAAGGCCGCTTAGCCTGAGAAATCCTCTATAAACCTCCCGTAATACTCCCCTCGCCAATCCCAAGAAACTACGTGATTCGAAGACCGACTTCTGGCCTCTCCCAACTCATTACAAATTTCAACCTTCCCCGGTCCACCGACATCGCCTCGGTCGACACCACGTGTCCCAAGAAACCCACCTCACAGCCAAAACTCGCACTTACCGAACCCCCGCATATAACCGATGATCCTCAAAAGTCAGAGTACGATTTCTCAAGTGATCCTCATGCTCCACCTCCGATTGGGAGTAGATCAGATGTCATCAACAAAGAGACCACTACAATTGGATTCCAAATAGGTTGGAACACATTCATGAGGTCCATGAATGCGCCAAGCACAATCCGGGGGGCATCACCCCAGAACTCAAAGCGCTCCATACCGCGTCCCGAACGCCTGCCTTGGGGGATGTCGCTCTCCCTAACTTCTGCCAACCGATGGTAAATCAGCGCGAAGGTCTATCTTTGAGTAGACTAGCTCCCCCTTCCGCCTGACAAACAAGTCATCAACCCTGCAGAATGGATACCGACTTTTGATTGTAACCCTCGCTCTAACCGTCTGTGACCGACATAGTCATTTTTCAGAATAACCGAGCACCCCATGGTGAAGTACTTGTCCATCGAAACCCTTGCCCAACTCAGATCCGGGACCTTGAGCTCCTCAGAACTCAACCGGGCGCGCCATCCTATGCTGAGTCAGGCGACGTGCCCCAGGATAAATCCTCAATGCGGAAGTCTGGCGCCATCTTCGAGGTATCCTGGTAGCCGTCCAAAACATCCTCAGACTGCGAAACCACCCGAGGTAGACTCCATATCCTGCCTCATCTCGCCTCCAGGTGGGTGCTGAAGCAACCCGTCAACTCGCCTGTGCTATCTTGAATCGTAGACATAGTATAGTGAAATATCACTGGTCTCTAAACACAAATACAAAACACCGTGTAAAGTAAACTCTCATAATGAGGCAATCTATGACAACCATGTGCCACAACCGGGCCCATCCCAAGGATGACCTCACACATGTCCATAAGGTCCACCGTGAGTAGAATCCCGATCTCTAACTCATCCTCACATCCGATCACTTTCCCGTCCCAAATTCACATGCAACAGTCGCCTGAAGGTCTCAACTCTAAGCCCAATATCACACGGCGATGCAGCCAATAAAGGAATGAACGCGATGCACCAGCCAACAACACCCTACCTACTGCCAAAGAGTTAGAAACGCACTCACCACCTGATTCACGCCACCGGAGTAATGGCGAAGACACGCCTCGAGCTCCCGAAGTCCCGGGCCAGCACACCCGCCTCGACCACCCATACCGCCTCGTCCGCCCTCGTGAAACACTCCGATGCTCGTGTCGCACCCCGAGATCGACACTGCCCCCGCCCGCGCCGTGTTGATAACATATCGAGTCTACTATACTCCCACTCCGATGATCTGGATCAGGGGTGTCTCCCATCCCAAAACCGTGATTCGAGGGGACGCTCCGCCTCACAGTCCCGCAGATGGTGGAAACATGTCATCTTCCCAAATTTAACTCGGGTAACCCGAACCTCGCCTGCCCCAAGGCCGGCCGCCCTTGAAACCTCTGCGGAACAAGTCCCGCTTTCCCGAGCTCAAGCAGAACCCGCCTCTCTTCTTGCCATTTTTAGACCCGCAGAACTCGGATGCTACGAAATGCCACCCACCTCTCGCCAATAATCAGCTTCCACAATCATCAGTCCACATCTGGTAGGCGGCGTCCCCATCTTGCCCCTGGCGGACATAACTTCAACCATCTCAATTTCCCGAATTTTCGCACGTCGCAAGGGCTAATTAATCATCCTAAACGTACAACTCCAGAATTTGGCCACTATCACGCGTCAGCCATCGTCCCTGTCTCGGGCCAAGGAACTTTGCCAGATGTCTAAATAGGTTTCCAGTACTTCCCATGAATACCGCGAAAATCATCCCATGTCATAGTCTCCAAGTCCCCAAGTCGAAATTCATCCCACCATATGTGGACTCCACCAAGCTGAACGGAAGCTACGCATCCAAGTAGTATCCGAGAGACTCCACACCTGAGAACCTCTCAATCGACTAACCAATGGCCTGGCCACTACCCGGTCCTCCTCCTGTGAACAGAGGATGGGCGCCAGCCAACCTCCTGAGGTTACCCGCACCCACTTCAGGCACGCATCAACATGGAAGTCAGGCTATCGCAAAGACCCATGGCCTCATGGGGCGCCTGGCTTCCATCGTGTGGTATTCAACATCACCCAGATCACCTCTGCACACTCTGCCTACTCGCTGATCTACAAATACCAATGCTTCAGCTGCAATCATTTTAATGTGTCCAATCGTTAGCACACACATGTCGACCAATAATGTACTTAATATTCAACCATCCTGTCAACTCCATGTTACGCTTTCAAATTTAGTGTTCGTGATTTCATATATATCCACCATGTATATAAGTAATTCAAGTAATTTCAGACACACACAATCATGCACATACAATCAAAGCATAAACTTAAAACACACAATGCATGTCGTGATCTAATCCTCGTCTCGTAGACTCCTGGGGGTAAATCATCTACCTAGACCTTGATACCGAACCATGATCCGATATCAATTTCCTAATACCGTAACTCTAACTCAAGCCCAACAACACCCGCTTTCATATCAAAGCCTGATGCTCCCACATTAATAAAGATGTCTTAACCCATGCCCCCAACACTAACTGTGCATACATGTTATCCTATCATGGAAAAATCTACATGCATGTATGAGACGACACCGCATGGCCTGGGCAACAGTCAACTCTCCGACCTGACCATCAACGTTAACAGTTCATCAGTCAATCATCTATCTGCAATCCCAGCCACGATAGATTATCGATCGTTCGCAATTTTCGGCAAATAACTTTATGTCCACCAGTCTCTACACTTCCTGAATATTTTCAAAGCCAACGCAGATATCGCCGAATCGGGCCAAAGCTTCACCCCAGGTGTATCACTCCCATCGTTTTCTTCCATACAGAAGATTTATTTTCCATTTTCGCTTAACACTATGGAACTCGCTCAATTTGACTTCGGCCCATTCCTCTAAGCCCACATGATTCAACACCAAATGCAAGGCTAAATCAAGCATCTTATGTACACACTCTCATGTAATGTGGTGTTACCGCACACCACGAATAATTTGTGCCACAGACTCAAACCCAGCACCACATGAAAACCTCACGGACATTCTAACAGACACACTATGTGTGTGCTATGAATACTCATGTCTAATGCACACAAATATTTCGCTATATTTTAACATACATGCAAATATGTTAATATTCCACATAAATCAAGACATCACATAAGCATGCACCAACCGTGATTAGTTCCAAAATTCTCGCATGCCATTCATTCACAAGTAATAATAACAAGCCAACTTTGATTTTCAGCCTTAAAACCTTAAAACAAACAAAGACATCCAAAAACATGCAATAACCATATTAGTTCCCGTAAAATTGCATGTTAATATTCAATTCCCGTATGTTATTCATCACCATCGGGCCTGTGAAAGATGTTAATCAATATGCATGAAAGCCCATAAAATTTATTGTTTTTCTTATTCATAAAATACACCAGATTGAAGTTTTCTTTCTCGCCTAAAAACCTAGAATACTCTGCAGATGTAACAACACCTCCGTCCCGAGAGAGAGTCTACAAGACATGACATCGTAGGGGGGTGTATAAGAGTACCAAGTGTCACATCAAATATTTTGAGACTAAAATATGGAAATGAGAAATTATAGAACCCGGTGGTATTAAACCAAGGGTACAATGGTCATTTAGCAAAAGAATATGAAAATCAAAATTTAAGGTGTAGATACTATAAAGTGGAAATTGAATAAGTTACAATTGCAATAATTAAGATGAGGTTATTTGCAATTAATGGAAAGTTAATTTAACAAAAAGGAGAATTTAAAAACCAGTGTCATTAACTCAAAGTTGTGGTTTACCATTTGGTGAGAGGTAAGAGAACCAAGAGCAAGAGGAAGAGAGAAGGAAGAAGAAGGAAGAGGAGAGGTCCAAAGTAAGGTATGCCTTTTGTCTTGTGGTCCAAGTGTATTAGATTTCTGGGGCTGGTATTTCTCCTTTGATCTAGGTTTTGTGTAAGGTCACACGAAGCCTTTGATTGGTTGGGGGTGTAGGTAAAACCCGATTGATGTAAAAAGAAAGTTGGAATCATCAAATTACATGATCTTTAAAAGAATTGGTGGACCTTAGGTAGTGTTCTTGGATTTTTCACCTAAGGTTTGGGTTTGAGTTTCAAAACACCAATTCACATGTTAATGGAGTTGTTTTAGATATAGAATTCCAAGTTGGTTTTGAGGTATTATAGATTATAAGAAGTTATATGGAGTGAATTGGCATCAAAAGTGGGAGAAATAACAAAATCTGGGCATTTCGGGTAAGTCCTACCGGTACAATAGGAAGTCCTACCGGTAGGACTTTGCTTCACAGTCATTTTGGCGAATCTGCCGTGAAGTTAAGTCCTACCGGTAGGACTTGTTCTGGTTTTCCTGTTTCGACCAGTTTTCGTATTTCAGCCATAACTTCCTCATTTCTTATCCGATTTGAGTGATTCAAGTGGCTACGTAAAATAGACTTCAAGGAGAACAAAACTTAGTAGGAATCATGGGAATTCTGATCTAAGTGGCCAAAAATTCACTCAAAGTGGGGCGTAATGAAAATTCTATCAACTTTGGACATAAGATTAGTCGGGTTGTTCGAGACGTAACTTGAGTTTCGGTGCTCAGATTGGGTAATTCAGTTGGAATGGGAGCCCTTAGCACCTTAAATTTAAAAGAGTATGAAGAGTGTGACTAAGTCTAGGAAGTACGATTAAGTTATGCGATTAATTTGTCGATAGTATTCGTTGAGTGTAGGTTAAAAATAAAGGCGGGATAAGTGTGGAACGGTGCTCAAGTTAAGTAAGCAAAGAGGTGAGTGTTCTAAACTCATTTTTCCAAATACTAGTGTATTATTATTATTATTATTACAAATTGCTTTACACTGGTATTTCATGGTTTTGAGTGCAAACCATTTTAAAGAAGCAAGCAATGAGATAAAAAGCAGGCAAATGGTTTTGAGTTAAACCATTTTTGAAAAGCAAGCATTGGTTTTAAATTGTAAAACCATAATTAAGCAAGGAAGCAAGTAAGTAAATGGTTTTTGAAAAGTTAAACCATTTTTGAAAGCAGCAACAACTAAGCAAATGGTTTTGAATAATTAAACCATTTTAAGCAAGCAAGCAAGCAAATGTTTCAAAGTGTAAAACCATTTCGAAAAACCAAGCAAGCAATGAAAGGTTGTGAAAACAAGACATCCTAGTTTTTAAGAAAGCAACCGGTCAGAGGTATCCCGTACGTGCACGGTGGTGTTAGGATTTCATACATGCATTGTAGTTTTGCACAGTCGGCAAACTTAGGACACTTATCATGCATTTAAAGGAGGCGAAGTGGCACTGCGAGGGGGTATATAAGGTTATGAGCTCTAACTAAGTATGGTGATGGCGACACGAGGTCAATTCACCATATTCACCGGAAAATGAAAAAGGTGGCCTTGAATGAGTCCTTCCAGGCACGGTGGAGCTTGCCAGATTCCGTGTTCACTGGGGCATGATAAGCAAAAAATAGGCCTCCATTGGTTGATGTTTTATAAGCATGAAATCTTGTTTTGAAAAATCAACCATTGGTTCCCCGATGTAAGGCTTCCGGAGAGTTTAAGCGACGGTTGAGCGAGCTCAGTTTTAGATTTCAAGCGATCGGTTGAGCCAAGCTTCAGGTGGGTTTTATTTTCAAAGCATGCGGTTGAGCCAACTCCGTTTTCATGAAAAAGTTTTGAGAAACTTTAAAGCGAGGTTTGTGAAAGGTTTTAGAGACTTTTCAAACAAGATAGTAATGAAAAAGAAAAAGTATGAAGTTTTATAAACTTCTAGCGAGCAAGAAATAAGAGTTTTACAAGCTTTTAAAGAAAAGAAAAACAAAAGCTCGAGCAAGTATTAAAAGTTTCATAAACTTTTAAAAGCAAGCAAGTGAAAAGAAACAGCGAAAAGTTTTGAAAACTTTTAAAGCAAGCGAAAACAAGAAAACTACGGAAAATAATTGTAAAAGAGAGTTTTACATTTTAAGATGTTTTTAGGAAGAAAAACCGTTTATAAAAGCATACACTCAGCGAGACTCGTTTAGCTCATTATTTTGTATTTTAAGAAACTATTTTCGGGCTCTGTAGTGCGCAGGCTGGAGCACAATAGGATTGGTCTGACCTCGGTTTAAGTCTTTGTGTAATGGTATTTTGTAGACATACTTTGAATATGTATAATGGGACATATGTATGTACATAGTTAGTTGTGAGAATGTGTTGGTATGTTGGTTGCCATGTTTGGATATTTGGATATAGTGTAAATTGGATGTATACAGGATTTGGAATTAGACTATGTGCAGCCGTCATCTTTGCCCGAAGTTTCCATTCTTAAGATTTTACCAAATCCCCAAAAGTTATAAATAAAAGAAAATTTACATAGGAGGTTTAAGCAAACAATACGGCAAGCTTCACGAGGATTTCTGATCGTTAGGGTAGCGGTGGGATTTGCGTGAATTGGCGACTGCGCTACCGCCGGTGGGGGTGGGGGTGTATCAGCGTGGTATCGGAGCATAAGTAATGGCAACCGTGCGTATTTCGACTTAGATGCATTACATATCAAGTGATTCAAAGTATTAAATGGTTGATTTTGGAAATTACGACACTATGTCGGGATAAGGCGTGAAGTGCGTCTAGGAGAGTGGTTCAGCGTTAATGCGGCGTCTGCGTACAGGAGGGATGAGCACGTGGTGGGTTCCCGCCCTACCGCATCTATGAATCGACCTCGAATTAGAAATTTGGACCATCTGCGCCACGGAAGGCTCAAGTGCCGGGAATGTTTACGGCGAAACAAGTGGCACGGATTGCACGGATAGCAGCCATAGCGACACGTCGTGATCGCAACCTCCACCACGCCACCTAGAGGTTATGGAAGGCAGGGAGGTCAATAGAGAGGAAATCTGGCTGGGTGCCAAGCCATATGAGTGGTGATCGAGGAAGCGGCGGTTGTGGTTAGGTAGAATTAAACAAGATTTATGGAGTTATGGGCTGCGGATAGGCAAGAGTCTTGTTTTCTAGTTTTACGATGGAAGACAAGGCTAAGATTGGTGGGATGCCGTAGAAGAAAGGTATCTGATGGAATAGCATGGGACCCGATTCCGGCGAAGGAATTCAGCGACGATTCTTTCCTCCAAAGTCACAAGGATTCAAGGGTGAGAGTTCTTCAAGTTAGAAACTGAGAAGAACATGTAATCGGTATCAGTATGAAGAAATTCTATAGGAACTAGTTAGATTGGTTCCATACATTCAAGAAGATGAAGTCCTGAAATGCAAGAGGTTTTATCGGGACTCTGACAGGATCGAGTGCATTTATCGGTAGTCATGAGAATAGATTTGGGGACTTGGGTGAGGCTAGCTCGAGAGTTGAGACACAAAGCACTACTATGATATGTCGGAGTAGGCAGGAATGTAAGAGTAGAGGAGTGCACCCAGGCACGATCCCAAGCAAAGCTTCGAACGTTATACTTGAAGAACAAGGCGAGAGGTTGCAGGCGGGGAGTGCGAAGTCGAGGCTATCTCTGATCGGGGATCGGTGAGGCCCCGATTCTTGCGGTGGCACCCAGTATTCCTCCCGTTTGTCATATGTGTCGGAGCGACACCATGGGGAGTGTAGGAGGTCGATCTGAGGTGTGTTTCCCTTTGGCTGGCCAGAGAAACCATTTCATTGGGAGTGTCCTCGGTGATTGGTGCGGAGACATCAGGTGGCCCGATCCCAATACCCAGTGCAGAGATGAGCACACGAAGAGTCGGCCAGGAGGCTTCGAGGAGCAAAGGACCAACTCTGTTGCGAGGTAAGAGGTGGTCGTGGAAGAGGTAAGAAACGGTGCCCGAGTTCTGGTGAGCCAGCACTCGGGCAGTATATCTTTGTGACTGACGGATGCGGATCACGACTCGATGTGGTCACGGGTATTATTTCTATTCTTGATCATGATGCATATACCTTAGTGGACCCGGGGCCTACGCATTCATTTGCATCAAGCCATTCTTAGATGGATTTCAGGATAGAGACCAACCACTAGAGATTAGTATGAGGATTTCCTTCGGTGGAGATCCATTACTCGCGAGACGGAGTAGTCATAGATAGTAGAGTTCGATTGAGGGCCAGGGAGTTCAGGCGGATCTCTTGTAGCTTTAGATATGAGAACCGATGTCGTTCTCGGTATGGATTGGCTATCTCGCCATAAACCCTGATAGATTGTTATAAAAGGAAGTAAGGCCCGACAGGCGGGTGGAGGTAAAGTTCAGAGGATTACGTAGAGAGTTATCTTCTTGTATGATCTCCGCCATGACAGCACAGAAAATGTTGCGTAAAGGTTGTCAGGGTTATCTAGCTTATGTGGTGGAGACAGGGAAGGAGGGGACTATATTGGATGAGATTCCAGTTGTTAGAGAGTTCCCAGATGTGTTCACCGGATGGTATTCTTTGGATTACCTCCAAAAAGAGAGATGGAGTTCACCATTGATTTGATCCCAAAGACTGAGCCCATTTCCATCCCTCCTTATAGAATGGCTTCTGTAGAGTTGAAGGAGCTTAAGGCTCAGTTAGAAGATTTGTTGAGTAAAGGGATTTAGTGAGGCCAGAGCATATCCCGTAGAGCTCCGGTTCTCTTAAATTGAAAAAGAAGATGAGGTTGCGGTTGTGTATGGATTACAGGCAATTGAACAGAGTTACCATCCATGTCGATATCCACTCCTAGAATTGATTGAAGGTTATTTGATCAACTCCAAGGATCTCAGTATACTCCAAGATAGACTTGAGGTCGGGGTATCATCGATTGAGAGTTCGAGTGATGTACCTAAGGCGCATTCGGGACACGCTCACGGGCATTATGAGTTTTGGTGATGCCATTTGGTTTTGACTAATGCTCCGTTTATGGATTTGATGAGCCCAGAGTATTCGGTAGTATTTGGATAGGTTCGTCATAACTTTTATTGATGATATCTTAGTGTATTCAGGTAGTTCAGAGGAACATTCAGAGCACCTGAGGATTGTATTACAGACCCTAAGGGAGAGACAGTTATATGCCAAGTTGAGCAAGTGTCAGTTTTGGCTCGACAAGGTGGCATTCCTTGGTCATGTAATTTCAGCAGAGGGGGTGAGTGTGGATCCCAATAGAAAGCAGTGAGTAGAGGTGAAACCACCAAGAATGTGTCGGTGGCTTCCTTGGTTTAGCGAGGGGTATTACGGGGAAGTTTGTTGAGGTTCTCGAATCGCGGCCCAGTGGCCCGGCAGCGAAAGATGTTAAGTATGATTGGGTGGATGCCTGCCACAAGAGTTTTGAGGAGTTGAAAGATAGATTAACTTCAGCTCCAATTCTAGCTTTTCCTAATGGGAAAGATGGGTTTGTAGTTTATAGTGATGCTTCCAGGCAAGGCCTTGGTTGTGTTTTGATGCAAAATGATAGGGTGATTGCATATGCCTCTAGACAGTTAAAGAAACATGAGGAGAATTACCCTACGCACGACTTAGAGCTTGCAGCAGTCGTGTTTGCCTTAAAAATATGGAGACATTGGCCTGTGGTGTTCCTTGTAGGATCTTTACAGATCATAAAGTCTTCAATATATTTTCACCCAAAGAGTTAAACGAGGCGAAGAAGATGGCTTGAGTTGATTAAGGACTCTGTATGCTATCAGTACCATCCGGGGAAAAGCTAATGTCGTAGCGGATACCTTGATGAAACAGTTGAGGTCTGTCCGCAAGTGAGGTATCTTCCACTATTGAGTAGGTCTAGACTTTAGGTATTATGAGGTGATCTGGAGCCTTGTTAGCCACATTTCATGTTAGGCCTGGCTCTAGTGGACCCGATTCTAGCGAATGATCACGGGATCCACGGATGATTAAGCTTAAGAAGAGATAGAAAGGGAAAGAAAGCAGGATTTCAAATCGAGGATGATGGCATGATAGTGAAGGTCGAGGAGAGTGTATTATTAGCAGGAGTGTAGCGGGCGAAGAAGACATCATGGAAGGAAAGCACATTCATCTGCGTATGCTATGCATCCAGTAGTACCAAGATGTATAGAACTTTGAAAGAACATTACTGGTGGAATGGGATGAAGAAAGAATGCATGATTTCGTTTCAGTGCCTAACTTTGTCGGAGGTGAAGCGAAACATCGAGGCCGCGAGGGGAAGATCGATTTACTCACTATTCCGGTGTGGAAATGGGAAAGATCACTATGGATTTTGTATTGAGGTCTTCCGCGGACTCGGGGGAACAACATGATGCTATATGGGTGATAGTTGATCGATTGGCCAATCTGCTCATTTCCTGCAGTTAATGTTGAAGATTCTTTAGAAAGTTAGCGAAGTTGTATGTGGATGAGATAGTAAGACTTCATGGGGTTCGATGTCGATGATGTCGGTCGAGACCCAGTTCCCATCTAGGTTTTGGCCTAGTTCTGGCTTGGCGTTAGGTACTTCGCCTACATTTGACCACGACATTTCATCCTCGGAGCGGATGGCGGTCGAGAGAGGACTATTCGAGGCGTTAGAGGATATCTTTAGGAAGCTTGTGTGATGGAATTCAAGGGGAGTTAGGATACTCACTTAGCACTAATGGAGTTTGCCTACAACAATAGCTATCAAGCCAGTATAGATATGGCTCCATTTGGGGGAGCCTTGTATGGCGAAATGCTTAGAACTCCGATTAATGCTTTAGTATGAGGTTGAGTGAGAGAGAGAAGACTAGTAGGCCTTGAACTAGTACAAATCACTTGAGAAAGTGAAAGTTGTTCGCGATAACTTAAAGATAGCAAGAGATAGACAGAAAAGCTATGCGGACAACCGTCGTAGAGACTTGCAGTTTGAAATAGGTGATAAAGTCTTTTTGAAGATTTCACCTTGGAAAGGTGTGTTGAGATCTGGGAAACGAGGCAAGCTTAGTCCAAGGTATATTGGACCCTTAGCAGGATCGTGAGCAAAGTGGGACGTAGCTACAGTTGAAGTTACCCCGAGGTTGTCAAGTTGTGATACTTTCCATATCAATGTTGAGGAAATATATCCCGGATCCTTCACATGTATTGAGAGAGCAACCAGTGCAGTTAAAGGAGAATTTGACTTATGAGGAGACACCGGTGCAGATTGTAGATCGCAAGGAACAGGTGTTGAGGAGCAAAGTGATTCCATTAGTTAAAGTCTTATGGAAGAATCATGAGAGGGAGGCAGCTACTTGGGAGCCAGAGGCCCAGATGCGCCATCAGTACCCTCACTTATTTTCCGGATGAGGTATGTTTCCTTCCCTTCTTTTGGAGTTTAGTTTTCATTTCGAGGACGAAATGTTCTGGAGGAGGATTTTGTAACACCCCGTCAGAGTCACAGTACATGACACTGTAGGGTGTATAAAGTACCAAAAGTGTCACACTGAAATATTTTGGAACTAAAATGTGAAATGAAATTATAGAACCGGTTGTGGTATTAAACCAAGGAGTACAATGGTCATTAAGCAAAAGAATATGAAAAATCAAAATTTTAGTGTAGAGATGGGCCACAATACAATTAAATAAGTTACAATTGCAATAATTAAAAGATGAGGTTATTTGCAGTGTGGAAAGTTAATTTAACAAAGGAGAATTTAAAAAGCAAAGTGTCATTTTGGTCTCCAAAGTTAGAGACTTCACGATTTGGTGAGAGGAGAAGAGAACTAAAGAGCAAGAGAGGAAGAGAAGGAAGAAGAAGGAAGAGGGAGAGGTCAAAGATTAAGGTATGCCTTTGTCTTAGAATCAAGTGTATTAGATTTCTAGGGCTTGGGTATGGAGATTAGTGCTCCTTTGATCTGGGTTTGTGTAAGGTCACCTGAGAGCCTTTGATTGGTTTGGGGTGTGTGAGTAAAACCCTGATGATGTAAAAACTGGAATCATCAAATTACATGATGTTTAAAAGGTGTGGACCTTAGGTAGTGTTCTTGGATTTTCACCTAAGGTTTTGGGTTTTGAGTTTCAAAACACCAATTCACATGTTAATGAGTTGTTTTTAGATAAATTCAAGTTGGTTTTTGAGGTATTATGAATTATAGAAGTTATATGGGTGAATTAGCATATCAAAGTGGGAGAAATAACAAAAATCTGGGCATTTCGGGTGAGTCCTACCAGTACAATAGGAGTCCTACCGGTAGACTTTGCTTCGTCATTTTTGGCCAAGTCCTACCAGAGAAGTTAAGTCCTACCGGTAGACTTGTTCCGTTTTCCTACGCCTGACCAGTTTTCGTATTTCGCCATAACTTCCTCATTTCATCCGATTTGAGTGATTCAAGTGGCTACGTAAAATAGGACTTCCAAGAAGAACAAAACTTAAGAAGTAGGAATCACCAAATTCTGGATCCTAAGGGCCCAAAATTCACCAAAGTGGGGCCATGTGCAAGAAAATTCCTGCATCAGCTTTGGACATAGAGTAGTCCGGGTTGTTTCGAACGTCACTTGAGTTTCGGAGCTCCGAATTGGGTAATTCCAGTTGGAATAGAACCCTTAGCACCTTAAATTTAAAAGAGTATGAAGAGTGTGACTAAGTCTAGGCACGTTAAGTTATGCGACACTGAGTCGTCAGACTATGAGTGTAGGTTAAAAGTGAAGGGATAAGTGTGGAACTGCTCAAGTTGCTAGCAAAGAGGTGAGTGTTCTAAACTCATTTTTCCAAATACTAGTGTATTATTATTATTATTACAAATTGCTTATACCGGTATTTCATGGTTTTGAGTGCAAACCATTTTAAAGAAGCAAGGTGCTAATGATAAAGGTAAATGGTTTTGAGAGTTGTCCATTTTTGAAAGCAAGCATTGGTTTTAAATTGTAAACCATAATTACAGTGAAAGGCAATGGTTTTTGAAAAGTTAAACCATTTGAAGCAAGCAACTACAAATGGTTTTGAATAATTAAACCATTTTTCAAGCAGCAAGCAAGTAAATGGTTTCAAAGTGTAAAACCATTTTACAAAGAGCAAGCAAGCAAGCAATGAAAAGGTTGTGAAACAAGGCCTTCCTAGTTTTAAGAAAGAAACCGCCATCCCACGTAACGGTGGTGTTAGATTACATGCATTGTAGTTTTGCCTGGTCGGGCAAACTTAGGACATACATCATGCATTTAAAGGAGACCGTGCACGCATGTGGGTATATAAGGTTATGAGCTCTTAACTAAGTATAGTGATGGCGACACGAGGTCAATTCCACCATATTCACCGAAATGAAAAAGGTGACGCTGACAAGGTCCCCACCTACACTATGGAGACAGTTCTCGTGTTCACTAGGCATGATAAGCAAAAATAGCCTCCATCGTTGATGTTTTATAAGCATGTGAAATGTCGTTTGAAAAATCAACTATTGGTTCCTGGTCGCCAAGGCTTCGAGAGTTTAAAGCAAACGGTCGAGCCAAGCTCCCGCTTAGGATTTCAAAACGACGGCTGAGCCAAGCTCCCGTGGGTTTTATTTTCAAAGCATGCTAGCTGAGCCAAGCTCCGTTCATGAAAAAGTTTTGAGAAAACTTTAAAACAAAGGCTCAGGAAAGGTTTTAAGAGACTTTTTCAAACAAGATAAAGCAAGCAAGAAAAGAAAAGTATGAGAAGTTTTATAACCTCAAGGCAAGAAATAAGAGGTTTTACAAGCTTTTAAAGAAAAAAGCAAACAAAGTTTCACAAGTATTAAAAGTTTCATAAACTTTGAGCAAGCAAGTGAAAAAGAGCAAGCAAAGAAAAGTTTTGAAACTTTAAAGCAAGCAAAGCAAAGAAAGGCTTCGAAAATAATTGTAAAAGAGAGTTTTACATTTTTAAGATGTTTTTCCTAGAAAAACTCTGCTTATAAAGATATACCACTGAGCCTGCTTAGCTCATTATTTTGTATTTTAAAAAACTATTTTCCGTACGTATGCAAGACGCCGAGCACAATAGATTGGTCCCTTACACGCTAAGTGTCATGGTATTAATTATATTTTGTAAGAAATATACTTTGAATATGTATAATGGGACATATGTATGTACATAGTTATTGCAGAATGTGTTGCATGTCAAGCGCGCGTTCAGATATTCGATATAGTGTAAATGGATGTATGTGATTCGAATTAGACTATGTGCAACCGTCATGTCACGGTTTTTTCTCGTCGCTAAGATTTTACCAAATCCCAAGTTATAAATAAAAGAAAATTTATAGGAGGTTTGTTAGCAATACGCCATTTCACTGTGGATTTAGTCGCAGAGAACGGCCAGATTTCGTGAGTGGTTTCTGCACGCCTCGCCGGGCAGGCAGTGTCACTCCGCATATCATGCATGGAAGGATACACAACCGAGTTTTCTTTGATCTAAACACCCAAAACATTCTCGGCATGGAAGCCCGTAAAATTTCTCACATGTTTTTCATTCATAAAATAATACACCCAATCGTTTTCATCCTAAACTAAAAACAAGATGTACAACATCACAAATTCACTTCAAATCCTTAAAATTTAGCAAGTACAACATCACAAATTCAGCCTTTTAAAACCCAAAATCTAGCATGACAACATCACAATTCAAGATGTTATTCCTTCAAACACATAGCAACTAACCAAATGCCATTTCCATGGCCCCAACAGGAAATAACCAAAGAGGAAAGATCCCTCACCTCTTATGTGTAGGACTGCTCTAATCCATCTGGGTCTGAAATAATGGAGGAAAAAACTTCCTCCTCCTTTCTCCTTTCTTTTCTTTTTCTTCTTGTTTTCTTTTCTTCCTTTCTTCTTTTTCTTTCTTTCTTTCTCTCTTTTCTTTCTTCTTCTCTACTAATTGTTTGCCATCTCTCCTCAAACTACCAAGGTTTTGGACCTAGGGGAGCCCACCTAACATCCATTTGTTTGACACTTGGTCAACTCAAGACCAAGTGTCTCTCCATGCCACAACTTCAACCACTTTTCATGTGCCTACGCATTTGGTGGCTTTGACATTTGGCTCCCACCCAACTCATGCAATCCTATGGGCATGACACTCGCCCATCCATGTGCCAAGTGTTCCCATGCAGTGCCACATGGCACCCCCATGATTGGCCTGCTCCGCCTCGAACATGCAAAACCGACACCAGATTTCGACGCAAATAAGCCGTTCAACTAGATTTCGCGAGATGATTCTAACGGCGTGATCCGTCATTATCCAATACCGAGAAAGATCTAGGGTTTTTGTCTGTACCGTTCCAGGTAAGAATTACCAATTCGCTCATTTTCAAAAAAAAAAAATTTTTTTTCCGGGTTTCACAGGTAGCAACAACATAAACCTTCTTCTACCAAATGGTCAATTTTGGAACTGGTCAGCATGTGAGTAAGAGAAGTCCTGCTTCTTCTAGCCCATTCATCATTTAAACTATTATCCTTACCTTGTGATTCTTGTTTAATTATTTTTTCTAACTTCATTTTTAGGAGGGAAAGATCATGCAAGTGCAAGGTATATATAAACTCAACTTTCTCCAATCAAGCGATTTTGCAGAAAAGAAACCAGTTAGAATCTCCCCCCTTTTTCTTTTTTTCTTTTTCTTTGGGATTTTTTTTTTTTTTTGATGCAAAGTGATTGTGTATTTCACTAGTGGTATAGGAGTCTGGTAAAGAAAATAATTGGTTTATACTCAACAAGACTACCTTAATTATTCTCGCGGTCATGCATTTATAGGCGAAAAATGATGGATGCGATAATGAAGAATGCCATAACTGCATTGAGATTAATATATAATCATTAATCGGAAGGGATTCTTCTCTCATGGCCGAAAATATAGAAGTGGCCACTACATATAGGCTACCAGAGTCGATCGTGATCTTTGCTCGCTTCTTAGTATAAAGGATTTCATTGAGAAACACCAACAAAAAAAACTGTTAGACAGAAAAATCGGGTTGATAGAGGATAAGTGTAAGCTCCTTTTGGAACCCGGAAAATACTAAGGAAAGAAAATAATGAGGAAAATAGAGATGAAAGAGAATTTGAAGGAAACTTATTTTATTTGTTTCTTTCAAATATATAAGGACTAAGAAATTTTAAAATATGTCAAATTTTGATTATATTTGATTTTCTTTTATATTTTCCACAATAAAACCAAACATAATTCTAACAATAAAGCATACATTATTCATCTTGTCCACTTTGGACTTGGCCTTTGATGTACAACCGATAACAATTTCAAATGGAGCAAGAACTAAATACCGGCCTACTAACACTATACAGAATATACTAAGAAAATTCACTTGGACAAAAGCAATTAAATAAAAAGGAAATAAAGAATGAATGAAGAAATTTGGATATAAACTCTATTTTCAAGCCTACTAGGAATGGGCAAAATTTAGAATGGTTCAAGCCTACTAGGGGAATTAGAATGGTTGACCCTATAAGTCCTTACTTGTTTGTACTATGTATGGAGAGATTGGGGCACATCATCAACTGTAGTAATGTATGGGCCATAGCCCATAAAATATATAATATAATATTCAGGGGGAAGATGGTATATGCCATTCAAAGTAGACCACTCAAGATTTTTGTATCTCATAAATAGCAATGGTAATGTACAATGGCGACAAGCAAAGCAAACCAAGATTCGCTACCCTCATAATAATCTCTCAATTCACGGAATCATGATCCAATTTATTTTGGAACAAGGAGCAGAATTTTCTAATTTCTAAATGCCAGCAAAGTCACTAAAAGTCTAGAATCGATTTAGCAGAGAAAAACAACATGGTTGATAAAATAATAAAACCAATGTCGTGGTTTCATTCACCATCAGCCTCAAGCGACGGGCCAAAGAAAGTTTCAATAAATAACATATAATTTTTAACTAGCACTTTCCTCAATTGTTTGAAAGTAGATCTAAATAGCTAGGACAAGAACCACCTTAGCAACCTGGATAATTATAATCTTGTGGACTGTGCCATGGAATCAAAGATTATTAAGCCCAACAACACATACAGAAAAGAAAAAAAAAGAAATACCGATGTAGAGCAAAACTGGAAAAAGGAAAAGATAGGAAATAGCTTCAACAACAAAATCACAATCACTACCACCACGACACCACCCTATAACTTCTCTACCCAAATCGCAATAGCAAAATCCAAATACCAAGAAAACCAATCAATTAAAATTTAAACAGAAATGCATATGTAGCCCAATCAATTAAAATCAATCAAATACTAGAAGCAAGGATTTTGTTAATGTTATTTGGGGCTAATTATGACTATGCACATAATGAATCATCACAAAGAAAAATAATCATCTGCAAACTTACAATTAACAATTTGCTGCCCAAGCTTTGACATGTCCCACATATGTGTGGAGGTAAGATTCAAAACATCACCTGTGCATATAGTTACAATTAACAAAACATCAAATTAGTTTGCACCCAAAAACTTCCCCAGCACACCAATTCAACAAAACATCAAAATCCCCTACAAACAACAAACCCCGCATTAACGAAAAGGAAAACAAAACCAAAATAATCAAAGCATTATTCACCAATGATCTAACATCCAAAACAATCAACAAATCTGCTGAAAATACAAAAAAAAAAAAAAAGAGTAAATCGAGGGAACTCACTGAGACGCAGCGGACAACCTTGCCATGGCGCCGTAATGATCACACTCAGAACGTGGCGCCTCAAAATCGATCCGCTGGCCGGAACTCTACCGCCGGCCAACCCTCAATGGCGGATTCGTGAAAATCCTCAAACTAATAGAGACAATCGAGGCGTAACGAAAACCAGAATCGCTAAATTGAGATGCAATGGCTAACCTAGCTTCTAAAATTCAATACTTTACACCGAGATCAAAATCGCAAATCGATTACAAAAAGGAAACCTACTCCTCTACAATCTCATGAACCCTAGAAAGGTAAAAGGAAGAGAAGACCAAATCAAAAAGGAAAAAATCGAGCCTTTAAAAAAGAATGCTTGTGAATAGAAAGCTACCTCAGTGCGGAGGAGCGATGAACGACGAACCGGAGAGAGAGGGAGATGCGGAGGAACAGAGCGGCGTCGTGAATGAAAAAGAAAGAGATAGAAATAGGGAACGATGGGTATAATCAGCGGGTTGGTGTACACTAAACACACGCTATTTGAAGATATCAATATCCTACTTGAAGCTAAAGTGTACTTCAAGTGCTCTAAAAATTCAACAATTCGCTTTTAAATCTCCAACAACGGTGGGTTAGTACTGCACAACTCAATTGAAATTACGATTTGGAACCAAAAAAGAAGTATACAAATCTTTTAAAATTTTGAAAAAGGTAATTTCAAGAAGAAATCCAAACCATTGGTTTAATTCTTAAAAGTTTTTTAAAACACTTTCTTTTTGTTTTTAATAAGATGTCAAGAACTATTTCAAAATAAAAAATTATGAAACATATTTTCAAGTTAATTTTAATAGAGACTTAAACAAGCTCAAA
This sequence comes from Tetrastigma voinierianum, assembly GCA_016808115.1. Classification (NCBI taxonomy): domain Eukaryota; kingdom Viridiplantae; phylum Streptophyta; class Magnoliopsida; order Vitales; family Vitaceae; genus Tetrastigma; species Tetrastigma voinierianum. The sequence continues at coordinate 137,385 of JAEQBH010004630.1, forward strand.
ATTTAGCATATAGGTTAAGGTTGAATTATTTTCTTTACCATTTAGAAAATGGTTTATATATAAGCACAAATAAAATAAAATAGATCTTGAAAATTAATTCACGATATTTTGATTAACAAACAAACAAACAATGAGAACTAGTAACAATAAAACTCAAGAAAATCAATTCATGGCATTTTGGCTAATAAAAAACACCTGTAAAACCCAGAACGTGAAAAAAAAAATCAACAATTTTGTTTTTTAAATCTTAAAAATAAAGAAAAACCCATCCATGTAAAACCAAAATTATTAAAAAAGAAAAAAACTCAATAGGAAAACCTGTAAAATTAATATATACCCATTAAGGGAAAATATTTTTTTGTTTTTTTGTTTTTTTTTTTTTTGAGATATTCTAGTAGATACCATATATAAGCAGTATTTTATTAAAAGATGTAGTCACTTTAATTCAAAATGAAATAAAATTATTCCAAACTTTTAAAAAAAAATCTAAGTCACAATACCATTCATTGATTTTTCTTGTAATGAACAAGTAATATAATAAATTTAGAGATCCCAATTTTGAAGAAAATAATAAAAGTGAATGGAACGCGCTTGAATAATAATAAAAATTATTATTATTCCTACTTCTCCCACCGGAAAACTCCCTCCCACGGCCACCTCCTCCGCTTGAAGAGTGAGATCCATGGACAACCGTCACCTCCACGGCTTTCGTCCGATCATCTTCACCATGATCGATAACGAACTCGACATCATCTTCTTCGCTTCAAAACAACGTCGTTTGCGGTATGAGGTGGGTCCCCTGCGCCTGGTCAGCAAAACGGCTCCATGTTGCAATGCCACATAGAATGTTGCGGAGGTTCGGGTTATCCAAATCTAAAAGTACAATTAAAATAGAAGTTTGTATAATTAAAAATCAATTTTTTTTTGTTCAAGATATAAATATAAAAGTCTCAAAAATTCAAGATTTTAATAGTATTTTTCCTTATTTTTAGCTTGTGTAAGATTATTTCAATTAAAATTCTATTTATGTAATGCTTGTTCCAAGTAATGTGAATGTAAAGGAAAGTTAGAGTGGTTTTTTAAACCGTAATAAGGGCGTTCAAGGAACTTCTCAAATTTAAAGATGCATTTGAATTGATAATTGTTTCCAAAATGTCATTACTTATAATATAATATTATAAAAAACATCCTGGAACTATGTTTTTACTTATATTCAAATCTAACAATAAATTTATTTGATTTCCAGAATTATATTTGGTTCTAAAAGTTTTTTAATAAAAAATGAAGAGCAAATAGAAAATGAATTATACTAATAGAAAAGTGGGAGGAAAACAACAAATTTGGTTTAAGCGTTAATTATTTTATTTTATAAATTTTATTTGTAAACCAAACATTTTACAAATAATTGCCCAACCAAGTCACATGAACCAACATTATCACAATATCACGCTCCCTTTCCTCGATCAGAATTTTAATAACCTGTGAAAGAGGGAACCCCATATGGACTTACTAACAAATAATTGTGATAAAGTATGTAAATTAAATAAAAAGGACAAGTCATCGGGCCTGTAGCCCACACACACCCATATTGATCTTTTTATCTCTTCATCACTTCAAAATCGACCACCACCACATATTAAAAATAATATATTGTTTGGATAAATCGAGAATTATGAAAACATCTAATTTATCAAGCACGCCCACGCTGTAAGTAGTCTCTACACATCCTACTAAAGCATTTATGTATGTAATTACGCTAAGATAAGACGCCTTGTCTTTATTTATTTAATAAAGGGTCCATTAAACTATTAAAATTAAACATAATATTATATAATCCTAATGAAACAAAAATATATTTAACAAATTAATTTTTGTCCAACAAAACCTACCCAACGCCTATTCCCAACACCCCAGCCACCCTCCCCACCCACTCAATTTCATCCAACCTATTTAATAGTCTATCTCTTTTTCTTTTTTTTTTTTTTTTTAAATTGCACAAATTTTATGATTTTTAATTTCTTATTTTTAATTAATTTGATAATATAAAATATTATTTTCACTTATTTGGAAAATCTACTAAATAATTTTTTTTAAAAAATTTATTTATTCATTATTTTTTATTCTTTTTATTAAAATTTTATCACAGGTATAATATATATATATATATATATATATATTCATAATAATTTTATTTATGATTTCGTTTTTATTTTTATTTTTTTATACTTTTATATTTTAAAATTTAATAAACTTGAAAATAGAAAATAGTAGGAAATAAAAAATATTATCCAAAAGTTACATTATTCCCAGACGTAGCAGAAAATCTGCAATTTAAAAATTAGTGATAATCGTTTTAATATTTAATTTGAATATTTTTTTTTGACTACCTCATAATTTTTATTTCTACTTATGTTTCATATATATCCCCTTTCTTGAAGGTTCTTTTTGTCTATTTTATTTATTTTTGAAAAAAAAAGAGATAAAAGTTCATATTCAGCAAATTTAATTAGTTATTTCTATTTCAAAACTAATTATTCGTTTCTTTTTTATTCATTTTATTTTTTCTCCCCAAACATTTTTTGAAAATAATATATATATATATATATATATATATAAAGATTGATGGGCAAATTTGACATTTGTTAAAAATGAAAGAAATTTTAAAATTAATCATATTCAATAATAGACAAAAAAACCAAAGTATTGCTTTGAATTAAGAAAGCTAATTAATTCATTTTTAAAACTAAAATGATTAATTTATAATTTATTTGTGCTTATGTGCAAGAGTTTTTTTTTCCTTGGATATGATGTGGGGAAAATTTTGGACCATTTTCTAATTTATTGTTATTATAAGGTATATGTTTTTCAATTGAGCTAACTAGTATATGTTATGATTCAGACTTTCTATTTAGTAAACAAATATTTAGTTCTTTTTTCATTTTTGTGTTTTTTTTTTTCATTACTTATAAAAAAAGTAGAAAAATACATAGATATTATAGGACTGAAAGATAGATGGATAACAGGATATTTTCTAAAATAAACAAATATTATGGATAAAACCTAGATTGTTTTGAGACAAGAGATTTTCGAATTTTAGTCTCATACTTTTTTTTTTTTTCAAAAGGTCAATAATTAAAATGGAATTAGAGATCGGATTACGGGTTCTACTGCTTAAATAGAGACTAATGACTGGTCCCAAATTTGCAGACTCGAATCTGGCCCATGTGAGACCGAATACTTCGCCTCATCATTCCGTCTCTATTTAGAGACGGAACTTTCCACTCTAATCAAAGACGGATTTTATACCGTCTTTGATTAGAGACGGAAAGTTCGCCTCTGGGTCAGAGACGGAATGATTTCCGGTCCCAAATTTGAGACTGAATCATTTCGTTTCTCTATATAGAGATTTAAAATAGAGACTTTGAACTTCCTCGCTCTAATCAAAGACGGATTTTTCCGTTCTTCGGGATTAGAGATGGAAATTATTCGGTCTCTATTTTCGTCTCTAAACAGAGACAGGAATGATTGCTCTTTCGATTGCAGAGATTTAAAATTATTCGGTCTCTATTTCCGTTCTAACAGAGACGGAATGATTGCCTCGATTTGATTGCCTCAAATTAATTAGACAAGAATCCGCCTCTTATTTGTAGACGATGTCATTCTTCTCTAATTCCGGACATTTTTCTCAGAAAGGACATCAGAAAAGCTTAAAAGTTTAAACATCAATTTGGCTCTCTCAAACTATAATGAACATGTAAACCCTTTAATTATAGTGCTCGCACCCTTCGGCAAACCTAAAAAACAAAACAAAAGTAGAGATTCCAAAAGCGAAAAATGTACCGAATCGCAAATAAAAAGACAGAAAATAATGCTAGTTCAAAGAAAAGGGGATCTCACAATACTTGGGTTGCCTCCTAAGAAGTGCTATGTTTAATGTTGTTAGCTCAACATTCCTGCAACGTACAACTCTAAGACCGGTAAAACAACTTAACTGTTGGTGACCTTCCACACCCTTACTGTCATGCCCAAAGAATGGTGTCCCGTCTCGTATAGAATTCTCCTCCAAAATAACAGCGGTTTCAATCTCTCGACATTGACTTTGAACTCCGTCCCTTCTCTCGATGCATGCATTATTTCAACCCTCCATAAGGAAATACTGGAACCACTATGAACTTATTCGGCCATATTTTGACTTCAACTTGCCTAGAAGAGTTTCAAATTAGAATTGAACAACAAGATTTACCGACTCGCTCAAACTCTTTCCAATATGTTTGTCATGCTGCTTTCATCTTTCCTTATAAATTCGAAAGATTCTCATAAGCCCCATTGCGGAATTCATCTAATTCACTAAGTCAGAAAGATCCACTTCTCCGACTACTTTACTATCCATGTTCAACAGCCTAGTTGCCTAGTATGCTCTATGTTCCAATTCCACCAGCAAGTGGTATGCTTTCCCATAAACTAGTCGGAATGGTGACATACCCAATGGGGTTTCAAATGTTGTCCTGTATGCCCAAAGTACATCATCAATCTTCTTCGACTAGTCTTTCCTTGAATTATTTATTGTTTTCTCCATAATGGACTTTATCTCTCGGCTTGACACCTCTCGTCGCCTTACTATGGGTAGGCGCGAGTGATGTGCGATGTCGACACCATATTTTTTGCAAGACCTTATCAACCAATCTCAGAAACGAGTACCATCCGTAATCAATGCTCATGGAGTGCCGAACCTTGTAAATATGTGGCTGTGAAGGAACTTTGCTACCACACTGGCATCATTAGCGTGGCCTGCATCGTCTCTACCCATTTGGAGACGTAATCCACTGCAAGGAGAATATACAAGTTATTGAATGAAGAGGGGAATGGACCCATAAAATCCATCCCCACAAATCAAATAGCTCAACCTCTAGAATTGTGCGCATGGGTAGTTCATCCTGTTTGGAAATGCTCCCCATTCTTTAGAATTTATCACAGGTAGATACAAACTGGTGAGCATCCTTGAACAAGCTAGGTAAGTAGAAACCTGATTGGAGTACCTTTGTTGTTGTTCCTCGCCTCCAAAGTGCCCCCCACATGATGTGGCGTTGATCTAATACGTCCATTTCGCCTTCTCGGGCACACATCGCTCATCACTCGATCCGACAATGCTTGTAAAATAAAGTTCTTCCTGCAAGAGTAGTGCTTCAAATGTGCAAACGAACTCCTTCTTCGCGTTGGTAGCTAAAACTGAGGGATCAATTGGCCACTAAGTAATTCACATAGTCTGCAAACCATGGAAACGTACTTTGTGTTTTTAATTACTAAGAGCTACTCATCTCGAAATTATCACGACATGTACCCGCCTCACTCTTCCAACCGTAAATGTATGGTCCGCGACTAGGTTCTTTGCTCCTTCTGTCTTTTTATCTCTAAGTCACCAGACTATGAATTTTGTAATTTCATATTAATCTCAAGTCAGATCCTTTAGAAGGTCAATAGGTACTTATGGTCGAGTGGTCAAGTATGCACTATTACCTTATTGTCAATCAAGTAGGCCTAATTGGTCAAAGGCTAAAACAATGGCCAATAACTCTTTTCAGTGGTGGCATAGCGTCCGCCAAGCACGCCAAAGTCCTATTTTCAGCATGGATAACTTGAAATATCCTTTCTTTCTCGCCCCAAGACGCTTCGATCGCAGATAGTCATCAAGGCCGCACATTAGCTCAAACAAGATGTCCTAATATGGTGTTACTACTATAGAGGTCGATACCAATCTATCCTTTAAGACTGGAAATTCTTGCACACACTACTCATCAAAATCAAATGGTGTCCCTTGAACCAGCAAACTAGACAAAGGCTCTGCAATCCAAGAAAAATCTTTTATTAACCACCTATAGAACCCTGTGTGTCCTAGAAAGCTTCTTATGCCCTTTACCAATAATGGTGGAGGTAGTTTCTCTATTGCCTCGATCTTTGTTTCATTCACTTCTATTCCTCTTGCTGTAAATCCGGTGTCTGGGTACTATGCGTCTTCAGACCATAAAGTGACACTTCTCCCAATTCAAGACAAGATCGGGTTTCCTCACATCTAATCAAAGACCACTTCAGTTTTCCTATACAATTGTCAAAGGAGTTCCCCAATACTGAAAAGTCATCCATGAATACCTCAATTGTTTTCTCAACCACATATGAGAATATGGCCATCATACAGCGCTAGAATGTGCCTGGTGCATTACACAGCCCAAAGGGCATCCACCTGAATGTGAATGTACCATAAGGGCAAGTGAATGTTGTCTTCTCTTGATCCTTTGGGGCTATAGCGATCTGATTGTAACCAGAATACCCATCCAAGAAACAGTAGTATTCATGCCCTACCAACCTATCTAACATCTGATCCAGAAATGACAGTGGAAAATGGTCTTTTCGGGTAGCCTTATTCAATTTCCGGTAGTCGATGCAAATTCTCCAACCTGTGACTGTTCTAGAAGGTATCAATGTGTCATTCTCTGTCTTTACCATTGTTGTTCCTCCCTTTTTAGGCACTACCTGTACCGGACTCACCCATGCACTATCAAAAATAGGATATATAACCCCTAAGATCCAAATCTACCTCCGCGATTTCCGTTGCACCACTTCTTTTTATGGTTGATCTGGCCTCTCGTATTTCCAATCGGCTAGCTTATGACCATCTTCTGGCAGAATTCGATGCATGCACATAGAGGGGCAAATCCTCTTTAAATCAGCCAAACGCATCATTGTGATCTCTGAGTACTCTCAATAGCTTATCTTCTTCTACTGCTGTCAGGGATACTGAAATGATCACTGGTAAGGTGGAGGCATCTTCAAGATAAGCATACCTCAAATGGTTGGGTAGTGGCTTTTACTCCATCTTAGGTGGTTGTTTAAAGGATAGCACTGACATTTGAGTATTTTCGCCCAAGGGTTCATAGTATTTCCTTCTATTAGGTTGGAAGGAGTCCATCCATTTCACATACTCTTCTGCCTCTTCACCCAATTCTTTTGAGTCACTCTATACCAGGCTAGTCTCCAAAGGGTCAGTGAGACTACTTTGGCTAGACACTATAGCCTCTACGGTCTCTACTATGAAGCATGTATCACTCTTTACCGGGTGTCTCACAACCTCGAACACGTTGAACTTGACCTCATCATCTTACACTCTCAATTCAACTCTCCCCTCTAAACATCAATCATTGCCCTACCAGTTGCGAGAAATGGTCGACCTAATATTATGGGTATTTCCTTATCTTCTTCCATGTCCAACATGATGAAATCCGCTGGGAAGATGAACTTATCTACCTTTACCATAACATCTTCTATCACCCCCCTTGGATGCTTTAGTAACATGTCTGCTAACTGGAGTGTGACTGTAGTTGGTCGAGCTTCACCTAGTCCCAATGTCAATACGATAGCGTAAGAGATTAATGATGGCCCTGTGTCACACAAGGCTCTCTCAAATATGGACCGATGGTACAAGGGATAGCAAAACCGTTGGCCTTAGCTATGGCGCTTTCTCTGAAGACGGCACTACATTCCTAGCGAGATTCACTATCTTGAATTCTAATGCCTTCTTTTCGACAAGATATCCTTCATCTGACACACTGGCTTTCTGTTTGAATTATTTAAAATGGAATGTTTATGTGCAATTTCTTTAACACTTCCATAAACTTTGTGAATTACTTGTCCCGATTTATCTCTCTTTCTCGCGCTTAGGGTACGGAATCGAGCAAGGTCTTAGTTGTGGCTAGCCGATCTTTAGCCCCAGTTTCTTCTTCCACATATTTTTTCTCTTGGGGCTGCTCCCTTCCTGTCTTGCCATTCTAACTGATATGGATTACTTCCTCGCTCTACCCTCTCCTATCACTGGTGGCTGCCCTGGTACTGCTAATTCTCTGCCACTTCTCAATGTGATAGCCTTTACATGTTCATTACCTTCTCGTCTCGGGTTCACCTCGGAGTTACGAGGTAATGATCTATGCTGCCTCTCAGTCAATAATGTGGCTATTTGGCCCATTTGCACCTCCAGGTTTCTGAGTTTGGCTCCTTGATTCTATAGCTGGGTGGATTGGTTTTGCAACTGTTGAGCTTGGTTTTGGAATGTGGCCTTCGTCTCATTCATAAATGTACAGCAGCTCATCATATGAGCTTGCGTTTCTCTAAATCTACTTTCTCTCGGTGGTGGCTTGTTTGCTTGAAGTGGTGGCATACTATTTTGGCTGTTCCTCCACTATGTTCTTATTGCTCGATTATGCCGTTACCTCCAACTCGTTTGATTCCCGATTTTGGTTCTAGTACCTGTTCTGGTAGGTATTGATTCATGCCACAATAGGTGTACCGGAATCAACAAAATTTGTATCCTAGGATTCCTACTGCCGTAGCAAAGCTACTACAGTATAGCGGTTCTAAGGTCGAACTCAGTGGACGGTTTTCGCACAAATGATTTACGTGAAGTTCAAAATGGTGAATCTAACTTGATTTTTAAGGTTTGGTAAAAACAGTGAGGGGTATTGTTTTGAAAACTGATATTTAAAATACAATAAAAATGTAAAAGAAGAATCCTCAAGTGTCGTCACGATTCGGGTTCAAAAGGTCAGGGGGTTCTCGCTTTATTTCCCTCACATCGGGGAGGATGACCTATAGTCATTTCCCGAACCGACCTTCATTTAGCTTTAAAACTAAAACCCTATGATTTTCCCTTTTGCAAAACAAAGATTTACGTGAGCATAAATGTTCCCCTACAAGGAATACACATCTCATAAATCTACCCTGGCTGACAAATAGAGGGCAATCCAATGAATCTCGGATCTAGCACACATCCATCGAACCCTAAAATATTTCCAAATACTGGTCCATCAAGGTACATTTAAGAGATTTAAACCTAGATTGAGAGAAATAGAACATAAATACCCATAAATGCGTGCGTTAAAAAACAGAAAACCGTGAGTTACCTCGAAACCCTAGCCAACAGCCCTCCTCTTCAAGGAGAAAAGAGGTCTAGCCAACCATCCCCGTAGGAGTGTTTGCAGCCAGGTGGAGGAGAAGCAGAAGAAAATGGTAGAAAAGGAAAAGCAACGGGAAAAACTCCAGCTCAGTATTTTATTAATGGAGATGATCTCCTATAGTGCTTGTCTGAGGGCTTTTTATAGCCAAACCCCTTTACAAATTACCAAACCAAACTAAAAGCTATTACATAAGGACAAATTTGGAAGAAACCAAAAATATGCAACAAAAAGGTCATTGCGTCAAACTACAGGAGAGGTGAACAATGGTCGATAGGGTGAATAGTGCCAGATGATGAATAAAGAGCCGCAGAAAAGCATTCCCCGTACTCCATTTTTTCTTCACTTTTTGCTTCTTCTTCCTTTTTGGGATCCGGGATCCGCAACGATGAGTTCAACTCGGTTCTTCGTGTTTGAATTGACTCGATAATTTTCGCCTGATTATCTTGGTAAAACTACAAGCAAAATTAGCCACAAATGTTATCAAAGAGAATAGCAGGACCTTAATGTGCAAATCGTGGTTAATTACGCCGATTAGCACACAAAAAAGTGCTCAAAAACCTTAAATAAACAAAGGTTCAAAATAGCACTTTGAACACTAATCACACTTCAACCGACACATTGCTAGTCCCTACGAATGAAAGAGTTAAAGAAAGAAAGAGCATACAAAACGATAACAAAATGATGTTCACAAAAATGGTATTTCAAAAAGGTCGTGAATGAGTAATGCCTAACCCTTAATGAGAATCATCGAGACCCTTGCCTAATAACTATCTCGAGAGAATGAATGTCATACAAAATTGAGTATCAAAAGATCCTTCCTCTCGTGAATCAAATCCAGACTTCCACCAAAACCTAAGTGTTCGCTTGATCGCTCTCAACAATAAACGCAACCGCACTCTCCCCCCCAACCAAGCTATTGCCACCACCTAGGACACTAACCAACCTAAATAGATCAGACCCACTCTATTCCACAACTCTTTTATGTTGTAGGTGCAATGTTGGAGGAATCGACCTCACCAAAGTCCATGTAACGGGGATCCACCGATGACTCCCAACCAATTAAGGCTTAGGGCACCAAGTCATAAGGATCTTTCGACCACAAACTCTTCAGGTTTCACCTCGGACTTTGAATGATTTCGAGACTCCAGCACCTACAACTTGCTTAACTCCACCCATCCACCCATGTAGCGAGCACCGAGTTCTACAAGCCCAACCGCCGGGCTTAGTATACCAAGCTTTAAAGGCTTTCGCCATATACCCCTTGGACTGTGCTCGGGTTTCAAGGCAAGCGTTACAATTTTCTTCTTTTTCTTTTTCTTTTTCACTTCTTTTTATTTTAGAAGGCACATTAGCCTTCTTTTCATGGGGGTCCTTAACCTATTAAAGGTAGTCAACGAAACTAGGGTAGGTTTTGCAAAGTTTAGGAGGTTAGGCAGTCTTTCAGCCTATTGTTGAAAACTAATGTGCACTGTGTGTGGTTAGCTAAAGGTGGAAGAAAAAGGTCGAAGGTAACAAGAATTCAACTAATCATCCATTCAACTAGGCATGGAATCAATCTAACATCAATAGAATTGGACAATGTTTCAATTTTTCAAACTGCAGGCTAGGCAAAACACAAAAAAAAAAATGGGTGCAAAAATGGGTGCAAGTTTTGATTTGAAAAAGTAAGTTGTATAGTATAACAACTTCACAAAAAGGAAAACCAGCAAGCCACTGAACATAAAAAAATGGGCTTGCTCAAAATAGTAACAAAAACAAAAATAAATGCCACTTCCTTCGCTAACTCTCCCCCCAACCAAATGTCACATTGTCCGCAATGGGGCTTGGATTGGAAAGTTAGATAAGGAATTTCTACCTCCTTGATGAAATGTACTCTTTTTTGGATATGAGACTTCGCAAGCTTTCCATCGACACCTTATTAACTCCGTTTGGGCTTCAAATAAACAAGTTAGGAGAAGAAAAGAGATGAAAAAAGTGACCAGTTTGAGAATTTTTAAAATTACACTTTTATAATAATTTCAAAAGTGCTCTTTCTAGCTATATTTGGATTCTAAACTCTCTAAGCTTTCCAACGGTACCAAAAACGCCTAAAACGGAGTTCGAGTGAGAAAGTTATGAGCGAAACAAAATGAGGGTGCAACAGGTTGTGAAAATTCGCAACCGTGCGATTTTTTTTTTTAAATAATAAAAAAATAAAAATAAAAAAAATTTTTTTTATATATATATAATTTTGAAGACCTTTTTTTTTTTAATATATATCATAAAAGACAAAATAGTGAACAATGCAGGACTTTGAAAAACAAAAACAGGAAGCTGTACAATGTAGGATGCGACGCGCAACCCGCGAAATTTCATAGAATGCGTGTGTCGCGAATAAGAGGTTGCACTCACGCGAAAAGGTAAGGCTGTGAAATTTTCTGCCTTTTGACCTACAAAATTTGACTCAAAATAAACACAAAAAAAAATTTGCGTAAATTTTAAAATTAAGCTTAAAAACAAAGATTAACTAAAAAATTAGAGAAAATCTAAGAAGAAAATTAAAAAATCAAAAAACATAATAAGATAAAACTAGGTAAACAAAAAGTGGGGAGACTCCAGCCCCAAACTAGTTCCTCAACTTTGAGGTCAGCTGAACTGGGTGGAGCTTGGTGAATGTCGAGGTCCAAAGTTCCATGTCCGAACCAAAGACTAACCATCCACTATGCCACGCTAGCAGAGAATGGCTAATTTCTTCGATGTAGTGGCAAAGGCTTGAATAGAGACCACTAACTTCTTTAGGTTTTGTAGTATAGACAGTGGAGATGGGATGGCCTTAGCTTCAAATGCCAGGATTTTGGGTGGATTGAAGGCAGTGGTACGTAGATATACACTGTTCGGGAGAGGATACGGCGTTAGGGCCGTTGGGTCACAATGGCACTAGGATCCAAATTTATGGGGATTGGTTGAAGGATAGGCTTTTGGGTCCCTTCCACTGTTCCCTCTCCATTGCCCTCCTCAGTCAGCATTGGGGAGTTCTTCTCCCATGGACCCAGAACGGTGGCACCGACATCCCGAAAGATTCCAGCCAATAGTTCTTTGTTGACATATCCCGCGTGGTGCCATAGGCACTCTTCCTCTTAACTCTGCCATAACGTGAACACATTGATTGGCAAATAGCAGTGATTTAACGAGGTTGTCAAATTTATGATCAATTCCACTTTGCAAGTTGTCAAATTGTTGATCAATTCCACTTTGCAACCCATCTAATTTTTGGCTCAGAGAGTTCTCCACAGTATGAATTCTTTGCCTTAGTTGGGCATTGAATGTCTTACGCTCTTACCTGGCGTCACCCACCCGACTTAGTAAGGTTCGGTGTGCTTGCTCAATTGAAGAAATTGGCGTGGTGGTTGAGGTGGTGAGGAGTTGAAGGCGATATGGAAGCCGGAGGTGCATAAGTTAGGGAACAACTGCGAGAAGAGATGCGCTCATCCATTGGTTTCTATAGTCCCTCATGGACCTATTTGGGTTTGGATTTCTCTCCACAGGTTGTTGATTCTGCCATGGAAGGTTTCTGTAATCCCTCATAGACATATACGCTCTAAGGTTTCTCTCCACAGGGTACTGACTGTATTGCTCTCCCTCTAGGTGTTCCATTTGATCACAATTCAAGCCTTTGGAACATAATTCTATGGCAAATAGAGGCGGCTCACTGGTACCTGGCTCAATCTGCGGTAATTTGTTTTTGTGAAATGAAACTAAAAAAAAAAAAAAGCCGATAATAAATATAAAAATTCACAGGTACTTGTGATGAGGATCCTGAGTGTTCACTGGCTTTGTCAAATGCACTTCAGGCATCATCCCTTAGCAACGGCGCCATTTGATTCGTGCCCTGTCGTGTGCCAGAATCAACAAAATTTGTATCCTAGGATTCCCTCTTTGGTAGCAAAGCTCTTTGCGGTATAGCGGTTCTGGGTGAACTGAGGATGGGTTTTCTTTGTCTGAGCTACGGTGAAGTTCAAAATGGTGAATTCAATTTGGATTTTAGGTTTGGTAAAAACAATGAGGGGTATTGTTAGGAAGCGAAATTCATCTGATAAAATGTAAAGAAGAATCCTTGAAGTGTCGGTGTTAGTTTGGTTCAAAGGTCACGAGGGTTCTCGGGTTTTATTTCCTCGCGTTGGGAGGATGACCTATGATCATTTCGGTCGAGATCTTCTGCATTTAGCTTTAAAACTAAACCCTATGATTTTTTCCTTTGCAAAATAGCATTTACAAAGCATAAATGTTCTGGTGAATACACATCTCATAAATCTCTACCTACGGTGGTGACAAATGAGACTGACTAATGAATCTCAGTGGATCTAGAAATAAGCATCCACTGAACCCTAAAATATTGCCAAATACTGGTCCATCAAGGTACATTTAAGAGATTTAAACCTAGATTGAGAGAAATAGAACATAAATACCCGCCATCACGTGCGTTAAAAATAGAGAAGCAGAGTGAGTTACCTCGAAACCTAGCCAGTGACCCTCCTCTTCCAAGGAGAAAATAGGTCTAGCCGACCATCCTCGAGTTGTCATCCTCGGAGTGTTTAATGGCTAGAAAGGGAGAAAAGGAAAGAAAATGGGAGAAAAGGAAAAGCAGCGGGAAAAACTCCCGCCCAGTATTTTATTAATGGAGATGATCTCCTATAGTGCTTGTTTGAAACTTTATGGCGAGCCCCTTTACAAGTATCAAGCCAAAACTAAAAGCTATTACAAGGGACAAATTTGGAAGAAACCAAAAAAATGCAACAAAAAGGTCACAGCGTCAAACTGCAGGAGAGGCGAACAGTGGCTGGAGGGGTGAATAGTGCTACATGATGAGCAGTCTTTGCGGGAAAACATTCTGCAATGCTCTATTTTCCTCACTTTTGCTCTTCTGCTTTCGCTTCCCTAGGGATCTGATGCATAACGATGAGTTCAGCTTCGGGTTCTTCGTGTTTGAATTGACTCGATAATTTTAGCCTGATTATCTTGCTAAAAACTACAAAATTAGCCACAAAATGCAATTAGTAGAATAGGGGACATGGCTGTATGAAGGTCGGGTTAATTACGTGATTAGTACACAAAAGTGCTCAAAACCTTAAATAGCAGAGGGTTCAAAATAAGCACTTTTGAGGCACTAATCGAATATTGCATCATCTTGCCTTTGTTGAGTTTCAGCAGATTCATCTTGCACTCTCTTGTGTTGTCCCACTAATAGTCAGTCTTGTGTTTGTCCTCCACAAAGACTCATGAATCTTCCATAAGTTGATACGAATAGCATTCGGTACCTTCTTTACTTCTATAGCTATTTAGTTAAGCGGCGACATGGTTTACTAGATTCTTGAGAACTTTTATTATGCTGCTCCCGCCACGACTTCTAATAATGTGACTATCTGAGGCCAGCAGTTAGTATTAGTGATTGTATCTTCCAGTATCTCATAGGCTTGATCACGCTAGTTTTCTTAAATGTAGCACCTCCTCTTGAGGCATCAATGATTTTCCTATCTGAATAGCCTAAACCATTGTAGAACGTGTGCACTTGCATCCACCTAGTTAACTTTGTGATGTGGAAATCTATCTATATAGTGCTTTCATGAAATCTCTCCCGTGCCTCATTAAGTTCTCCCCACCAGACCCAATGAATGTGTTAATCTCTTGCACTAGTTGTGCGATCTTCGCGGGTAGGAAAATTTTGGCTAGGAATTTCTGCACCAAGTCATTCCATGAGGTAATGGAATCCGGTGGTTGGCTAGTCAACCAATGTTTAGCTCGGTCGCTAAGTGACGGGTGGGAATGAACCACAATCGAAACTTCCTCTATTACTCCGTTATGTGACTATATGGGACTTCAATAAAACTTGTCAAATGTGCATTCGAGTTCTCAGCAAATGACCCGTGGGCGTATATTATTGGAGCATTTGCAAAGTCATTCCTTTCAGCTCAGTTGTTCACTTGAATGGGTGGTCGTCGTATAGTCGACTGAACAACTGTAGGTGGCAAGGCAAACTCCTCAAGTAGCATATGAGGATCATCAAGCTGTACAAACGATCTGGTAGCCTGATTTCTATGATTTTGTCCATTCTGTTCCACCTGTGGTTCATTCCTATCATTGAACTGCCCTTCATCTTCTTGATTCTACAAGATTTCAGATTGGGTTGTGCTTCTCTACATAATCGATGTAATGTCCTTTTTGGTTCATGATCGAATGAAAGTAATTCCCTGCAACCTTGTCTTCCCATGCACACTATTTGCTTTCACGAAATCCTGAAGTATGAAGTCGAGGAATAGAGTCACGACCTTGAGATGATAGAAAAATTTAAATAGTGTAAAAAAAATATATATATATATATATTAATAGGCAAAAAGATATAAATAAAATAAAATTTATCCAAAACAGAATCTATAGTGTTGTTGTCAATATCAACACTAAACTTCTCCCTGGCAACAGCGCCAAAAACTTGACGGGCTAATAGTGAGTGTGTAAAAGTTAAGTAAAAATGTAGGCCCGTACGCGCAAGTATATACGTCGAGTTCACGTAGTGTAATTGGCTCAAATCGAGATTAATCGTTCCCACAGAAGAAGCATCTTGAATCTTATTAGTATTTTAGATAATATTTGGATCAAGTCTTATAGTGAATTATGACTAATTTAACTAATCTAAGGAAAACCTATTATTAAAATATTGATTTAAAGCAATAATGAGAAAACCAGGGTTTTGCCGTCACTAGCCACACCTTATGGATTTTAACCTAGATAGAGTATTTATTTAATATTTCATATGATTTATGTTAGCGGGTTGATCATGCCTACAAGATATTCTCTCTCGAGATATATCTACCTATCTCGCAGTGGGGTGTACTGCATCTCTGCCTCGACCCCTCAACTCCGAAATGCATAAATGTGCAAACCCTAATGCCACACTTGGAACCAAAGATATCTCTATTCCCCGATTGACCAAGTGTTGATTTACCCATGTCCCTCGGAGTCATCTTCTCTCGATCTCAAACTCCTAGTAATAACATGCCAACATTGGTCAAACAATAACATGTGATTAATTTCAGGAGTAAAGCAACCATATAAATTCATCTTAATATTAAATAAGCCAAAAAATTAATACATTAATCCATAATGGTGCGGGTAGGGTTGAAAAAACCCTAGAAAGAAGAGTTAGTTCATGGTGATATTCATTACAGACTGAAAGATTTTTAACATAAAATATATCAGGGAAAGAACTACAGAAGAAGTCGTCTTCGCGATCTCTTGGAATCCGTCTCCGTCAATCTTCCTCTGTCCGTACGCCCTTCTCTCTCTCTCTCGGCTCTGAATCCCTACCCCCCAATGTCCATGCCCAAAAAAATGATTTCCTTTTATCTATCGGGAAGCGGGCCCATCATTGGCCTAAAATTCTAGGTCGTTTAATGCTCGACCACGTTCTTGAAAAAATCATTGCTACGCCCTTGTAGAAAAGGATCTACTCAGCGGGTGCAGAATGTGAGGTATCTCCTTTTTGGTTCGGCTGGGACTTCATGACTCTTGCAAAGGGCTTCTGACATTTTTCACGAGCGTCCCCACTCGATGGCAAGACTCGCTTTTTTTGTTGTTGAAAAACCATTAAAAAAAACGGTTTGGAGTCGCCACTTATTTTTGTTTTATTTTAAAAGGGAAAAACAAAATAAGAAAAGAAAAAACCCTAAATATGACTCGATAGAAAAAACAGTCTAGGAAACAAAGTCCCAGGATGGAGGTGGATTCTACTTTTATCGGGAAGGTACGGTAGTGAGCCGTAGCACACTTTAAGCCCGTATAAAAAAACGGTCTCTATTAAACAAGTTTAGGGAAAATACGACTTTTGACTAATCGATCAGTGGATACCAAAAACAAGTAATAACAATATAATAACATACTAGGCATATAGAAATGAATAGACAAATAAATAAATATATGAATAAGCGAAATTAGATGAAAAAAATGCGTACCTGGGTGATATATCCAAAGCGCTACTAATTAGAGACAATGTTAGTGTAATAACAAATGATCACATTTAATTGGAAATTAGTTCTGATTAGATGTCAAATTATTTGTTAAAAGGATACATGAGATGTCGGGCCCCACCAAAGCCCATTTATATGTCACACAAATTAACTTCACAAGATCCCATTTTATAGGAACTATAGAATTAATCACGTGTTTGGAATTTTTGGCTTGATTTGAAGTGAAATTTTGAAGTTGGTGGTTTGAAATATTGAGTGGAAATTGAAATAGATTTGAGGCTTAAGAATTTGGATTGAGATTTGAAATTGGAAGCTGAATTTATAAATTGGATTTGAGGATTTAGAAATTTGAAATTATAAATTGGGATCGAATTTTGAAATTGAAATGATTTGTTTGAAGTGGAACTTTTGTGAATTTTGATCGAAAGCAGGGGTGAGTGGAAGTGGGGGACTTGAGTTTTGAAATTATGACACTTGAATTTTGAGTGAGAATTTTGTAATTTTCAGTGGAAACTTGGAATTGAAATTGGAAATTGAATGTTGAAATTATGACAACTTGGATTTTGAAATTAAATTTGTATTTGAGTGAAACATCAAAAATTGGCATTGGAAATTAAAGGGTGAATTTTTAAATTAAGATTCATAAATTAAAAAAAATTTTGTGAAATTTGGAAATTGGAAGTTTGAATAAGTTAAGGGTGAGAGTTTGATGGCTAGAGGCTGAGATCGAATGTATGAGTAGTCAAAGGATCTAATAGTTGAGTTAAGAAGTCCTAATGGGTTGGAGCTGAGAGAAATGAGTGGGCTTTCTTGACTTTAAGTTCTTAAGGGGGTTGCCAAAGGACCTAATTGGCTGGACTTAGAAAGATGGTGAGTTTTCTTGACAAGTCTAATAGGTTGGTCGAAAGAACTTAATGCACTAATGAATTAGGTCCAAAGGGTTTGGTTGGCTCATGGGGTGGGCTTAGTAGGTTCAATTCGAAAGCTTGAGGGATTTATTAGGTGGATGATGCATTAAGCGAAAGAGTTAAACTGATAAAATAAAATTAGGAAGAGAGATGAACATAGATTTAAAACATTTATACAATAGAAAATAAAAGTAAAATCAGTATAACAAAAGATAATATATATATATATATATATATGAAACGAGCAAGCAAATAATGTAATGAGTAGATAACAAAATGAATAAAACACACACATGCATGACGAATTTAAATAAAATGGAGTACCTGGAAATAAATTATAATTTATTAGTAAAATATATACAAGTCACACAAGTAAATTCTGAGTTATATTCAAATATATATACAATCTGAGCATTAGACATGATAGAAAAGAAAGGATTAGCAAAGCAGGCGCTGAAATAATCTTACAATAAATAAGAAACTAAAGTACTAAGGTGGAGTGTTAGTGATAAGACGAGTATGATGAAATACTAATTGTGCAAATGAATGTATTTGAGTGGTGAAATAGATATATAAAGCGTGTGAGTCAAAACACAGAGAATGAGAATGTGTAAAGAAAAGACGTATATCAAATTGTGTGCAATCATTGATGTAGAACATAAATATGTGATGTTAAGGAAGTTTGCAATTGTTAATGAAATATGGAGAAAGCATTATGGGGCTATAAATATGATAAAAAACTAAATCCAATAAATCACTATACATTCTACTGAAATACTCCCCTGCGACAAACGAGAATATAATAACGAAACAAATTAAAACCTACAACCTGTGAGCTTCTATGACTGCCCATAATATACTCTACTACCTCATCCCTCTCTGGCACTTGCATCCCCACACTAAAAGCGATTCTTTGAGCCTCTCATTGAGCTTGTATTTCCTTACAGTAACAAACTCATTCATCATCAATCGCACAATACTCAAGCGAAGACATCAATTATAATATTTTCTCAAACTTTTCACTTATTACACTCCTTCCCAATTTGCGTCTCTCCAATACCACCAATCATTGCAAAAGCTCAAAGCAAAGCCAATATTAGTCATATACAAAAAAATAAATAAATAAATAAATAAATGATAATAACAATGATGTGTAACGGAGTTCAATATGCTCCATAAAACTCACTTTGTATAAGAGCAAATATTAGTAAAATCAAGGAACATGAGGGTTAATCCATTAGAAGATAAAGGTATCTTGTCTGAATGAAGTACAAACCATGAGATGTGCAACGTTATTGAAGTGAACAATCAGAGAGAGAAACAACACTCCTCATTCACCATAGTTCTTCTCTCTCAACTCATCATTATTGTATCTTCTTTCTCTGTTTCTTCCACCTTCTTTCCTCCTTTCTCTTTTTTTCTCTTCGTTTCTTCTCTTTCACTCCATCATACATAGATCTTCTAACCCTCGAAAAAAAAAAAACCTCTCACTTTACTCAGGGAAGCTCCTCTCTCTTTTTCATCGACCTCTACCACCACTGCTCTCTACCTCTTCCGTTTTGGCTCCACCTCCACCACCTTCTCACTTCTCATGTTTAGAAGCTTAAAACATAGGAAGGTCAGAGAAAATGGGTAATGTGTAGGTGTGTGGGGACCACTATGTCCCCACTTTTATTTTTTCTTTTTTTTTAACGTTTTGCTCAGCTCTAAATTAAAAAACAATAAAAAATAATAAAATAATATAATAATATAATAAAATAATAAAATAAAATAAAATACTGCTTTTTGGGGTCTACAGTGATCTGATTTCCTTCCCATTTTCTTCTCTGCTTCGAGTCTTCTTTCACGTTATTTAGCTTCCTTTTTGCTTATTATATCACCATGTCCTGCAAAACATTATAATATGGAGGGGATTAGCGTTATTAATGAATATGAATGTGAATCATGCGATTGAGTTATAAAGCATGAAATCTTATTGAAGCATGCATAATTCCACACCGATCAGCTGTTATGATTATTCCTCTATCCATAGTTCAAATTGTTCTAATTATTGACCTTAACTGGTTACATTTCGATATGTGTTACCTTATCTTGACCCTATTGTTTGGTTGATTAAATCTAGTTGCATATTATTACTGCTTCTGTCATCTGTCCGGCCCGGCGTGCAATATCTGAGTATTTGTCTCCATGGGAATTCACATATCTCGGTGGAGTCTAAATAGCATTCTGAGTACCTTCTTGTGTGATTGTTTAGTGAGTTGCGACCAGTGATATGATACTAAGGGTCTGTGTTCGTGCCTCTACTGGCAACTTCCTCAGGTATTAGACCTATCTTAGGCCACTAGTTACTATTGATAGCCATGTCCTCTAGGATTCCATATGCTTGGTTTGTAGTCTTCTTCATCAGAGCATCCCCTGTTGAGGCATCTATGATTGTTCTAGTAGGATCACTCCGACCATTGTAAAATGTGTGGACTTGCATCCATCTAGTCAGCCTGTGATGTGGACATCTCCTCAATAGTTCATGAAATCTCTGTTAGTGATATGCCCTAGGGCAATAGTGTAATTGTTATTACTTTCATATTTCTATAATAAAAAGGCATTTTCATTATCATCTTACATTTCTAATTTGGTGATTTACTCCATGAATAGTTGATTCCACTTATGGTCGTCGAGTGTGTGACTTGATAGTAGAACACTGGACTTAGATGGAATACTATTCTAAATTGTCTGGTTGTTCATTATTGGCGGAATGTGGTAGATCAAGACTAGTATGGAGTTTGTTGATGATCATGTTTTCTGATCATGGATATATAATATTAATTAAATAACAAGTACATGTTGGTAAACATTGTCTTGGATCGACCAACATGAGAATACTACATGATTATAAAGTCTGAAGTACTTCTAAATCATAATAATCAATCTTCTTTTGTCCTTGACCTATACGACCATAGGTCCCTACATGAGGAGCTTTATTTTTTGACACAGTTCAACATCATCTGTAATAGGGTGGTAATACAGACTGTAGTTGGACATAGAATAAATCATGTAAAGGGACGTGAGTGGATGAAAGGGGTTTATCCCTCCTTTTAGAGAGATATTTGTGGTCCCCTCTACATGTGAGATTGGAAATTGCATGGCCATGCTCAAATGAATTAATAAGGGTTATTAATGTCATTTGTATTATCAGTTTACATGGAGATCGAGAAAATTGCATGATTGAACTTTCTGAGGGAGACATGGTCATCATGTGTTTCAATTGGATATTGTGAGACAGAAGGAACTCGACATTTATTTTTGGATTAGGTTATGTTAAATTTATTGACATCCACATAATTTGGGTAGTCATAATACTGTAAAAGTAGGTTATGATCAGTGGGCTCGAATGGGCTTTTGGGCCTACGCGACATTATGTGGACCTATTGGGTCACACACATAGAATGGGCCGAAAACAAAGCCTTGGGCCTAAAATTGGTGGCCAAACCCAGGGATCCACTAATGCGAGACTCATTCATTCATTTTCCTGAATGAGAGAGGCGGATAGGATTTCGTGAGACTGACCAGTGCTAGCACGCTCCTTATCTCTCATTTCCAAGAAGGCTCGTTCGTGTGGATAGTTGTCGAGGGTGGAGCAATGCTGCGCTACGCCTTCCCGGTTAACAGGAGGGTTTGGCCTTTTCTACATTGTTAAGGAAACCGAAAAGGATCTTCTAGCGCGAATAAGGTATTCTTCTATCCCTAAATCATCTGATCAAATCACATGGATCCTTGGTCAAGTTAGAAAATGCAAAATTTTTAAATTTTTCCGCTGTATATATATGCTTAATCGCCAGTAGAAACCTAACAGTGGTATCAGAGCCACTTGTGACCCCGATCAGTATGGTTTCTTTATTTTCTATGTGTATGAATTCGTCTAATATGTTAAAGATTTATTATTTTTATGCATTTATGATGCATATAAATAGGTCTTGATTCATTCAAAAATTGTATCTTTATGCAGATGATCATAGGATTTGTGTGGTTCATTAAAGATCGTGTCTTTATGCATGGTTGATGCATACGAGACATATATGTAGTTAATAAAAGGCGATATTCATTCGGAGATGTGAAGAGGCGATGAACACTAGGAGAAAGAATGTTAATCCTGATTAACAGGATCTCGGGTTTTGTATGTTTCGAATGATCCATCAGATGTAATATGACTAACTTAATATGTGATTATTGGTAGTCGGCCATGGTTATGTATGTTCCATTCAGATTGAATAGAATAGTATTAACGAATGAAAAGTAAATTTTTTTTTTTTTACAGTTGCCTCTTAAAATAATCTGTAATCTGTGTGGTCATGGTTTTGTATGGTTTCAGATGTTCAATACAGATTGAACAAATTAGTAATCTGTCTCATACTAAAAAAAAATTTATCGGTCTGACCTTTTCTTTTTGGGCGATGTCGAGGGCGGCGAGATACCTGTGACTCTACACAGCCTTGATCGGTGAGACCACCACGAGGCACTGCCTTGACCCAGCGAAGGCGGTGCCCTGTGGACCCTAATTGGGCCAGAAACCAACCCTTATGCCTAAAATTGGTATTTAAACCCAAAGGATCCCTATGCGGATTCATTCATTCATTTTTCACAATTGAGAGAGGCGACTAGGGGTTTTCATGAGACTCAACCCGATGGTAGCACACTCTTTTCTCTCGGTTTCCAAGAAGGCTCAAGAAGGCTCGTTCTTGTGGATAGTTGTAGAGGGTGGAGCGATCTGTTGCGCCTTTTAGTTCAACAAGGAGGGTTTGACGCACACATGACGCTATGGAACAAGGATCTTCCAGCGCAAATAAGTTATTCTTCTATCTCTGAATCATCTAATCGGATCACATGGATCCCTGGTCGGGTTAGAAAAGGCATAAATTTTAATTTTTCCTCTGTGTATGTATGCTTAATCGGCAGTAGAAACCTAACAATCTCTCCCATGCTTCAGCTTGGTTCTCTCCCTTTAACTGTCAAAAGTGTTAATTTCTTACACCAGTTGTGCGATCTTTGAGGGAGGAAAGAACTTGATTAGGAACTTTTGCACCAAGTCATTCCATGAGGTAATGGAATCCGATGGTTAGCTCGTCAACCAATGTTTAGCTTTATCACCTAGTGATAGCGGGAACAATCTAAGTCTAAGCGCTTCTTCTGTTACCCCATTGTATTTGATCGTGTCGCATACTTCAATGAAGTTTGTTAGATGATTGCTCGGATTCTCACTTTACAGACCATGGAAATGGATGTTCTGAAGCATCTGCAATGTTACTGTTTTCAACTCGAAGTTGTTTGCTTGTATGGGTGAGGTCTTAGTATAGAGGCGAGCGATCGTGGGTGTTAGAAACTCCTCGACCCGGCATATAAGGGTCATACAGTTTGTATGGAACAGATAGTGCAGGGGCATAATTCCTACCATTATTTCCGTTTGTACAATCTTGCTCTTCTAGTTACGCATGACTACTAGTTTCTTTGTATGCTTACTATTGCTCTCTGCGTAATCATTTGCGGTTCTCTTTTACCTCGGGATCAAGCAGTAGTTCACCTTGACCTGTCTTAGCCTGAAGATCATCTTTCTGAAACCACACACAAAAGCAGCAGAGACCAAGTTACAAGCACTTGTGTAGACTGAATAAAATTAAAAATAAAAATAAAATAAAATTGATCCAAAGTAATATCGTCTTGTATTGTCGATATCAACCACAAGAAACTTCTCCCCGACAACGGCCTTGAAAACTTGACGGGCTCTAGATAGGTGTGTAAATTTATGTCAAAGCGTAGGCATTTACTTGGCAATGCTCTGGCGTTGAGGAATGCGTGCGATTGCCAAAAGCGTAGGCTCGTCAAGTGTCGTTCCCACGAGGAGAAGTAATAGAATCTTAAATTGGCTTTAGAATATTATCTGGACCCAAAATTCTAGTGAATTGCAACTAATGTAGAGAAAAACTAACCCTAAAATATTTGTTAAATCAATTAATGGAAACTAGGGTTTTTCCTTCCCCTGCCACACTCAATGGATTCTAACTTAGGTAAATTATTCATTCAGTATATTTACATATTCACGTTGGCGCCTTGATCATGCCTATGAGATATCCTCTCTCGGTATATTATTTATCTCACCCAGTAGGGTGTGTGCATCTCTGCTTGACCATGGACTACGAAACGCTTAAAGGTTTAAATTCTAATATACACTTTGGAACCGGGAGATCTCTACTCTGATTTGCAAGTGTCGCTCTCGTATACACAGGTCTTTATCTCTCGATCTCAGATTCCCAACAAGAACATGCCAATGTTGGCCAAACACCATCATGTAAATAAATCACATAAATAGAGCAAGTTGTTATGAAATCCACTAATATACTGAATAGAAAAGAAATTAATAATTAATCCATATGAATGTAGCAAGGTTACAATAAAACCCTAGAAATATATCTCGAGGGCATAATGTTCATTCTAACCATAGATTTTTGAATCATTAAATGTTCGAAAAAAGAAATACAAAAGAAAAAGTGCACACAATCTCTTGATTCATGCATGTGTCATTGTCTGTTCACGTCCGTCCGTCCCCCCTCTCGAAAACTAGGTCATATTGCTTTATATCTCATCTTCTCGCTGATTAAGTCCAGGAAACGTCGCGACATTGGGCTGATGAAGATTGGCACGTCGCTTAGCCTCAACGTCACAACATTGGAGCTAGGCTTTCAATTCTCCTTCTTCAAGTCTCCATGAAGCCTCCAAATGTGGCCTTATTCGCGCGATCCAGAAACCATATATCGGGTATGAAGCGATAACCACACTTATACTATATGAAATGGAACAAAAGCTTATATCATAGCGGGTATATCGCAGTGTTTGGACACTCATCATACACTCCATGCTTTCATATCAGGTCAATGGACTCTAGAGGCGTGGTCAATCTAAGACCCTTGCCATATCTGAGAGAATTTTGAAGCGATACTTGATTGACAGCGGGGGCGTCATGTTCACCTCTAGCGGAAACAAGGGCCAGGGGCGATGGACCATGATCTTTAGGGTTCTTTGACTTTACATAACCAGTGTCTTGGAGTCGTTACATCTTATTCACTATATATTAAAACAAAAAAACAAAAACAAGGACATCCGCATTAGGCCAACACAATACTATGTAGATACGTTTTTATCCTAATAATTTTCCAGAAACGCCTAAACTACAAACTTAGTACCACTAATCTGTAGCATGCTTCCTGTCTTCGACGAGGAACACATGAGCAAGACACATTAAACCTGATTTTAAGCTTGTTATTTGGGGACCCTTTCAAGCATAGATTCATAAATGACATAAACTTGTTTCAAAAAGCCACAATTATGAAAATTCTTTACTACAATCATAACCTTGTAAAACTACCACCGTAGTGGTGTTTAAAATGTCTGACCACATATATGCTTGAGTCCAGCAACTAATTGTATTCATGAGTTCCAACATGCTTAAATATTTCTTTTACAATTCTATTACAAAATCATAACCAAAACGAGGACCTATATAATTGGACTCCTAATGTTGTGTTATTGCTTAGCCGTGTGGGATATCCTAGCTACCTCTTGATACCATGGATGAAACACGTCTTAAGCTTCTAGCTTAGTGGGAAAATGGAATAACATATATGACGACTCGCAGTGGCCTCAATTATAGTATACATGTATAAACAATTCATATATCATATTATTCAATAATATGCATTTCTCCCGTAGGAGTACATAACAAAAATTTCATAACAGAAGGTACTCGTAGGTACACTATAGTACAGCTCAATACTATTGTTTTCATATGGTTCATTATTCAGATACATATCATATAAATGTTTGTATGCATAAACCGGTGAAAATGAATAACAGGAACACCGTATAATAGGTACCCATAGGTATAGTATAGTACATAACAGGAAGTGGCCGTAAATGAAATCCACTTAAGGGCGTCATCATAACAAGAGTGCTGAATAACAACAGTTTATACGAAATGTACCATAAGCAGACGTCTTGTTAGCCGCAAACAAAGTGCTAGGTAGCACTAGTCCCTATTATTCACTATACGGTCTTAAGCGAGGCATACAATTATTTATGTTTGAGCATGTTATACTAGTCTTAATACCATTCATGTGCTTATGTAACCCAAATGCAAGAATTCCTACGGATTACACTAATCCCCCATTTGCTTAGATCTTGTGGGAATCGAAAGCAAAACAAGCAACGAAGAAGGAAAAAAAACAAAGCCTGTTTAGAAGTACTGGCTCGCCTAGGCGAAGCAAAAATGGTCAAAAGGTAGTCTCGGGTTCACCTAAGAGAAGATACGGAAATCGGAAGGAATGCATCTACCCTTCGCCTTAGCGAAGGGCGTCGGGCTTAGATAGAAATGTCGTATTTTTTCCATTTCTTCATCGGACAATTCCAAACCAAACAAAAAACAAGTTCAAATCCAACCTCTAACCCAACTCAAACCAACAAACAAACCACAAATAATGGGAGAGTTAGGATTTTTCCTAACCTTGGATTATCTTGAAAGCTTCAACCTAGCTTCTCTTTTCGTCCTTTTCTTCATTTTTCTTCTCTTTGTGACAAGAAGAACTAAGCAAGTGAAAGCACACAGAGTGGTTGTTCTCCCGAACTAGATACCCAAACTCTTAGCCCAAATGAAATTTCTCTCTCTGAAGACAATTTGTTGTCTTAAGGTAATTTGGCTCAAATTCTTAGCCCTTGCTATTTAGTCCTCCCTCTTTCTTCAATTTGAAAATTAACTTATCAAAATTCTACCTTAGCATATAACCTTTTAACTTAATGTAAAACCCGGGTAAATTTGAATTTTTTCAAAAAATGGCAAAACAATAAATTACTGCTACAGTACAGGTTGTAAACCTAAAATTTTCTAGATCTCGGATGACAAATCGGACCTCACCATTGGATTCTCGTCTGAAATCTAGTTGTGGCAAATTCATTAAATTTAGAACATTAGGATTATCGATTTTCGGCATCAGTGTACGGTGGACCCCCAGCGAAGGATTTTAAGTAAAGTTTATTTAAAATAAATTGAACTTGAACCGAGGATGAAATAAGTGTTGAGGCAAGGGACTAAGCTCTTTCCCGGGCGTGGCGCGATTTGAGCCAAGTGTTTAAATTTTGGAAAAATTGGTTAAAAATCATTTTTGAAAAATCACATTTCTGCTCTCTGGTCGTGAGAGAGAGAGGGAGAGAAAATAAAATCCAAAATTCTCTTTTCGATCCACGGAGTTCAATCGGTTGGAATTCATCTAGCCAAGAATTAAAGTTCATCTACTCGACTGATATTTCTGAGTGGAGTGCGAGAAAATGATTTCTCTAGGATCCAGTGAGAAGTTCAAGAAATCAAATGTTCAGTTTGAGTGTCCATGAACTGCCAAAGGCTTCTCTAACGCTCAGTAAAGGATTCCCCCTCATCTTTGGTTTACTCTGCAAGAATTTGCTTGGTTGTGTTTTTTTGCCACTAAGAGTGGTTGTAGTGTCTTTTTGCCCACTAAGGGCTGTTTGGCTAAATTTTAGGACTATGGGAATGCTACCCTGTTTTGATCCTACACACTGGCTGGATATTGGGACTAGTTTTCGGTTGGAAAACGGAGAAAATTTGGACTTAGATTCTTCATAAAAATTGTATTTGTATCTGTGAACTTGATGTTAGGCTTTTGAATCACCAAAATTGGACTACTACAGCTCAAGTTATGGTTACGTTTTTCATTCCAGAAGTACATACATTCTGTTGATATTCTTGTCCATAATTTGGGACTGGTTTTCGATTGGGAAACATAGGGAATTTGGACTCAAGTTCTTCATAGAAATTGTAGCTGCATCAATGAACTGGATGTTAGGCTTTTGAATCACCCAAATTGGACCACTATAGCTCAAGTTATGGTCCATTTCATTCCTAGGATTGCCACAACCTTGTTTTAACCCTACACACTATCCAAAATTTGGGATTGGTTTTCGATTGAAAATGAGGGAATTTGTCCTTATGTTCTTCATGAAAATTGTATCTGCATCAGTGAACTTGATGTTAAGGTTTTGAATCACCTAAATTGGACCTCTGGCTCAAGTTATGGTTATTTCATTCGGGATTGACACGACTTGAAATTTGGTATTTTCTTGTGTGTCCAAATTTTGGGGTGATTTGGTGATTCAATGCTACTATGGGACTGAATTTGGGACTATTTTCACGTCTTGTTTAGGGCATGATTGAGGCCTATGGATGGCTGGTTTGGTAGCCTGTTTATGGCTTGTCTCAGGGCTATTTTGTTGGCATAGTATATGTCGCACTTGGCCTCAAGGATCAAGGGTGTTGTTGCTTAGTTTTGAATAACATGCTTGGTGGTAGTTGTGTGATAAGATGTTGATATATGTGTGTATAAATATATTGACATGGAATGTGTGATTGTATGGAAATTATATCTACAAATTAAGATAATTGTCATGACCGTGATGAATTGTGTGGTTTGAGTTGTCCGTGTAGCATTCATTATACATGTGACATGATATAACATGCAATGGCGCATTTCATTGCATATGCACGGGGACATCGCATTGAATGGGTGTAGTGCATGGTTGAAAAAAAAAATCAACACTATGTTTGGTGTTTGATTAGGTGGGCTTGGTTAAGTAGGACGAAGTCCAACAGAGTCGCACGGTTGAATAATGTGGTAAAGAAAAACTTGTATCAAGTAATAGCAAGCAAGGATAGACACCCCCTCGGGTGAAAGACCCGTTAATTGTGGTTAGACATAATTCCAGTAGTGAAAATGCCGTAAAAGTGTTGGAAGGAATACAGAGCCTGAGGTGGGACCCCGAAAATTCTCTACCCACAAAAAGACACATGAGTTTTGTATACAAATGATCATTGAGGTGTAACATCCAAAAAGCTTTTGGTTTGAAAACAAATGAATTTGTTTTTAAAAATGATCATTGGATGTAATCCAAAAATGATGGATTTTATCACGCATAGGCTTTGGCATTATGTGATAGGAGTCGGTAAGGACTCGGGTGTGATGGGAGTCGGTAAGGGCTCGAAGCATGGTACATGTTTGATTCTCATCTCATTTCATGGCATGTAAGATTCCATAGTAGAAATTACATTTTTGCTTGGAATGTGAGTGTAAATTGTGAACATGACCATTGCATGAGCACTTGGAGTGGGAGCGCCCTTTGTAGGGTTTTCTCTAATGGCGGCTGCCCCCATATGGGGCTGTTCAAGCGTGGGACCCAGACAGGAGGACGGTGCTCGTCGGCCGAAATTGTGAAAGCCGGTGTGGTTGATGGTTATTTTTGTAAAATATATTAGACAATCGGGTTTTGATATATATGTTTTGTAGAAAAATTATTGTATTTAAACTCTTAAGGACTATTTTGATATGGCCTTGTATGTTTTTAGTATGAATAAATGAGCAGGTAGTACTTTCACTCATAAATGGACCCAACGCGGTCATTGTGTTATATTGGGCCTTGGATACAAGTTGGGAATTAAATAGAGCTCCTCGTACAAAGAAGACTCTGTCCGATTTTTTGTTAAATTATGGATCAGGTGAATGGGACGAGCGGTGCGGTGTCGGGTCACCCAGGTATCCACAATGACTCTCCGTGGGTTGACAGTTGGTGACGAACCCACAGGTTTTAGGGTTTCTGACGGTATTGGCGTGGGTATCACGATTACCTGGCGCTTGATGGGTATGGGTTTGAACCATTGCATTCATTGTGCATTTCATGTTTATACTACGTGATTAGATTATTTACATATTGCGTGAATTATATACATGGTAGATGTATATCGGAAAAGATAAACAAGGTTAGAACATAGCCTTAGGGGTTCGAGAAAATGAATGAAGCGGATTAGTTCGAGGATGCTTGATGTCTATTAGTGGATTTGAAGCATGCACTCTTAGTTGAAATTTCAGAAAAGGAATCTTAATTTTCTATTTGACATGTGTAGATGTGGTCGAGGAAGATAACGTTGAGGGCGGTGGGCGGAGTGGCCAAATGGGATCTGGCGTTGATCAATAAGCCTTCATAGAGGCGATTGATAGCATATTGCTACTGTTGCACAAGCGAGTCATGCGAGTGCTACCATTACCTGAGCTAATTCTGACCGAGACGAGGAGTGTCGATAACCTGCAAATGTTTAAGCACACCAACCTCGACATTCATGGGAGAAGGGGACGATGGTAGTTGATCATTAGTTAAATAAGTCAGGAAGATTTTTAAGGCTATGAGTCACCTCCAGAGCGCCACCACAGATAAGACTAACGACATTCCGGCTAGAGGGTGAATCCACAAGTGTGGTGGGATTAGGTCAACCTCAGGGACTTGGGCGTATTGCTGGAAGAGTTCATCAAACTCTTCGTGGCGAGTATTTCTCGGCATCTACTCGACATGTAAAAGCTCGGGAGTTCCTAGAGTTGAAATAAGGAACAATGATGTGCTCGAATACATGGCTAACTTCACCGAATTAGCACGTTTTGCGGATGATTATGTGGACACAGACATGGCCAAGTGAGAAAGTTTGAGGATGGTCTTAAATTTTCCATCTAGGGTAAAATTGTGGGACTCCTCCTACAAAACATGGACTTTATGGTCAAGACAGTTATGTCCATTGAGAGAGAAGTTGACGATTCAAGAAGCATCTGGGATACGGGTGTTGGTGATAAGAGGAAGGAGAACCAATATTCTTCTTCTTTCGGGAAATGAGGACTTCTCGCGAGGTTCAAGGACCAGTCGCGTATCGGGGCGAGGCAGTCGGGGGCTCCTAGGCAGCCGGGGCGAGTACATGTTTCCATTGCTACCAGCCTGGACACATGAGATAGGATTGTCCTCATAAAGCGGGGGTTCCCGAGGATGGGACACCACGGTCCCAGTAGTAGTGGGGCGATTCGTAGACCTGATTTGTTCTCATGGCGTCCCCGGTAGGGTACTCTGATACCTTGGGCGTGACACGCCTCTATTACCATCTAACTTGTGATGTCCCCAATACGGGGTGTGCTCTGATACCATTTAAATTGTAGCTATCTTTTACTTTCTACTATACCATTAACTTGTTTATTCATGTACTGTTAAACATTTAACTTGAAATATATTCTATAGCAGTGGATTACAAAATATATTCAAAACTCCATAAATGGGAGTGTTCAACATATTCACCCTTTACATCAAGCATAAAAGCAAAACATATACAAAAATAGACCAAAAGGTCTTCAATGGGCACCTAGTAGTGTGTTAGCCTTGGTTGTCGATGGAATGTCCTGACTTTGCTCCTCGCTTCTCCCGTACTCCACACACCAGATGAAACAATCCCGCTAAGCTTATAGCTTAGGCTAGGAAATAATATACGTGACGACTCTAATATGGTCATCACACTTTACACAACTACATATCACTTTAACATTTATATACTTATACACATGGTTGTTCATGTTTTAAACATATCATTTACATATACTTATACATATATCATACTTATTCGTCTTATCATGTTTCATTTCATCATCTTTCATTTATCAGATCATTCTCGAAATATACCCTAGCGCTTTTCAGACTTGTTTCTAGTAGATATTAAAAGCTAAATAGGAATTTTCGGAAATAAAATAAGAGACCCGAAATGAATATTAGAGACAAGGGTAAAGTGGTCATTACCACTTGAGGACATAAATGGCATAAATCAATAAGTTATATGCCATTATGGAATTTGAGAAAGATGAAATAGAAATGGAATGAATGAAAGGACTTAATTGCAAAAATGAGAAAAGTAACTTAAAAATGCAAAGGCCAAACATGGCCTTAACTCAAAATTGGATTTAAGACCAAATTTGGTCTCCAAATAGAGAGAACCGTAGAGGGGGAGAAGAAGAAGAGGAGGAAGAGGAAGAGAAGAAGAAGAGAAGCCAAGATCAAAAAGGTATGGAAACTAACCTTGAGTATGGAAATCATGAAAATTAGTATGGATCTATGGAATTCTAAGGTTTTGTATGGTTAATAGCTTGTCTCCAAATCTAGGGTTTTTGTAGAATTCATCCTAACCTTAGATTTCTTGAAATTAGGGTTGGTAAAACCCCATAAGGAACAAGATGAGTAAGGAATCCTCCCTTTGGGGTTGGATTCATGGTTTAATTGCAAAGTAAATGAGTTTGGGTTAGAACAAACCCTAACTAATCCTTGTGTTTGGTTGTGTATGGGTTATGACCCATATTAGAATGGTTTTGGGAGAAATTCATGGAAAAGTTTTGAAGAAAGATATGTAATGAAAGATGAATTGAGTAAAATCGAGATTTCAAGATGAATTTGGAGTGGTTTTGACGTGTTTATGGAGTATCAAGGACGGATATCAACATATGGAAAATGGGAGAAAAACACACATTCTGCATTTTTCGTGACTGCACTGCACACCTGAACTCCAGACTGCATAGCCCTCCTAAGAAAATCGAACCTCGCATCAAGATAAAGTGAATAAAGCAGACACCCTGCTCTATTTTGACCAATGTTCGTATGTTAGCCATAACTTTCTCATTTCTTATTCAATTTGAGTGATTCAAGTTGCTAGTTAAAATAGACTTCAAGGAAAACCAAACATCCAGAAATAGGCATCATCAAATTCTGACTCAAAGTGGCCCAGAAATTCACTCAAAGTGGGGCCATGTTCAAGCCAATTTCTGGTTCTGTTTTTGAACATAGAGTAGTCCGGGTTGTTTAGGACATAACTCGGATTCCAGTTGGAGAAGAACCCTTAGCACCTTAGCTTTAAAGGAGTATAAAGAACAAGTGTCAAATATGGAGTCAAGACACTGGAAAATGAGTATTACAAACTGTCTCAAGTGTAATATCGGTAAATTGACTAGTTTGGCATGAAAATGCCATAACTTTAGTTTGGATGATCCAATTGGAATGATTCCAATTTCTAAGTAAAGTAGATTCATAGAGGAATAAGAATACATGAATGAGGTGTGATTTTTACTATACATCATTACTTCCTTTACAAGTATATGAAGTGCCATGTAATAGGCATGAAACAAGGAAAACATGTAAAACGAATACGTATAAACGCGTTTCAAATAAACATGAATGTGATATGGAAAATGAAAACTTAACTGAAACATGAATATGATTATTATGAAAGGCAATTTGTCATGAACATATAATGGTTGGGTTATATATGATTATTATCACATATAACCGTAAAATGATAACAAATGATAGGAAATATATGAATGAGTAGACGGAATGAATATAAGAATGAGTATACATGGAATGAGTATAATGGAATGTGAATATATGAACAAGTATACGTAAATGAGTATATGAATGAGTATACGTGAATGAATATATGAATGAGTATACATGAATGAGTATATGAATGAGTATACGTGAATGAATATATGAATAAGTATAAGTGAATGAGTATATGAAATGAGTACGTGAATGAGTATATGAAATAAGTGGACATAGATCGGTGCATATTCAAAAGATAATACTAAAGTGAAATTGGAATTGAAATGTGATTATGTGATCTATATGAATGCTATTTGTGAAATATATATAAGTATATATATATATATATATATATATATATATATATATATATATATATATATATATATATATATATATATATATATATATATTGATTTGAATTATTAAGAGTTCGAAATGTTTGTCAAATAAATGTACGTGTGCGTGTATTCGAGCTATAAGTGAAATTACCGGCATAAAAGTAAATTGACTTGAAATGAATATTAATGACCGATTAAGACGGATTCACCAACCGACTTGTCATGAAGGTAATCGAATATTGAATGTGAAATCACATTTTATTTGGACGACCAACACGACGGATTCACCAACTCGAATTGGGCCATGAAGGTAACCGTAATTGCAATGTGAGATCACATTGCTACCGAATGACAAATGTGACAAGATTCCCCTAAGTGAATCCGCTGCGGAATGCCGACTTCTATAGCCATATGTGAGATGGTAATAATTAATGCAAAATCACATTGCTACCGAATGACAAATGTGACGGTGATTCCCAAGTGAATTGGCATGAATGTCGACTTCTATAGGGCCATATGTGATGGTAAAATCAATGCAAAATCACATTGCTAACACGACAAACAGACAGATTCCTGGGCGAACTGGCCGTGAATGCTCGACTTCTATAGCCATATGTGAGATGGTAATAATTGAATGCGAAATCACATTGCTACTCGAACGATAAACGTGACAGATTCCTGCGAATCACAGGAATGTCGAATTTCTATAGCCATATGTGAGATGGTGATAATTGAATGCGAAATCACATTGCTACTGAATGACAAACAGACATGATTCCCCAAGTGAATATGTCGTGAATGTCGACTTCTATAGCCATATGTGAGATGGTGATATTGAATGTGAAATCACGATGTTGCTACCGGGAATGACAAACAGATGATTTACCAACCTAACTGGCCGTGAATGTTAACTTCTATAGCCATATGCGAGATGGCGATATTAAATGTGAAACCACATTGTTACCGAATGACAAATGCTACGTGATTCACCAACCGACCGGCCCTCGAATGTCGACTTCTATAGCTATATGTGAAATCACAAACCGAAAATTGAAAAATGACATTAAAAATTGTATTTGTTTAAGTATCTTTTACAATACACAGATATTGTATGAAGGCATTATTTTGTAAATGTGGATGTTATGAGTCTTTTGAATTTGTAAATGTTTATGGGATTGCCCGAAATGAAGTGCTTTCGCGTAATTAAAAAGTCTAAAATGGAATAACACAAACAAAATGTTTTGGGAAGATAATTGAAAATGCTCCGAGTAAACCTGCCCATTGATCCGCCAACCGTCAAGTCAGGATTCGTCGCGACACTTTTGAAAAATAAAATTTAATAAACCAAACAAAATGTTTTGATTTGAAATGTCGGCAAACCGGTTCGCTTGATCCGCCAACCGTCGAGTAGGGATTCAGGTCGCGCTACTTTTGAAAATGAAAATTTAATAAAACGATAACTAAAAAGAATTAAATCCGCATCCTGATCATGAAATGTAATTTCAAAGGGATTTGATTAATGGCTTCCGCCGATAATTATATGAGTCTAATATAACTGCACACCGAATCGACTTCGAGTGTATTTGATATGACTCGACCACCCCGCGATTCGCTATCAGATACGCATAAGTTTGTTTTGAATATGATCTGACATGCCATACATGTAGAAGATATGAATTGAAACTTGTAAAAGACATGACACAGGGAAGTAATATGAACAAGATAATGATATGGAATCTGAAAAGGATAAAATCTACATGTATAATATGATATGAGTTAGAAGTCACATAACAATAGGCTTCGTTATATGCATAAGGAAAAGTAAATGTAAAAAGATTGTGACGACGAAAGTATCATATCGGGTCGCTATCGCCTATGTGTTCCCACTAAGCGTAAAGCCAGCATGGGTGTTCAATCCGTAGGTAATCGAAGAGGAGATAAAGAGGATGTGACATTCCACACCAAGAAGACGCGCCATCCAGAGATAGTGTCACCAAAGACTATTCCGCGATCTCTAATGTTAGTATTAGATATGTACATGTATAAGTATTTGTATAAGTAAATGGGACTTAGTATATGTGTATATATTTTAATGGATACCACTCCGATAAATGATTTTTGGTTATTACAAAAATTATTTGTATACCCACAGGTATAAATTCAACTCTGAAAAAAAAAAAAAAAAAACAGATAAAGAGTCCCAGTATATGGTTTCGCACCCCGAAACCGGTTCAGATCTGCCAATCCGGTCGGACCGGGAATATGGGCATGACATTTACACTTTTCTTCAGACTTATCACTCGTATATACATATCATCATAGTAATGTTATGCTTCTCATATCACAAGCCATATAATGTCATTTATCATATTCAAATCATTTGCATATACTTGTCATTTGCTTTTTTGTTTCATGTCTGCATATACCTTAGAAGTGGATAAGGAAAAGAACTGTATGTACCCGAAAGTACTATCATTGTACGAGACAGTGACCTCTATCTGTATGACCCAAACGGGGCCGCTATAATGATCTAAATGGGATCTATGTCATCGACCCAAACAAGGCCTCGATATCCATAAACTGTATGTTGTAGCAATTGTATCCCTATAGGCATGCCTCCCTATCTAACTATCAGGTTTTAAGCAGACAATTTGTTCCTTTTATTTCATTTACAATATATATCCCATATCCCCGAATAACTATTGTTATCCGGTAATCATATGTGATATTTTCTTATCATTTCAGCATGCATCTTTATTCTTGTATTATTTAGACATTTATACGTTTTTCTATATGCCTTCATTACACATTTATCTTTTCATAAATAACACTACATTTAAACATATTAATAAATGAGGGCAAAGAACAATGTTTGCCGACTCACTTGACGAGGCTAAGCCGGGCACATAACATTTTTCATATAAATTTATACTAGACGAACCCTTTTATTCACTTATTAGATCCTCATTAATCCAAATTGACAATTGTTGACTTAACTAAGAGAGAAACCAAAAACATAACTACAGGTGAGACACCCAGCTGAGCTTCACTCACGCCTAGGCGAAGAGGGGAATTGGCTACGCCTAGGCGGAGCTGGCACGCCTGCGGAGGCTCGCCAAAGGGCGCATTGCTATGCCTAGGAGGACCAAAATGTTCATTCAACTTGGACTCAGGTACGCCTAGGCATAGGGACCTCCGCCTAGGCGGAGCTCCATGCCTAGGCGTGCACTCCTATGCCTAGGCGTAGGGGTGTCGTCACAAACGTCGCTGAGCCATTTTCACCGAAATTTTCCAAACCAAAACCAACTCAACCCAAAAACACATTTATAAACCATAAAACTCATCTATACCAACTAACAACACTTCTAAACATCAATTCCATACATAATCCAAACATATGTAGATTCCATATATGATTTCCATGCTTATCTATCCAATAGTTTCCATACCTTTGCTTTTCCTTCTCTTTTTCTTCCTTCTTCCTTCTTCTTCTTCTCTTTCTCCTCTCTTCTCTTCTCCTACCTTCACCAAATTTTCCCTATCCCAAAAGCCAAAAAATGAATTTCTCTTAAAGCCATTTTTGGCTTTATCCAATTTTGCCTAATTTTCCCTTTTTGCATTTTGGTCCTTCATTTCATTTTATTCTTAATTTAACTTATCAAAATCCTACTTTGGTATAATATCTTCTTGTATTATGACCCATGGGTCCCCAATGTCAAATTATCAATTTATCCTTGGCTTTTGTATTAATTCCGGGTTTTTCTTATTTTATTTTTAGCATTATTTTATTCTGGAAAAATATACATTTACTTTTATTATACCCAAAACATGTTATAAAACTGTCAGGGTATAATTTGGGGCACCTTCCTTAACTCCAAGATGGGCCGGGAACCAAAAGATCACCCGAGAGGCCGTGACAAGCACCTACTACTTCGCAGACAAACCAGAGGAGCCAGGGCATGGGTCGAGGTCGAGGACAGGGTTCACTGGCCGGGACTTCAGGAACCTAGGGCATGTCTACGCCATCACACCTCAGA
Source organism: Tetrastigma voinierianum (assembly GCA_016808115.1). Lineage (NCBI taxonomy): Eukaryota > Viridiplantae > Streptophyta > Magnoliopsida > Vitales > Vitaceae > Tetrastigma > Tetrastigma voinierianum. The sequence continues at coordinate 174,937 of JAEQBH010004630.1, forward strand.
CTAAGATTGCAAATCAGTCAGTTATTTAGGGTACTTTTCTACTCTTTCTCTTACGGGCAAGAGTATTGTTTGATTCTAGTGCATCTCATTCTTTTGTTACTGCATCATGTGTGAGAGATTTGGGCTTAAAGGTTGAAACCTTTGAAGATTCGTTGCATGTGAGTTCTCCCCTAGGAACTAGGGTAAGCATTGATCAAATATACCTGATTACGGTTGTAGGATCTCGTGGATTCTACTTCACCGTGGACCTTGTGTGGTCATGGACATGTCAGAGTTTGATGTCATCCTTGGGATGGACTGGTTGACGACACACCAAGTCGTCATAGATTCTGATCGCAATAAAGTTACCTCTTACACATCCGACGATACTTTTTTTATGTTTCAAGGGGATAAGCATAATGCTTTACCCCAGGACGTGTATGAATTTAGGTGGCACGCAAATTTCGATGGGTTAGATACAAAGCCTTACCCCGAAGCACGCAGGCAGACAAGAGTTGAGCTCCACATCGGTGGTTTGTGAGTACGACGCTTTTTTCGGAACGAACTATCGGGATTACCTCCATACAGGGATGTAGACTTCACCATCAAGTTACACACAAGTACATAGCCTATTTCTATGACTCCGCATAGAATGGCGTCTGCTAAGTTGCAGGAACTCAAGGTCCAATTGCAAGAATTGTTGGACAAGGGTTTTATTAGACCAAGCACTTCACCTTGGGGTGCTCCAATTTTGTTTGACAAGAAGAAAGACAAGACTCTTTGGCTGTGTATAGATTATCAATAGTGAAATAGGGCTACTATCAAGAATAGGTACCCTTTGCTGAGGATTGATGATTTGTTCAATCAACTGAAAGAGGCACAAGTCTACTCCAAGATAGATCTCCTCATCGGTTATCATTAGTTGAGAGTTAGGGAGGCAGATATCCCTAAGACAGCGTTTAGGACGCAGTATGGGCATTTCGAGATCACAGTGATGCCATTCGAATTGACGAATGCTCCAAAGGCATTCATGGATCTTATGCATAGGGTGTTCCAGCCCTACCTAGATCGGTTCGTTGTGGTGTTCGTGGACGACATCTTATTCTACTCCAAGTCTAAGAAGGATCATGAGGGTCACTTGAGAATTTTTCTCCAAACCTTGATGGAACATCAGCTGTATGCCAAATCTCAAAGAAGTGTGAATTTTGGCTTACAAAGGTAAGATTCTTGGGGCACGTGGTATCGGCTTCGGGGGTATCCATGGACCCGGAGAAGGTTGAGGCAGTTATGAGTTAGGAGAGGCCGAAGTCAGTCTCCGAGATACGCAGTTTCTTGGGATTGGCAGGGTACTACAAGAGGTTCATTGAGGACTTCTCCCAGTTAGCTACACCTATGACGAGATTGACCCGGAAAGAGGTCAAGTTTGAGTGGAATGACCTGTGTGAGAAGGCATTCCAGGAATTGAAAAAGAGGCTTACTTCAGCTCCTATTCTAATAGTCCCGGAAAGGGGACAGAGATACACAATGTATTGTGATGCCTCCAAGGACGGACTGGGATGTGTTTTGATGCAGTCCGAGAGGGTTATGGCTTATGGTTCTCGGCAGTTAAAGAACCAAGAGCAGAGTTACCCCATGCATGATATGGAGTTGCGCCCATTATCTTTGCTTTGAAGATTTGGATCCACTACCTATACGGTGAATAGTTCGAGGTGTTTTCTGCACTACAAAAGCTCAAGAATATTTTCACACAAATAGGACCTCAACACGAGGCAACGCAAAAATGATAGAGTATCTAGAGGATTACAATTCTCGCTTTGCACACAATTCCTGCATAAATGTGGTGGCTGATGCACTCAGCTAGAAGTCACGGGGAGTGTTGGCTAGTATAGCTTCCCGAGAGTGGTAGATGATCGAGACTATGGGACAGTTTGGACTGTAGTATAGTGATCAAGCTCAAGGTACCTTAGGGAGTTTAATGGCTACGCCTTCCCTACTAAGTAGAGTGATTGAGTCCCAAGGACATGATACAAAGATATTATCCATCGTGAGACCGTACAAATCTGGTACAAGTGATGGTACCTTGGCAGGCCACCCACATGACTTAGTCTCAGATAGGAAGAGTCAGGGTTCCCTCATTGAAGATCCGAGAGAGGAGATCCTCAAGGAGTTCCATTGCTTTCGTTTTTTTGTGCATTCAAGTGGCACGAAGATGTACCATGATCTTCGTCACCAATATTACTGGAGTGGGATGAAGAAACATGTTAGAGATTTCGTTCGATGATGTCTTACGTGTCAGCAGGTAAAGGCAGAGCACCAAAGGCCAGCAGATTACTCCAGCCCTTGGAGGTGGCTAAGTGGAAGTGGGAACATGTCACGATGGACTTTGTGACTCACCACGAACATCACGAGGGCATGACTGGTGTGGGTGATTGTGGACCAGCTTACTAAGTTGGCACACTTTCTAGCTATACAAATGACCTTCACATTGGAGGATTTCGACAGGTTGTATATACAGAAGATAGTCTGGTTACATGGAGTGCCTATATCCATAGTATCGAATCGGGATCCCAGGTTTACGGCTCATTTTTTTGGAAGAGTTTCCAAAGAACCATGGGGATACAGTTCTTGATGAGCACAGCCTTTCATCCCTAGACGAAAGGTCAATCAAAGAGGACTATCCAAACTTTGGAGGACATACTACGGGCATGCGTCCTGGATCTTAAGGGTAGCTGGGAAAAGCATTTACCCTTAGTGGAATTCGCCTACAACAACAGTTATCAGGCGAGTATACAGATGGCACCCTATGAGGCACTATATGGGAGGCCATGTCGATTTCCGGTTTGTTCGACGGAGGTGGGGGAAAGACCCTCTACAAGTTCGAATTTGATTAGAGACATCTCCGAGAAGGGGTACTTGATACGGAAGCATCTTCTCATGGCTCAGATCCGGTAGAAGAGCTACGCCGATAGTTGGTGGAGACCTCTAGAGTTTGAGGTGGGAGATCATGTCTTCTTGGAGGTAATGCCTAAGAAATGAGTGGTCAGGTTCGGTAAGCGAGGAAAGTTGTCGCCGAGGTATATCAGGCCCTTTAAGGTACTCGAGAGGGTTGGTACAGCTGCTTATCAGTTGGCATTACCGCCAATTTTATCGAGTGTTCATGTCATATTCCACGTCTCCATGCTCCGGAAGTACACCCCAGATTCGAATCATGTAGTGGATTAGGGAGTGCTTATGGTTGATGCAGATGGGACCTTCGAGGAGAGACCAATGCATATTATTGATAGTCGGGATCAAGTTTTTCGAGGCAAGACTATGAGGCTTGTGAAGGTGTTGTGGCAGCACCGAGGAGTAGAGGAGGCAACATGGGAACGCGAAGACACTGTACGTGCCAATTATCCTTTCTTGTTTGAAGATGAAAGTATGTTTTCAGTCATTTAGTGATTAAATGACTGTTGCATATGCATGTTATTTGAATGTGTATGTGTGTGTGAATTTCGGGGACGAAATTCTTTTAAAGGGGAGAGAATGTAAAACCTGGGTAAATTTGAATTTTTCCAAAAAATGGCAAAACGGCAAATTGCCGCTATAGTACAAGTTGTAAACCTTAAATTTTCTAGATCTCGGATGATGGAATGGACTCACTATCGATTCGCTCTCGCGAAACATAATTACCCAAACGACTTCGTCAATCTCCAAGACAATCGATTTTCACGATTTTCGAGTCCTACCGACGACTCCCTAAAACGGGATTTTTGAGAAAAATCTTGAAAGTGGAAAACAAATTAAGTAAAGTTCATTTAAAAAATATTTAACTTGAATCGGAACGAAATAAATTATTTATAGGCAAAAATGGACTCGAACGAGTCGGGGACATGTGGCGCAATATAAGCCAAGTGTTTAAAATTTGGAAAAAGGGGTTAAAAATCATTTTTAGGAAAGAAAATCACATTTCTACTGTCTAGTCGTGAGAGAGGGAGGGAGAGAAAAAGAAAATCCAAACTTCTCTCTTCGATCCACGGAGTTCCATCCGGTCTAACTCATCGACTCCTCAAGAACGAAAGTTCATCTACTCAACGAGGACTAAGCGTGGGTATCGAAAACGTGAGATTTCATCTAAGATCCAAGCTAGGAGTTCGGGAAATCAAAGGTTTTGGGTTTAGAAAATGTCCATGGGATTTCCTAGGGCTTTTACTACGCTCTAAGAAGTAGGGATTCTTCCTACTTTGGTTTATTTTCCACCCTAAGGGCTGTTTGGTTGTGTTTTCTACCCTAAAGGGCTATTTGGTCGTGTTTGTTTTGCCCTAAGGGGTTGTTTGGTTGAATTTTGGGACTATGGGAATGTTGCCCTATTTTGATCCTACATACTAGCTGGATTTTGGGACTGGTTATCGGTTGGAAAACAGAGGGAATTTTGACTGGGGTTCTCCATAGAAATTGTAGTTGCATCTATGAAATTGATATTAGGCTTTTGAATCACCTAAATTGGACCACTACAACTCAAGTTATGGTCCATTTCATTCCTAAGACTGCCATAGCCCACACTATCTAAAATTTGGGACTGGTTTTCGATTAGGAAACGGAGGGAATTTGGACTCAGATTCTCCATAGAAATTGTAGCTGCATTAGTGAAATTGATGTTAGGCTTTTGAATCACCTAAATTGGACCACTGCAGCTCAAGTTATAGTCCATTTCATTCTCAAGACTGCCACAGCCCTGTTTTGACCCTACACACTGTCCAGAATTTAGGACTAGTTTTCGATTGAGAAACAGAGGAAATTTGGACTCGTGTTCTTCATGGAAGTTGTATCTGCATCAATGAACTTGATGTTAGCCTTTTGAATCACCCAAATTGGACCTCTACAGCTTAAGTTATGGTCCATTTCATTCTCGGGATTGCCACAGCTTAGGTTGTTATTTTCTTATGTCCGTATTAGATCGAACTCAAGCATACCATATGAGTTAATTGGGACTATTTTCACATTAATCGTTTTCAGTGGCATGATTGAGGCTTCTTGTGGATGGCTGGTTTGGTAGCCCCGTTTATGGCTTGTCTCGGGCCCATTTCAGGGACCTGCTTTGCGGGCATAGTATATGCCGCACTCTGGCCTCGAGGATCAAGGGTGTTGCTAAGCTAGTTTTGAATAACATGCTCTCGTAGTAGTCAGGTGGATAAGATGTTGATATATGTGTGTATAATAAATATATTGACATGGAATGTGTGATTGTATGGAAATTATATGCAATTAAGATAATTGTCCATGACACATGATGAATTGTGTGGTTTGAGTTGTTTGTGTAGCATTTAGTATACATGTGGCATGATATAACATTCAATGGCGCATTGCATTGCATATGGATGGGGACATCACATTGAATGGGTGTAGTGCATGGTTGAAAAAAAAATCGACACTGTGTTTGGTGTTTGATTTGGTGGGCTTGGTAAAGTGGGACAAAGTCCAACAAAGTCACATGGTTGAATAATGTGGTGAAAACTCAGGCTCCGTAATAGCAAGTAGTGATAGACACCCTCGTGAAAGACCCAAGTAATTGTGGTTAGATATAATTCCGCAGGAAAGGAAGGTCGTAAAGTATTGGAAGATCGCATGGAGGCTGCGATGGGACCCTGAAAATTCGCTACCCACAAAAAGACACATGAGTTTTGTATACAAATGATCATTGAGGTGCAACATCCAAAAAGCTTTTGGTTTGAAAAATAATGAATTTGTTTTGTAAAATGACCATTAGATGTAATCCAGAAATGATGGATTTTATCATGCATGCTGCATTATGTGATAGGAGTCGGTAAGGACTCTGGGTGTGATATAGGTTTCAAGGGCTCTGTGGCATGGTAATTACTTGATTCTCATCTCATTTCATGGCATGTAAGATTCCATGGTAGAAATTACATTTTTACTTGGAATGTGAGTGTAAATTATGAACATGACCATTTCATGTGCACTTAGGTGGGGAGTAGCCCTTGTAAGAGTTTTCTCTACTGGGCGTGGCTCACCCTATATGGGAAACATTTCATGTAAAACCCAAGAAAATCCAATTTTCTAAGAAAGGGTAAAATGATAATTTCGGTTGAAAATCCAAATTTTTTCTAGATCTCAGATGACGAAACAGACTTCACCGTTGGAATCGTCTCGTGAAATCTAGCTACCACGCCAATTTTCGTCGAATTTTGTAACAATCGGAATTTCACATTTTTCGAAGCACCAAGAGTCACAAGGGACACTTGGCATAGGTTGAGTGGCTCACATTGAGCCACATTTCAAGTAGAGAACAAGTCAAACACTAGTCTAAGTGGGGCCATGTGGGACATGTGTCACCATATGATTAGAGGGAAATCCAAAGTTGTGGATAAATGGATAAAGGGTAATCCAAGTGAGCCAATAGGAGGTTGACATGTGCCAAGGGAGGATACCCCCACTTGACCCAAGCTTGACCAAACTGGTTCAGAGAGAGGGAAAAGAAAGAGAAAGAGGAGAGAATAAGAAGGAGGAGAGAGAAGCTCCACCTTCTCTCTAGAATTTCTGGCGATCGGACCATCGGTTTCCATCGGAGCAAGAGGCAAAGTTCTTCCACGTGACGAGAGCTTTGCATAGAGACAAGAATCCGAGTTTTTCGACAAACTCCATGAGGTAGCGGTTCTTCTCCTACTTGGTTTAATCCTTGCCTAAGAGCCAATAAAATGGTTGAGGTAGTTGGGGGCCAGAACGGCCGTGCATTTCAGTCCCAAAAAGTTGGGACCGATTGTTGGATTTTTTGGAATGTTTTCAGAAAATCCGAGGCTGGATTTCGGGGCTGTTTCTAGACAATCCGGAACGAAATTTCGGGACTATTTTCAAACAGTCCATAGTTGGATTATGAGACTGATTTTCGGACTGTCCATGTGTACAATTTTGAGTGTGTTGTTAAAATTGAAAAACATGTTATTCGTGTGAAGACCACGTGGTTTTATGCTCATTTTATGTATTAGCATGAATTACTTGATGGTGTAAATTATATTGTAGGAAAATATAATTGTCCATGAATTATGAATGTTGTATAAATGAAATGGCATAATTGCATTCATATGCACGGTCACATCGCATCGAGTCGAGTATGGGTGCATGGTAATGGTTAATTCACCATTCTTGGTGAATGTGTGGTGAGCTCAAAACCAACCGCGTCCAAATTGAGACTCACAGTGGTATAAAACGAAACGAATATATATATATATATATATATATATATATATATATATATATATATATATATATATATATATATATATATATGTGTGTGTGTGTGTGTGTGTGTGTGTGTGTGTGTGTGTGTGTGTGTGTGTGTTGGGGCGTAGCAAGTTAGGGCAGATCCCCCTCTAGGGTGAAAGACCCAAATTTACATGTCGTTAAAACATGATCACGGGGCCAAGCCATAAAAATGTCGAAGGCGTACGACGATCTCTAGACCGAAAAATGAAGTGGCCCATAAATAAAAACAAGGGATTTGATGAAATTCAAATGCGTATTGGAGGTCGTCCAATGAGTCTGGTCATTGGGTGAAACACCAATGACTGGTTTTTCACACTTGGTGTTGCATATGTGAGGAAGTCGGTTAGGACTCGGGTTGTGGGCATGAGAAGTCACATCTCATACATATCATGAATATTCCATATAGGATTGCATCATTCATATGGAGTGCTTCGATGTTTTTCACGGGTTGTCAATACGTACGCGCATTTTTAGCGGAGTAACCTCAGGGAAATTCATCTACTAAGCATTGCTCACCCCGTCGTGGGAAAACAATTTCAGGTACTAGAGGTACGCTAGGGGATGAAGCTCACCAAAGACCTCAGTTATGAAAAAAAAGGCCATGTTGGCTTTGTTTTGTGTTTTCAGAAGCTCAAGGTGGAAAACTTAGTTTTCTATATGTGTGAATAAGGACTTCAGAATTAAACTCGTTTTGTATGATTAATACACTTCGGCAAGTTTTTTCCAAGTTCCCTATTGTCTTTGTAATAAAAAGGCTAATTTAGATCAAATTTAAGGTGCTTTAGGAAGGAAAAAAGGAAAATCGAGGTGTGAGACCTGTAGAGGGCTACTCGCCCCATTTTGGGGTCCTTGTCGCAACAAAGATGTCACGACAGGGTTTCTCTATCCCTGGGTTGAGATCAAGTCTCCCCGCCACGGCCAGGTTTTAGCCGTGCGCACGACCGCCCAGCGCACGCCAAAGCATGCAAGTGCAGCCTAGGATGCGCACGCAATGTAGCTTTTGGCTCAGCGTAGTCGACCGAAGTCCTTTCAGGTCGCAACAGACTCCCAAGCCTATCGTGGCTCGGGGTCGCGACATAGGCTTTCTCTATTGCAACAAAGATTTCAGGCCCCATGTCATGACACTAGGTGTAGTGTCGCAACAGGGGTAGGCCTAAGGCAAGACATTCCAATCACGATCGAGCACGGCAATTCGCGATAAATGCGGACACAGTGTCGCACGCACAACAATGCCTAAGTGCGGCGACCACGTTCCTAGCGCACGCGATAGATGAGTTCTGTCACAATAGAGAATTCTTTGTCACGCATGCACTTTACGCTTTCTATCAATGGCGTAGATTCTCTATCACGACAAGCCAAGGCCTTCGTCGCAACAGAATCCTGCAGCATGGGATTTTCCTCTATGTCAGGACATAAGGCTTATGTCATTATAGTGCACTCCGCCAAGGCACGCTACGGCCAGATTTCCTCGGGGCGCCAAGAACACAACCTCGAGGATCGCGAGCGCAAATACAAGACATGACACCGTCCAACAAACCACAAAGGTAATCGCGGTCGCGCAATTAATTATGATACCGCTCATGGACATTGTTCTCACAAGACACCGGCTCGACACTGCTCAAAAAAAAATGACCCTGCAAATCGAGCGCCACAACTGCATCGTAGCCAGGTACACAAATACCTAGACTTAAGCACGCGTTTAGATCATGCTTCACTGTGCATTCGATGAATTGATGCGTGATGTGTGCATGATTTGTGTAAACATTTTACATGATAAATGGTATATGGAACACTAGGGTTAGAAAACATAACCTTAGGGGTTCGGAAAAAAAAAAAAAAAAAAGGAGAATAAAAATTTGGAATTTAATTGAATTATATTAGTGGTTTGCGAATTAGCACCACTAAGGAAAAAAGAGATGAACAAAGTTAAGGCATGACACTGGGTCTATTAGTGGTCGGCATGTGCGCTAATAATTAAACCGAGACGAAACTAAATAAACTGCTTCCCATTTGACATGTGATGAAAGTCGAGACGAGAGACGTAGAGGGTGTCCACTGTGGCTTATTAGTCGACCACCGCCCGCCCGTCTTTTATCAACAAGCTTCCACCGGAGGGCATGAGGCTGCATTCTGATTTTACGAGGCTGGTGCGGTTGGGGTCGAGGTCTAAGTAACCTCCAGAGGTTTAAGACGCATCATCCTCCGATGTTCACAGGAGGGGGGGATCTGATGGTGGTAGACCATTGGTTCCGGCAAATTGAGAAGATATTGGAGGCCATGAAGATCACCTCCGGTGTGACCAAGATTAGACTAGCTGCATTCCAACTAGAGGGTGAGTCCCAAGTATAGTGGGACTGGGTTAAGACCTCTAGAGACTTAGAGGCAATGACTTGGGCAGAGTTCCATGAGCTCTTCATGGGCAAGTACTTTCCAGCCACGGCTAGGCATGCAAAGGCCCAGGAGTTCCTAGAGCTAAAGCAGGGAATGATGACAGTGATGGAGTACGTGGCTAAGTTCACGGAGTTAGCCCGTTTTATTGATGACTACGTGGCCACAGATGTAGCCAAGCTGAGGAAGTTTGAGAATGGGCTGAAGTTATCCATTTGGGGCAAGATCGTAGGATTCCTCCTACAATATATGGACTCTATGGTCAGGACAGCTCTGGCCATAGAGAGTGAGATAGAGGATGCACGGAGTATCTGTGATGCGGATACTAGTGGTATGAGGAAGGAGAGTCAATCTTTTTCCAGTTCGGGAAAGAAGCCAAAGGCTTCTAGTTTACAAGGGTTTCAAGGACAAGGCCACGGCCATCAAGGTCGAGGTCAGACCAGGGTTTTCAGTCAGGCAAGACTGATGACGTGTTATCTCTGCCATCAGCCTGGACACATTCGGCGGAATTATCCCCAGAGGCTAGGATCTCAGGGTTTCAGGACAATGCAGTCCCAGTCATCCGTGGGACAAACACGGATACAGTTTATTCCTCCACACCTAGTGGGGTCGGAGGAACGATACCGGTCGAGTGCTTTGCGAGGCACCTTAGTTACATGAGCAGGACGAGAGGGGCTGGGTGTAGGTCGAGGCAGGAGGGACGGGGCCCTGAGGCCGGGCATCGGGACCTAGGGGTGTGTCCTACGCCATCCGCACACCGGCGAGCCTACAAATCCAGTCAGCTATACGAGGTATGTTTCTATTATCTTGCTATGGGCTAAGGGTATTGGCTGATTACAGTGCATCGCATTCATTCATCATTGCATCATGTGTGAGAGAATTGGGCTTAGAGGTTGAGACCTAAGAGAAGCCCCTGTATGTGAGTTCTCCCCTAGGGACTAGGGAGAGCGTGAATGGGATATGTCAGGGTTACGAGTTAGAGATCTCTGGGATTCTATTCACAGTGGACCTGAGGGTCTTGGACATGTCAAGGTTCGATGTCATCCTTGGGATGGACTGGTTGACAACATATCGAGTTCTCATTGATTGTGAGCGTAGGAGGATTTCTGCTTATACACAGGACGGTACTCGTGTTACGTTTCAGGGGGACAAGCACGATGTTCTACCGCGGACCGTGTAGCCGACTCTCGAGATAAGCACGGATGGTTGGTGGGTTGGGTAGCGAGCCTTACCTGGGGCGGAACGAGATCGGACTTGGATCTACCTCAGAGCTGGTCTCTGAGTATGAGGGGCGTTTTTCGGATGAGCTGCCAGGGATTACCTCCCGCGAGAGGATGTAGACCACGTGTTGAGTTACACCTTTGCCGTCGCCCGTCTTTGACTCTCCACATAAGATGGCACCGGTTAAGTTACGGGAACTCAAGGTCGGATCTACGAGGAGTTGGAAAAGGGTTTCATTATACCGAACACTTCACCATGGGGCGCTCCGATTTTGTTTGCAAAGAAGAAAGATAAGACCTTTCGACAATGCATTGACTACCGACAATTGAACAGGGTTACGATCAAGAATCGGTATCCATTATCGAGGATCAATGATTCTTTTTATCACCTGAGAGGGGCACGAGTCTACTTCAAGGTAGACCTTCGCACTGGTTACCACCAGCTAAGGATTAGGGAGGCAGATATGTTAGTAATAGTGCTCTAGGCCTATTGTATGGACATGGTATTTTGACTATTTATGAGAATTTATTATTATGATGATTTTCATGTTTATTATATATAATGTCCTTGAATAATAATATTATTAATTATTACAAATGTGCTAATGTCGATTATTGTTATGGGAATAACAATGAATTAAAGATTAGTATAAAGTTTGAATTGATGTGCATGGGATGAATATGTGTATGAGATCTAATCAATTTATATCTATTTATTTGAACATTCAAATATTGGACGGGCAGGTCTTCAGTTAATACATGGATCAAAGTCATAAGTTAATCTCTAATAGTTGTCATTAAATCCCTTTGACACAGAGATCGCTATAGTTCTCAACATAAGAATATTGTGTTTTGATATAATCAAATGTTGTGCTTTTAATCGGATAGTTATAAAGGTTATACTTGAACATAATAAGAAATTATGTAGTGAGATATAAGCGATTAAGATGGAATTTGTCCCACTCTTATTATAAGAGATATCTCTGGATTACCTGATAATTGAGGCGAAATGCATGGTCGTGCTCAAATAAATTAGATGGAGATCAATGTCATTTGTTTAGTCAGTCCTAATTGGGTTTCGAGTAATCAAAGATAGAAACGATATAAGTTGACTTTGTCCACGCCTTATATTCTATCAAGATTTCATGAGACAAAGGATTATGTCATTAGCTATATTAAGGTTGTCTCGGATCATGAGCTTTCATTTAGCAGGTGAGTCATAATGTCTTGCTAGGGCCACTTATGACTTGTAGGATCAAAATGTGATTTAGGTCCTACGCGATGTTAATTGAACCTATAGGGTCGCACATTAAGAGCCGAGGAATAATAACGGTTATGGATTTTCGCTCTACGTAGTAATTTAAAATGATGAAGTTATTTTAAATTACAAATAACAATTAGTTGTTATTTAAATTCGAATTTAATTTTGAGAAAGTTTAAATTCGTGATTTAAATTAATATAACAAATAATTAATTTAGTATATTTTCTTGTGGATAAGGAAATAATGCAAGGGTTTTTAAAAGAGTTTTAAATATATAATAATATGAATTACGTTTCCTTATCTAATAAGGATTTGAAATTAAATTATTATTATTTAAAGAGTTTTAAATATATAATAATATAATATAAATTTGTTTCCTTATCGATGGGATTTAAATTTAAATTGTTATTATTTTAAGGAGTTTTAAACTATATAATAATATAAATTCGTTTCCTTATCCCTTGCCCAGATGGGATTTGAACTAAATTGTTATTATTTAAAGAGTTTTAAATATACTATAATAATATAAAATTTGTTTTTTGACTAAAAACTCTGCTTGGAGACTTATATATATATATATATATATATATATATATATATATATATATATATATATATATATATATGTGTGTGTGTGTGTGTGTGTTATTATTGTGTGTGTGTGTGTGTGTGTGAGAGACATATATATTTTGGTTGTGGTCGTCTCGCACTCTAAGGGCAACAAAAAGCGAGAGAGACCCTAATTTCATTTTTGAAGACGGACTGAACTAGCATTGACAAGATCGTTCATTATTTGTTCGATTATTGTGTGGATACTTGTAGAGGGTGGTGGCTTTTTTAGGAAAGGCAGCACCTTTGAAGATCGAATAAACGAGCATGAGACTTTGAAGGCTTGACGAATCGATCTACAAGAGGTAAGTTTCGTTTACCCTTCCTTCGGTTTTTATGAAACGCATGTGATCCTTGGTGGGTTAAGGGATAAAAATTTTAAATTCCGCTGCATTTATGTTCCAATCAGATTGGATATTCTGCGTAACAATGGTATGTCAGTAGAGTTGTGTTTTTCATAAAAATCGAAATAATATATTTGATGTCGTATGTATGTGATGTATATTATTCTGGCATGATTTGCGTTTTTGAATATATGTGATATTATGGTTTGTGTGAACGACATAGTTATGGGTTTTGTTAATTATTAGTGGAGTTGAATCAGAGAAACTCGGGAGTTAGTTAATATGATTAAGAATCGAATGGGATATTGCCATTAAAGTGTTTAATAGCATGTATATGATTACGGCTTTGTCTTAATCGATTAATACATGGGTGAATTCACCATATCTGTTCGGTTATCAATGATTATTTATGGTGAGAATTGTGAAAATGACACATGTGTAATGAGATTACATAATATCTTTGTTTAATGTGATTTTGATGGTTTAAACATTCAAAAATTTATTGATGAAATCGTAAATTTAATTTTGAGACGAAACAATGTTTAAGAAAAGGAAAAAAAAAAAATTTACGAGTGTTGCCCAGGCCTGACGAACCCACACTCGACCCCTTAAGCCTATGGCTAAGCGGAACATGTCTTTGGCTCTGCGTAGCACCTTTTGGGTTTATTTGGTTTTTAAACACACGCCTATTACAAATTTATTTCTTTTAATGTAAATTGTTTTATGCTATATGATAACAGTGATATATTTTTGCATGGTATGTTGCTTCCCACATGAGGTGCAGTATGGCCTTTTAGACCCGATGTGTTTGTGAGGTTATTATTATTGTTTTTACAAGGGTTGTGAATTATTAATCGGCTTTACCTTTGTTTTTGTTTTTATTGTAATTTTTATTTTACTATTAAGTAGTATTTATTTAATTGTTGTAATAAAACAGAACAATACAAGCCATTTGAAAATCATGCAATCCAACCATGATGATGGAGGAGCTAGGTATCTATGCGCGAGTTGGTGGTCAAATCTACATCATGGATTTGCTTATTACTACCTAAGGGCCATTGATGATCTTCATGTTAGCTTATGGAATCAATCTAGATTGGAATCATCTTTTGTGACACGTTTATTATATGCATGTATGAGATGCTATGTATGATGTTACATGAGTATGTGATACTAGATGTATGATGAGATCTATTAATTGAAAATTAAAATCAATCAAGATCCCTCACATAAAATTTAAAGTTAACATGCCATCCATATTTAAACACTTGTCAAACCTTTTATCACCTTAATATTAGGTTCTACCAAAGTAAGTACATTAAGGTTACATTGATGAAGAGACCAAGATGAGTAGTAAGTGCTACCCGTATGTTTAAAATGGTTTAACTTTATTAGGTTATCAAAAGCGGTTTTGGGCCTAATGGCATTAGATGGGATTTAAACATGCTAGGGACATATGATGTCAAAATCCATAAATATCTAAGAAGTTGCATGAGATGCTCCAATTGGTAAGAGTTACCTACCTAAATAGCAATTTTAAGTGTCATGCAAGTGACTTAAAGTTTGAGTAAAATATGGATCTTAGCTCACTAGATTAATATGATTATTCTTGAGGGTTGTTAATTTAGTGAGAATCTTTCATAATCAAAACACTTATCAAACTTTGCATTCATTGTAGATGGCCAACAATAACAACAACAATTCTACTATGTCACTGCGATCAGTCCTTGAGAAGGATAAACTTATTGGGACTAACTTCCTTGGTAGTTTGAAAATTTGAGAATTGTTCTCCAAACGAAAGGAAGCTTTATATCTGCAGGATGAACCTCTCCACTGAGAAGAACCGGTGATAAGCAGAACACCTAGAGCTGAAGAAAATGCTTATATGAGAAGCATCATAATGACTCTATTGATGTTGCATGCTTGATGCTAGCTACCATGAGTTAAAACTGGATCACGGAAAATATGGAAGCTTATAGTGTGATCTCTTCAAATCTTAAGAAATGTTCCGACAACAAGCAAGGCAAGAAAGGTATGAGACTACCAAGGCCTTGCTTTGCATTCTTGCAAGATAGTGAGGTGCTTAGTTAGTGCTCATGTTCTAAAAATGAAAGGCTATATTAAGCGCAGCAGTAAACTAGTTTCCATTGAGCGAGAGTTGGCAGCTGATTTGATCCACGAATTCACTTCTTGATAGTTATGGCGATTTTTTCATGAACTATAACATGAATGAAATTGAGCAAATCTATCTACGAAACATATGATGTAAAACCAACGAAGCGAGAATATTAAATCCAAGCACGTATGTTCTAATGGTTTCAAAAAGGGAAAGGGCTTCAAACGAGCGAGACGAGGCGAGGCAAGAGAGCGAAGGGAAGTCCAATGTAGGCCCAAACCCAAACTGAACCCAGGCTAAAGCCCCAAAGGAGAGATTTGTTTGTTTCTTTTACAGCTGAACACGGTCATTGGAAGAGCGCAAGGATGTATTTAAGAGGATCTAAGAAGAAGAAGAAGGCTGGTGAGATAGTTCTTCCAGTATTTATGTTATACAATTAATTTTTCTCCTTCTAGTTTCTGGGTATTAGATGCGGATGTGGATCTCATTTGTACAAATGTCACGGGGGCTCAAGGTAGACAGGCGAAGAAGGGGCGAAGTTGATCACTGAGTGGGCAATGGAGCAAAAGATTCTTTGCTTTTAGGCTGTGAGGAAGTTATGAAGACTTACTTTGCCCGGGTGGGCTTTTGTTAGTTTTGGACAATTCTTCATTATGTTACAATATGTAGAGATATTATTCGAGTTCTTGTTTGGATAATGATGGTTTTTCTTTTATTATTAAGAATAATAATTGCTCCATTTTTCATAAAGACATGTTCTATGCAAATGCCTATTTCTGGGATGAGATAACATGGTATGAACCTTCAAAATCCTTGATTCTCATGCATAACATAACTACTAAGAAATTTAAGTCCAATGATTTAAATTCAACCTATCTTTGACATTTATTAAGCCTTGGCCATATAAATGAGAAAGCATCTCAAAACTCCATCAAGTTGGACTTTTGAATTCATTTATGAGTTTTGAATCATATGATACATGTGAATCTTATTACATTGGGTAAAGATGACGAGGATCACTCTTGGACACGTTAGAAAGGGCGATGAATTATTGGATCTCATACATACGGATGTATGTGGACCATTAAGTTGGATGCTAGAGGAGGTTACAAAGTACTTCATTCCATTTCTTGATGACTTCATCATATATGGTTATGTCTACTTGATGAGACATAAATACGAGATCATTTTGAAATGTTCAAATCTTTTTCAAAATGAAATGCAAAATCAACTTGGCAAGGCAGTCAAGGCGCCCGATACGATCGAGTGGCGAATATTTGAGCCAAGAATTTGATGACCATCTTGGAACTTGTGGAATCCTGTTTCACAATTAACTCCCTGGAACACCACAATGGAATGGTATTATGCGAGAGGAGGAATCGAACTTTATTAGATATGGATTCGATCTATGATGGGAGTCAACCAGAGATCTTATTTACCTTTTGGGGTTATGCTTGAAGCATTTGCGTTCCGCTAAATGGGTTCCATCAGCGGTTGAAAAAGACACCATATGAGATGTGAATTTGGTAAAAGGCGCGGTTGTCTTTTCTTAGATTTGGGGTTGTGAGGCTTATGTAAAACGTCGAGTTTCAAATAGTACGGAGCCCCGAGAGAATCGATAAATGTCTTTTTTGTGGGAATCTAAGAGACTAGGGATACTACTTTTCTGATCCATAGAGAATAAAGTGTTTGTTGCTCGGAATGGTGTCTTTCTAGAAGGGAATTTATTTCTAAAGGAACCGTGGGAGTAAGAACAACTCGAAGAAGTTCAAAGAACCACAGATTGTGTGACTTGCACATTGGATACTCATAGTCAACAAACTATTGTTGACCTCTATAGCACAAAATTTACGTAGATCTTATAGGATCGTCATGAGCCCGAGAGATATGGTTTCTTGTGGCTGATAACCATGATGTATTGTTAGTGGATCAAAATGAACCCACCACATCAGAGGCTATGTTGGATCAGACTACGAAATGGTTAAAGGCCATGAAGTGAAATTCAATCCATGTATGATAATCAGGTATGGACCTTGATTATTTATTTTGGTGCAAAGACCATTGGGTGCAAATGGGTTTTTAAAGAAAGCGGCATGGATGGCAAGGGTACATACTTACAAAGCAAGGCTAGTTACGAGTTTAAACAGGCTCATGGTATAGACTATGGTGAGCTTTTCCTGTGCTATGCTTAAGTCTATAGGAAATTCTTGTGCTATTCGCTTTGCATATCATGATTATGGTTGGAAAATGGATGTTAAAGCTGCGTTTCTTAATGGAAACTTACTTGAGGATGTGTACATGACCTGACACGAGGGTTTAATACGACCTAAGAATTACGGTAAAGTATGTACGACTTAAGATCCCATTTATGGTTTTGAAGCAGGCCTCTCGGAGTTGGAATCTTCGTTTTGATGAATCGATCAAAGGGTTTGGATTTGTCAAAAATGAAGATGAGCCTTGTGTTTATAAGAAAATTAGTGGGAGCGCAATTGTATTTTTGGTCTTATATGTTGATGACATTTACTCATTGGGAATGATATCCACCTTGCGAGAATGTCAAGTCTTGGTTAGGAAGTGTTTCTCAATGAAAGACTTAGCGAAGCTACCTATATCCACAGGGATAAAGATGCATAGAGATAGATCTAAGAGGGCGGTGGTCTAAGTCAAAGTGCTTACATAGACAAAGTACTGAAACGGTTTAGTATGCAAGATTCCAAGAGAGGATACTTGCCCATGTCTCATGGTCTTGCTCTTAGCAAATCTCAGTGTCCTAACACTAAAGATGAGCGAGAGCGGATGAGTAAGATTCCTTATGCCTCGACAATGGGATCTATCATAATATATGCCATGTTGTGCACTAGACGAATGTATCTTATGCTTTAAGCATAGCAGTGAATGCAGTCTAGGATCCGGTGAGGAGTCAGCTGGACGGTTTATAGAGAACGTGCTTAGAAGTATCACGAGAAGGTCACAGGGTATGTTCTTGGTGGCCAATGGCAGTTGGAAGATGATGCGGTTGTAAATGGTTACCTGGATCTGCGAGGCTTCAATCGGCAAGAGATGATTTTACGATCGCGGTCGGGATATGTGTTTTGTTTAAATAATTGGTGCGAGTTAAATTTGGAAAAGTTCAAAGCAAAGCAACACATTGCGATTCTACAGAAAAGCGGGTGAATACATTGCGGCATCCCGATCACGACAAGGCGATTTGGATCAAAGTTCATTCACGACCTTGAAGTGGTTCTAGCATTACAATCCTGACTGATGTTTATTGTGACAATAATGGTGCTATTACGCAATGAAAAGGAACCTAAGATCACATCGATCAAACATATTCTTAGAGCATTATCATCTCATTAAATCACATTGAGAGAGGTGGCGTTAAAGATATCACGAGTTCCAACATATGATAATGTTGCGGGATCCATTAACTAAGCCTACACCCGCAATAAGCATGATGTCGTCTTGGGATTCGTAGGTATTAGATACATTGATGAACCAGACTAGCCTTGAGTGGGAGATTGTTAATAATAATAATGCTCTAGGCTATTGTATGGACATGGTATTTTGACTATTTATGAGAATTTATTATTATGATGATTTGCATGTTTATTATATAATGTCACTTGAACAATATTATTAATTATTCTAAATGTCTGAATCGATTATTGTTATGGGAATAGCGATGAATTAAGATTAGTATAAAAGTTTGATTGATATTCATGGGATGAATATGTGTATGAGATACAAATCAAATTTATATCTATTTGTTGAGAACAAATATTGGACGGACCCGTCTTGAGATTAATACATGGATGAGTCATAAGTTAATCTCTAATAGTTTGTCATTAAATCCTTTGACACGAGATCGCTATAGTTCTCAACATGAGAATATTGTGTTTTGATATAATCAAATGTTGTGCTTTAATCGGATGACTATAAAAGGTTATACTTGAACATAATAAGAATTATGTAGTGAGATATGGCGATTAAGATGGAATTTGTCCTGCTTATTATAAGAGATATCTCTGGGTCCCCTCGACAATTGAGGCTGAGAAATCCGTAGTCGTGCTCAAATGAATTGATTGAGATCAATGTCATTTGTTTAGTGGAATCTAATTGGGTTTGATGTCGAAAGATAAACGATATAAGGTTGACTTTGTCCATGCGCTATATTCTATCAAGATATGTAAGAACCAAAGATTATGTCGTTAGCTATATTAAAAGTTTGTCTCGGATCATGAGCTTTCATTTAACTTGGGTAGTCATGGTATCTTTGCTAGAGGCCACTTATGACTTGTAGGATCAAAATGTGATTTAGGCCTCACATAATCATTAATTGAACCCTATAGGATCGCACATTGGAAACGAATAATACTTGGTTATGGTTTTTCACTCTACGTAGTAATTTAAAATGATGAGATTATTTTAAATTACAAATAACAATTAGTTTGTTATTTAAATTCAGGTAATTTTGAAAGTTTAAATTCGTTATTTAGAAATATAACAAATATTAATTTGTTATATTTTCTTATTGGATAAGAAATAATACGTAAGGTTTTTTTAAAAGAGTTTTAAATGTATAATAATATGAATTCGTTTCCTTATCGATAAGGATTTGAATTTAAATTATTATTATTTAAGAGTTTTAAATATATAATAATATAAATATAAATTCGTTTCTTGTCCCGATAAGGATTTGAATTTAAATTGTTATTATTTAAAGAGTTTAAATATATAATAATATAAATAAATTTGTTCCTTATCGATAAGGATTTGAATTTAAATTGTTATTATTTAAAAGAGTTTTAAATATATAATAATATAAATTTGTTTCTTTATCGATAAGAATTTGAATTTAAATTGTTATTATTTAAAGAGTTTTAAATATATAATAATATAAAATATATATATATATATATATATATATATATATATATATATATATATATATATATATATATATATATATATATATATATATATATATATATATATATATATATATAGATTAGTTGTGGTCGTCTTTTACTCTAAGAACAACCAAAACAGAGAGACCCTAATTTCGTTTTGAGAAGACGAACCTGAACTAGCATTCAACAAGATCGTTCATTATTTGTTCGTGTGTGGATACTTGTAGAGGGTGGTCGCTTTTCAGAAATGCAGCACCTTTGAAGATCCGAATAAACGAGGCCCCAGCGGACTTTGAAGGGAAGCAGCGAATCGATCTACAAGAGGTAAGTTTTTCGTTTACCCTTCCTTCGGTTTTTATGGCTTAGCATGTGATCACTTGGTGGAGTTAAGGGATAAAAATTATAATTCCGCTGCGGTGTGGCACTTTATGTTCCGATTGATGGAAATAAAATCAAAGCGACGAGAGTGGGTTTAAAATTTTCGAGAAAATCTTGTTTCGCGAGGAACCCATGCAAACCACATATTAATATCAAAGGTGAAGATCGGATCTTTATTCTTGTTATAGGAGATTTTGTTGGCCGGTATGGTTGAGAGAAACGACTCCTGCACCGGGGTCTTCAATTAAAAGCCCTCCTTCCTTGGGGTGTGTGGGCATCGAGGTTGGATACGGAACAATACACTCTAGGTTTTTCTGCCTAGATCTACCTTGTGTACTCAACACATGAGACAAAGGGATCTCACAGGGAAGAGACTCTCACAAGGGAAACTAGGATTTGGAAAAAAACTTCTTTTTTCTTTTTCTTTGGTTTTCTCTTCTCTGAGCGACCACCACGGAAATATATCTCTTTGCTCGGGTTTTTATAGGCGTTTCGTCCTTATCGGATAAAGGAGCTTAATTAATTATATTTAATATTTTAAATTCAAATCCTTATCGGATAAGGAAATGAATTAATAATATTTAAAATTTAATTCAAATCCTTATCGAGATAAGGAGCAATTAATTATATAATAACAATTCAAATATTATTACCCTTTTGATTATTTCCTTATTCAATGAGCAAGCAATTAAATTCGAATTTGAAATAACAACTAATTGTTATTTGCTTAATTTAAAATAATCTCATCATTTAAATTACTACGAGTGCAATTTATTCCAAATCATAGATAGTTCATTGTAGTAATATAGGAGGTGGAATTGGGACCCATGGACTGTATTTCAAGCTCCAATAAAATTCCAATAATTAATTAAACTCTTTAATCAATTATTTTAATTTATTAATTTCAGAGTTATTCCACTAAAAACTTGAAATTGAACTCTTGTCCTTACAGTATCGATTTTACTCGGAAATTTAGAGTGTCCATTGATTTAATCATTACATGTAGTTCTATCCTCCAAGAAGTGGTTCATAACTAGAGTCGGGTGAAATTACCGTTTTGCCCCTCTAATTATATCTTGATCCTTAAGTTCCATTAATCCATTAGTGAACAGTTAATTTATAAACTTGTTATAAATTAGAGCGCTCAAACTGTTCAGTTCCAAAACCAACACTTAAGGGAACCAACTGTCCAGCTTCCATAGGAAGGGTTGGATTCCATGTCCATAGTTCACATTCCAGCTGCATACATCAATGGGCCTCCGAGACACAAGTATTAGGCCCATTTCATATGAGCTTTAACGTGACTCAAGGCGATTGACATAAACGAGTGTGACTACTCGAGTTGAGGCGTGCGCGCCATGATCATCTAGCGTATTTGTTTGAATTCTTGAGACAACGGTATTTAAAGAACTTCAGCTGCGCCTTGGTCTACCTCCTATATAATCTTATTTATATATGGAGCCTCCACTTTAATGTCGCCACATTAGTGACCGGGATTAAGGTCACTTTCATTCTCGATGATAGCGGACGCGGTAATATTTAATTTGAAGATCCCGAGCTTCAATTAATTTGTACGGACAATATGATTTATAATCCATAACCTCGATCCTTTCGGTGTATAAGCGTTATACACTAAGGTTATCGATTACATTAAAAATACAGGATTTTAAACATTTCATTCATACATTATGCGCAAAATAGCTAAATGTAATAAATGACACTTTTATTAATTTCATAAAACATAAATTCAAATTCATGCTTCTGAGGGCACTATCACAACACTAATCGATTGGATATTATGGTAACCCGACAAGATAATCACCCAAAGGCGTGACTTTCGGGACGGTATGGGCACTTTGAGTTCACGGTGATGCCGCCCGGTTGATGAATACGCCCGACAACATTCATGGACCTCATGCATAGGGTATTCAGCCCTATTTAGATGTCCGGTTGGTGTGGTCTTCGGTAAAGTCATTTGATATACTTGATCTGGGGAGGAGCATGAGGATCATTTGAGGTCGTTCTACGACTTTTGAGACCATCGAGTTATATGCGAGTTCGGTAAGTACGAGGTTTTGGCTTCTTACGAGGGAGTAAGATTCTTGGGGTGCGTGGTGTCGACTTCAAGCGTGTCGGTGGACCGAAGAAATTTGGTGTGATGAGTTGGGAGAAGCCGAAGTCAGTCTTCGAGATACGCAGTTTCTTGGGATTGGCGGGATACTACAGGAGGTTCATCGAGGACTTCTCCCGACTAGCAGCACTTATGACGAGACTGACTCGGAAGGAGGTCAAGTTCGAGTGGAATGACCTATGTGAGAAGGCATTCCAGGAATTGAAGAGGAGGCTTACTTTAGCTCCTATTCTGATAGTTCCGGAAAGGGTACAGAGGTACACAGTGTATTGTGATGCCTCGAAAGACGGATTGGGTTATGTTTTGATGAAGTCCGGGAGGGTAGTAGCTTATGGTTCCCAACAGCTGAAGAATCATGAGCGGAATTACCCCAGACACGACATGGAGTTGGCGGCCATAGTCTTTGCCTTGAAGATTTAGTGCCACTACATATACGGTGAGCATTTTGAGGTGTTTTCAGACCATAAAAGTCTGAAATGCATCTTCACGCAGCGGGACCTCAACATGAGGCAACGCAGATGGATGGAGTTTTTAGAGGATTATGACTTCACTTTGCATTACCATCTGGTAAGGCAAATGTGGTAGCTGACGCACTCAGTCGGAAGTCACGGGAGTGCCGCGGTATAGCTTCCGGGAGTGCGGTGCTCGAGGCGTAAGGCCGGTTTGGACCTCTGATGCAGTGAGTAGGCTCGAGGTACTTTGGGGGAGTTTGGTGGCTGTCCCTATTGGCAGTGATCGAGTCCTACAGGGCGAGTGTGGCGACCCCGAGCCCGACCCGGTGGTGAGTCAAGCCCAAGGCAGAAGGACGCTCGTTTTATTTCTTGTAAAGTCATTAATCAAATCCCTTTAGTTATTGTTTTATTTAATTTTAGTTTTCAAAAGTGTGTGACCAGAATACGACTCGACCGGTTGGCGGATCAGTGGAGCAGGTTTACTCGGAGCATTTTCAATTATTATCTTATCAAAACATTTGGCTTGTTTTATTCATTTTAAATTTTAAAATTTCACGGAAGCATTTTCATTTGGGTAAGCCCATAAAACATTTACGTATTCAAAAGACTCATACCACTTACATTTTAACAAAATGCATTTTTACAAATAATGATTGAGTTCAAGCGTTTTACAAAATATCGATGTTCGAAAGAAATGGAGTAATGCGTATGACGGAGCATATAAGCGAGTTCTTTTCTCTATGACTCGATGCTCCTCGATCTTTGGGTCTTGCTTGGTGTCCTCACTCGGTACTGCATTGATAAAAACAATACGCTAAGCATTTTTCATGCTTAGTGGTTCTCTGATTAATGTGCATTTTACGTTCATATAAATACATGCATTTATCAAAATAATGCCTTTATACAATATCAGTGTAATGTAAAGATACTTATACAAATGCACTTTTCAAAACCATCGATTCGTTTTTCGGTTTGTGATTCCACATATAGCTATAAATTTGACATCCCTGACGGTCCGATTGGTGAATCCTTACTTTGTTTGTCGTTGATGGTAATGTGGTTTCACATTGATAATACCGTCTCACATATGACTATAGAATTCGACATTCACGGCCAGTTCGGTTGGTGAATCTGTCACATTTGTCATTCAGTAGTAATGTGATTTGGCGTTCAATAATGCGTCACATATGACTATAGAAGTACGACATTCACGGCAGTTCGATTTGGTGAATCACATGCATGCATATTCGGTAGCAATGTGATTTCGCATTAGACAAATCACGGTTTACCTTCATGGCCAGGTCGGTTGGTGAATCCCGTCATGTTGGTCATTCAATAATACGTTTCAAAATCAATTTACTTTTATGCAGTAAATTCACTTATAGTTCAAATACTCGCACACATGCATATATTTGACAAACATTTCGAATAACAATGATTCAAATCAATATATATGTATATTTCACAAATAGAGAACGAAGAACAAATAAAGAATAAAGAACGGGTATAGAACAAACTGGAATAAAGATCAGTTATAGAACAAACCAATTATCGATTCCGTTTCTTTCTCGATGTCAATCCTAGGTCAGGTTATCGTCTTACGCGCGCCAGTCAAATCTGATTTATTCACTCTTAGTGATTAAGCGAATAATCATACTAAGCAGTGTCGCGAGGCAAGCGAAGCTTTGCGGAGGCAGCAGTATGGTACATTTTTACTTAGTCTCATTCTTATTCCTCTATGAGTCTACTTTACTTAGAAATTTGAATCATTCCAATCGGATTATCCAAACTAAAGTTATGGCATTTTCATGCCAACTAGTTGGTTTACCGATTTTACCCGAGGAACAGTTTGCAATATTCATTTTCCAGTGCCTTGTCTCCATATTTGACACTGGTTCTTTGTACTCATTTAAAGCTAAGGTGCTAAGGGTTCTCCTCCAACTGGAATCACCCAATTCGAGACACGGAACTCAAAATGTGAAACAACTGGGGACTACTCTATAGTAGCGATGCGGGAATTGGCTTGCACATGGCCCCACTTTGGAAGGTGAATTTTGAATCTTCGAGTCAGAGGTGACAATGTCTATTTTCTATATGTTTGATTTTCCTTTGAAGCCTATTTTAATTGTCCACTTGAATCACTCCGTCGAATAAGAAATAAAGGAAGTTATGGCCCAATCTGGCGGTCGAGCGAGAAAACGAGCAGTGTACCCGATACACCCACAACATGTCTGGGAGTATGTTTAGTTAGAAGGGTGTACGGTACACATTCAAGGTGTCCCGGTACACATGACTCAAAATGTCCAGAATGTGTATTTTCTCCCCATTTTCCATATTTTTTGATCTACGATTCAACTCATACCTCAAACACATGAAACCATTCCATTATGTCTTTTGTGGCCCCTCTTTTCTACTCAATTTATCATTCAATCCATATCCTTCATCAAAACCTTTCATGATTTTCTCCCAATACCATTCTAATATGGGTTTAACCCATACATAAACCAAATACAATAATTTGTTAGGGTTTGGTTTAACTATTGCTTACTTTGCAATTAAGCGGGTAAATCGACCTCGAAAGGGGAGGATTCCCATTTTTGTTTTAAGTTTTCATTTTTGCATTTAGGTCCTTAGACTCCTTTCTTTTTGCAAAGCAACTTATGCCATATTCTAATTTAGCCCCCTCATTTCTCTCTTATTTCAATCCAACTTATTTTATTTCTATTTATGGCCCGTCTACACTTTCCTTTATGATTTTTATATGCCTTATGGAAAATTTCAATTTTATCCTTGTTCTAATTACTTGAATTTCGGGTTCACTAAATTTATCATTTCATAACTTGTCAATTTATCAATTTCCCGGAAAAACCCAAGTTTGGCTCAATTCATACCCATAATATATAATAAAATTATTATAAAAATTCTAGGAGGGTATTTTGGGGGGCGTTAGGCGGGACATAGAGATAGTGTTCATTAGGGACCCAGGAGCAGTCAGTCTGGTGAGGAAAGTTGGACCATCCACACGAATGATAATCTTGATTATGGGGCGGGGTCCTTAAGGGAGAGAGGAGATCATAGGGAGTTTCACTTTGCTCCCACGATTTGCTATGCTCCAGTGTGAAGATGTATCATGATCTTCGTCGCCAGTACTACTAGAGAGGGATGAAGAGACACGTCGGGGACTTTGTTCGACGATGCCTCACGTGTCAGCGACAAGGGTGAGCACGAAGCCCCGATGGGGCTACTCCAGCCGATGGGGGGTGGCTTGAGTGGAGGTGGGAGCCGCGTCCGCGATGGACTTTATGACCCGGCTTGCCATGGACACCGCGGGCATGGCCTTGATATATGGGTGATAGTGGACCGGCTCATGAAGTCGACACATTTCCTAGTCATGCAGATGATCTGCCGGTTGTATATCGGAGAGATTGTCCGGCTACATGGAGTGTCAGTGTCCACAGTGTCGGATAGAGATCCTAGGTTTATGGCACACTTTTGGAAGAGTTTCCAGAAGACTATGGGGACACAGTTGACTATAAACACTACATTTCATTCACAGACAGATGATCAATTAGAAAGGACCATACAGATTTTAGAGGACATGCTACGAGCATGCGTCTTTGATCATAAGGGTAGCTAGGAGGAGCATTTACCCTTAGTGGAATTCACTGCAACCCGACAGTTATTAAGCGAGTATACAGTGGCACCCTTTGAGGATTTGTATGAGAGGCCATGCGATCATCGATTTGTTGGGTGAGGTGGGAGAGCTCCATCAACGGTCCTTATCTAATTAGAGGGCTGCCTCGGAGAAGGTGAGTTTGATCGATGGCGGCGTCTTCTCACGGCTCGGATAAAGACGGAAAAGCTACTCAGATAAGCCGGCGTCGCCTGCGGGTTAGAGGTGGGTGATCACGTCTTCTTGAAGGTGATGCCTAAGAGAGGAGTGGTCATATTCGGCAAGCGAGGGAAGCTGTCGTCGAGATTCAATGGGCCCTTCGAGATACTTGAGAGGGTGGGCACTGATGTGCGCGTCTGGGTTGGCATTCTGCCCTAGTATATCGGGTGTGAGGTGTTCACGTCTCCATTACTCCGTAAGTATACTCGAGATCCGGCTCATATGTATATTAGGGAGAGATTGATGTTTACGAGATGGCACCTTCGAGGAGGACAGGTGCATATCATGGATAATCGGGATCAAGGTTTTGAGGCAGCGAGAAGCTAATGCGGCTAGTGAAGTGTTTGGCCAAGCATCGAGTGGAGAGGCAACGTGGGGGTGCTCGGGGACACGATGTGGGCCACCTATCCCTTTTTGTTTAGGGATGAAGGTACGTAGTTTAGACGTTTAGTAATTAAATGGCTAGTTTACATGCATGAGATAGTGCACCTTGCATATGCATGTGAGTTAATGTGAATGTGTGTAGAATTTCGGGGACGAATTCTTTTAAGGGAATGTAAAGCAGAAAATCAATTTTCTAAGAAAAGTAAAATGGTAATTTCGGTTGAAAATCCAAAATTTTTCTAAATCTCGGATGATGAAACGGAATTCACCGTTGGAATCGTCTCGCGAAATCTAGCTACCACGTCGATTTTCGTCGAATTCCGAGACAGTAGGAATTTCACGTTTTTCGAGACACCGATAATCATGAAGGACACTTGACACAGGTTGAGTGGCTCACATTGAGCCATGTGTCAAGTAGAGAACAAGTCAAACACTAGTCTAAATGGGGCCATATGGGACATGTGTCACCACATGATTAGAGGGAAATCCAAAGTTGCGGATAAGTGGATAAGGGGTAATCCAAGGGAGCCAATAAGAGGTTGACATGTGGCAAGGGAGGACACCCGCACTTGACCCAAGCATAACCAAACCAGTTAAGAGAGGGGGAAAAGAAAGAGAAAGAGGAGAGAAGAAGAAGGAGGAGAGAGAAGCTCCACCTTCTCTCTAGAATTTTCGACTATCGGACCATCGGTTTCCGTCGGAGCAAGAGGCAAAGTTCTTCCACGTGACGAGAGCTTTGCATAGAGACAAGAATTCGGGTTTTTCAACAAACTCCGTGAGGTAGGGGTTCTTTTCCTACTTGGTTTAATCCTTGCCTAAGAGCCATTCAAATGGTTAAGGCAGTTAGGGGCCGGAACAGCCGTGCATTTCAGTCCCAAAATGTTTAGGACTGAATGCTGGATTTTTGGGACTGTTTTCGGACAATCCGAGGCTGGATTTTGCGGCTATTTTTAGACAATCCGAAACCGAAATTCCGGGACTGTTTTCAGACAGTCCGTAGTTGGATTATGAGACTGATTTTAGGACTGTCCATGTGTACAGTTTTGAGTGTGTTGTTAAAATTGAATAACATGTTATTCGTGTGAAAATCATGTGGTTTTATCCTCAATTTATGTATTAGCATGAATTGCTTGATGGTGTAAATTATATTGTAGGAAAATATAATTGTCCATGAATCATGAATGTTGTATACATGAAATGGCATAATTACATTCATATGCACGGTCACATCGTGTCGAGTCGGGTGTGGGTGCATGGTAATGGTTAATTCACCAGTATTGGTAAATGTGTGGTGAGCTTAAAACGGACCATGTCAAATTGATACTCAAGGTGAATAAAGCGAAAATGAAAAAAAAATAATATATATATATATATATATATATATATATATATATATATATATATATATATATATATATATATATATATATATATATATATATATATATATATACACACGATGTGTTGAGGCGTGATGAGTATACTTTATACTCATTTTATCCCTATGTTTTACTCATATTTTTAGTATTTTTATCATATAAATAAGTGATCTAATGCTCTAAATGTTCAATTTGTGATTAGGTCAACCATGAGCCAATATGGAGCAAAAACAAAGAGATAAAGCCCAAAATTCAGCAAACTACGCATGCAGCAGCAGCTATTGTGATTTCATGTTTTCAGCTGCAAGATGATCTCAAATGGCTACAATATTTATATGGATGGATAGGAGACTTATCAAGCTTTCCAAAGATACCTTATTCACTCCATTTGGACTTCAAATGATCAAGTTATGACTCTTGGTAGTTGAAGGAAGAAGAGAAGAGAGATGAAAAGTGACCCATTGGAGAATTTTGTACATTCAGTCTTTATAATGATTTTCAAAGTGTTTTCTCTAGACATATCTAGATTCTACACTTCAAGAGCTTTCCAACGGTACCAAGAACACCCAAATCGGAGTTCGGATGACAAAGTTATGGCCTTACGAAGTTAGAGCAAAAAGCAGGACCCCTAGTCTGCGGTTCGCCGCGGCGTATTGCTCGCGTGACATAGCGCTTCGGCCGCGGCAAAGTGAACTACCTTGCGGTGAACTGAATGCTAGATTATGGTTGCTGCACGACATCGCGACGTTCAGGGTTGATTTTGGATCTATTTTTAGCCCATTTTGAGCCCATAATTGGGGGTTTTAAAGCTCAAACCCTAGAAACAACGAAGTAGAGGGGATTCAGAGGAGATTCTTGGGAGGTACACTGAACACAAGGGGAAGGCGGATTTGGAGTGTTTTTTGAGGAGAACAAGCTGTTTTTGGGTGGAAACACCCTAGGGCTTGTTCTTGGAGAGATTTCTAGGGTTCGTTCTTGGAAGAGGAAGAACACTTGAGGAAGAAGAAGATAATGGAGGAGAAGAAGGGAGCTTCAATGCCAAATTTGTTTTCTCTCTTTCCTTTTCCGTTTTTCTTTCTTTTGATGGTTGTATTTACTTTTCCCCTTATGTTTTTCGTTGAGTTTTCTTAAGGGTTTTAGATGTAGCCAAAGACATGAGCTTGTATGAATCTCTCTAATTTATATTTATTGATTCATGTTTTATTTCATATTTATGTTTAGTATTTCATTTATGGATCTTGTACTTGTGGTGTTGTGATATTTGCGTAGTTTGTGGTTTGACTCAAGGAATGCGAGAAGTGAAGGAGTTAAAATTAGACCATGGATGATTTCTCATCTAATTATCGTAATGATAGAGATATAAGTGAGATTAGGTGTGGTATTAACATTTATAGGGTTTCAATGCATCCTTAGATTATGATGGTTTGAAGCGAGTGCGATATAACCTTTTCCTAAGGGTAGAGTGTGCGGATGCTTTCAGAGAGAAGTCGAATATACATTGGTGAAATCACCATATCTTCATGATGAAATTGATCATCGATTAATTGGGTTAGGAGGGAGTTCATACATCATTGTTTAGGTGAAATATATGCCACTAAGGATTTTTAGTCTTTATACGATTATTCTTGCATGCTAGATTAGTGTCTTTGAGTTTTCATAGATTTTCCACCATTCAAATAGAGCATAGAGAATTTAGATTAAAGTGGTGCTTAGTAACCCGATTCTACGTAGGAGCGATACTCACTTATCATTATATTACTTGAGGCGTACATTTTACATAGCCGCAATCGACTATCCCGGCGTGGCAAGTGGGGCCAGTCCCCCGGGAGTGAAAGACCCCGAATTTACATGCGGTTAGACATGATCACCGACGATGAAAGCCCGTAAAAATCTTGGAAGGCGTACAACGATCCTGCAATGTGACCCCGAAAAATGACGTGGCCCATAAATAAACACACGGGATTTGATGAAATTTAAATGCGTATTAGAGGTCGGTCCAATGAGTTAGGTCATTGGGTGAAATGTCAATGATTGGTTTTTCACACTTGGCGTTGCATGTGTGAGGGAGTCAGTTGGGACTCGGGTTATGGGCATAAGGAGTCACATCTCATGCATATCATGAATATTCCATATAGGATTGCATCATTCATATGGAGTGTGATTGGATGTTTTCATGGTTTCCATTACATGCGCATTTTAGGTGGGGAGTAACCCTTGTAGGGAAGTTCATCTACTAGGCATTGCTCACCCCATCGTGGGAAAACAATTTCGAATGCTTGGAGGTATCTTTGGGGATGAAGCTCGCCCAGACCTCGGGTTATGAAAAAAAATGCCATGTTAGCTTTGTTTTGTGTCTTGTAAAGTTTGGGTGGAAAACCCAGTTTCTATATGTGTAAGGAACAAGGAGTTCCAATTAAACTCGTTTTGTATGATTAATACACTTCAGAAAGTTTTTTCCAAGTTCCTTATTGTCTTTGTAATAAAAAGGCAAATTTAGATCGAATTTAGGGTGCTTTGGGAAGGAAAAAAAAAAAAGGAAAACTGGAGGTGCAGAAGGACCAGAGAGGGCTACTGCCCATTTTGGGTCCTTTTTCAAGAAAGAGAAACTCTGTCATGGAGCCAGGGTTTCTCTAGCCTAGTCATGATCGGGTCTTCGCATCCGCAAATAGAGCTCTCGGGCCCGGTATACGACCCGAGCACAGGAGCAGCGCGACGGGCATACGTCGCGGCCCGGGGATCTTGTAGCGATAGAGTTTTAGATACGTGCGTAACCGACTCCTTCATGTCGCGACATGGCTCCGGGAACTTTCTTGGGCGTTGGGTTACCGCCTTGAAGTACTCCTACATCGCGACGAAGTTTTCGAGGTCCGATAATGCGTGACAGGTGTAGTGTTGCGACAAGGGTTGACCTAGGTAGGACTTGTTCTGTCACGGTAGAGCCGCGACATGTCGTGACAATATCTTTCCATACGGCGGTGCACGAGTGCGGCGACCCGCGTTCTAACACGCACAACAAATGAGTTCTGTCATAATAGAGAATTCTATGTCACGGCGGACCCTCCTCTGATTTTCTATGTCGCGACAAGCTACCGAGGCCTTACGCCATGACGGAGAGGGTATCTCAAAGCATGGGATTTTCCCTTGTCGCGACATAGGGCTTATGTCGCGGCGATTCTGATCAAGGCGTCACGGCGGCAGCGGTGCGCCTTGGGCGCCTGAGGCGCCCAATCGTATGGCCCGAGGCGTGCACACGATAGGCGGCCTAGCGGCTTGACAATGCAACTGCGTGTGCATTGTTTGTGATGTGTTCTTGGACACTGTTGTGGACCTTTGTTCGAAAAAAGACCCAGAAAATTGGGGGCATCACATTTCAGGTGTAGGACAGACACTGGAGGACGGTGCTCATTCGAGGCCGCAATTGTGAACAAAGACGAATTGTGGCTTTGATAGTTATTTTGTAAAATATATTGGAACAAATCAGTTTTGATATATATGTTTTGTATAAGAGTGATGTATTTAAACTCTTAAGGACTATTGTGATATAGTCTAGTATATTTTTTAGTATGGATAAATGGCCACGGTGGGGCGAGCACTACCGTAAATGGACCGGCGTGGTCATTGTGTTATATTGGGCCGGATGGGTCATGTGTTAATAATAGTGCTCTAGGCTTTATTGGCATGGACATGTATTTTGACTATTTATGAGAATTTATTATTATGAAGTAATTTGCTCTCATCATTTTATTATATATAATGTCATGGGTCAATATTATTAATTATTCTAAATGTCCCCTAATGGAGTTATTATTTGTGGGAATAACAATGGTGGAATTAGTATAAAGTTTGATTGATATTCATGGGATGAATATGTGTATGAGATACAAATCAAATTTATATCTATTTGTTGAGAACTCAAATATTAGACCAGGGCAATCTTGAGATTAATACATGGATCAAAGTCATAAGTTAATCTCTAATAGTTATTGTCATTAAATCCTTTGACACGAGATCATTTATGGTCACCAGCATAGGAATATTATTGTTTTGATATAATCAAAAACGTTGTCTTTAATCGGATGACTATAAAGGTTATACTTGAACATAATAAAATTATGTAGTGAATATGAAGCGATTAAGGTGGGAATTTTGTCACTCTTATTATAAGAGATATCTCTGGGTCCTCGACAATTGAGGCCCGAGAAATCATGGCTAGTGCTCAAATGAATTGATGGGATCAATGTAATTTGTTTAGTGTCGATCTAGTGGGTTTGGTAATCAAGATAGAACAATATAAGGTTGACTTTGTCCATGCCTTATATTCTATCAAGGCTGTCATGGGAGCCAGGATTATGTCATTAGCTATATTAGGGTTGTCTCTCGGATCATGAGCTTTTCGGCAACCCAGGGTAGTCATAATGTCTTCTTTGAGAGGCCACTTATGACTTGGGATCAAAATATGATTTAGGCCTCGCAATGTTAATTGAACCTATAGGGTCGCATTAAGAACAGAAATAATAACGGTTATGGTTTTCACTCTCTGTAGTAATTTAAAATGATGAGATTGTTTTAAGTTACAAATATAGTTCTTATTTAAATTCGAATTTAATTTTGAGAAAGTTTAAATTCGTGATTTAAATTATAAAAAATAATTAATTTGTTATATTTTCTTATTGGATAAGGAAATAATCCGTAAAGGGTTTTTAATAAAAGAGTTTTAAATATATAATAAGCCATAAATTAGTTTCCTTATCGATAAGGATTTGAATTTAAATTGTTATTATTTAAAGAGTTTTAAATATATAATAATATAAATTCGTTTCCTTCTTGATAAGGATTTGAATTTAAATTGTTATTATTCCAAGAGTTTAAATATATAATAATATAAAAATAAGTCATTCCTTATCTGATAAGGATTTGAATTTAAATTGTTATTATTTAAAAGAGTTTTAAATATATATAATAATATAAATTCGTTTCATATTTGATAAGGATTTGAATTTAAATTATTATTATTTAAAGAGTTTTAAATATAATAATTGTTTTGACAAAAACCTGGCAGAGACTTATAGATATATATATCAGCGATACATATATATTTTTAGTGAGTGGTCGTCTTTTACTCAAGAACAATCAAAGCGAGAGAGACACTAATTTCATTTGAGAAAGGCAGTCTGAACTAGCATTCAACAAGATCGTTCATTATATGTTCGTGTGTGTGGATACTTGTAGGGTGGTCGCTTTTCGAGAAAGCGGCTGCTTTGAAGATCGAATAAACCAAGACGTAGACTTTGAAGGCAGCGAGTCGATCTACAAGAGGTAGATTGGTTTACCCCTTCCTTAGGTTTTATGAAGCATGTGATCCTTAATTTAAGGTTAAGGGATAAAAATTATAAATTCTGCTGCGTTTATGTTCCAATCAGATTAGATATTCTGCCCATAACCCAACATCATGTTGTTGTATTATGTACAAGTTGGGAATTGAATAGAGCTCCTCGTACAAAGGAGACTCTGTCCGATTTTTGTTAAATTATAGATCCCAGTGAATGGGACATAACATTGTTGTATCGAGTCGCCCGATATCCACGAGCTCTCCGTAGGTTGACAATTGGTCAACAAACTCCCGGGTTTTGGGGCATCACACTTAATGTCCATTAAGTCCCTAATTTGACAATTTAACATTATCCTCTTTACTTCTTTAATAATTCCGGTAATATCCTTTTTCACACTTAACTATTAAATTTCCGAAAAACACAAATTTGATTTCCATTATACCCTAAACATGTCATAAAACTACTAGGATATAATTTGGGGTGTTACAAGTTAGGTCACATGGGGTACTACCTGGTATTATCTTAATGATAAATCAACATATGATATGAAATATCTGTTATACGTTTATAGTTGTAATGAGGTAGGAGATTGGTTGGTTAGCTACATATTTAGAAATAGTGGTGGTATTACCATAATATCACTGGGGTACTACTTGGTACAACCATAACTTATTGAAAATATCATAATTATAGTACCCCCACCCGCTGAACATCTACTCACCATTTACAATGTAATGGGGTAGGAGATTGGTTGGTTAGCTACATATTTAAAAATAGTGGTGGTATTACCAAAACATAGTAGGGGTACTACCATAACATACTGAGGGTACTACTTGGTACAACCATAACTCATTTGAAAATATCATAATTATAGCCTTCCCTCCACACGACATCACTTATCGTTTTATAAACGCCAATAGAGAGGCGGGAGAGATTGGTTTGTTAGTTCTATATTTAGAAATAGTGGTGGTATTACCATAACATACTGGGGGTACTACCTGGTACAACCATAACTTGTTTGAATATACCATAATTATAGTACTTCATCTAAAAATCTACTATACATTTATAGTTGTAATGAGGTAGGAGATTGGTTAGTTAGCTACATATTTAGAAATGGTGGTGGTATTACCATATCATAATGGGGGTACTACCTAGTACAGCCATAACCTATTTGAAATATCATAATTATAGTACCCCCCCGCAAACATCTGACTATACGTTTATAAACGTGTGGGATGGAAGTTAGTTAGTTAGCTACATATTTAGAAATAGTTGTGGCATTACCATAACATACTGAGGGTACGACCAAAACATACTAAGGGTACTACCTGGTACAACCACAACTTATTTGAAAAATACCATAATCATAGTACCCCCCCAACCCCACCAAACATCTACTATACGTTTAAAGTTGTAATGAGGCAGGAGATTGGTTGGTTAGCTATATATTTAGAAATAGTGGTTGTATTACCATAACATCTTGATTACTACCCAGGAACTATCTAAGGGTACTACTGGTACACCCACAGCATTGAAAAACCATGTCATGTACCCCCGACCCCACAAACATCACTATACGTTTAAAGTTGTAATGAGGTGGGAGAGATGGTTGGTTAGCTATATTTTAAATAATTGGTGGTATTACCATAACATACTAAGAGATGCTTACGAACATACTAAGAGTACTACGTGGTACTGACCATAACAAGCCTCCGAACATAGTTTTCACTTATATGCACCATTTAGAAATATACACTTGGTGGCTTATGTCATAGGTATGTACATGTTGGAAGTCCTTGATATACGATTCTATAAAGAGATCTTATTCTATAAAATATGTTTAACTAACTTTGTACATTGAAAATGAGGCAGCCATTAAAAAAACACTATTAAACATATACAATTGAAGTTTTAAATGTCACATAATGTCCGTAGATCCATAATCTAAACTTAACAACATCTGTTTGCAAGCCTCCGAAATTCGCTTCCGTTCTGTATTGTCTTTATTAAAATGATCAAGGTCGCAGCTTGTCACTTATCTATGATATTTCATTTTATTTGTCTAAGAAATGAAAGAAAAAGGAATTAACCTTAACTGACAACCTGACAATTTATATCATGAATATAGACTAAGCAATTTTGATCGATAAATTTGAAATAGCATGGGTAAAACATACCAGATCAATGGCATGTGTTAAAACCATCCCATTCCAATATTTGATTAGTGCTCAAAAAGTGTTATTTTAAGACCAGATGCCCAGTGGGTTTTGAGCACTTTTTGTGCTACTAATGGCGTATTAACCAAATTTGCATTAGGTCCACTGTTATTCCATGATGCATTTGCAGTAGCTAATTTTGTAGTTTTTACCGAATATCGAGACGAAATTATCGAGTCAATTCAAACACGAAGAACTTAGAGTTGAACTCATCGTTGCGGATCATCCCGGGAAAGGAAAAGAAAGAAGGCAAAAGTGAAGAAATGGACCTTTTTCAAAATTGCATGCTCTTTGACCTTTGTTCACCACTTTTCACTATTCATCCTCTTGCCAAATTTTGTTTGTCTCTTTGGTTTTCCTTCCTTTTTGCCGTGTATCTGAGTTTGCAAGGTTTATTTGTAATTTTGTGAGGGCTTTGCTACAAAATCCTCAAGACCAGGACAACCTTCTTCAGGGTACTTCATGAATAAAGTTTTTTTTAGGGGAGAAGTTTGGGGAGCTCTCCCGCGTTTCTCACTTTCTCTCTACTTTCTCTCATTTTCTCTCCCTTTCTCGACTGCCAACCACCCTCCAAGGATGATAACTCGGAGGATGAGCGGCTAAAACCCTTTTTCCTTTGCTTGGAGTGGGAGGCTGGCTGGGCGGGGATCGAGAGCGGCGGGGCTTTCATGTTTAACGGGGTATTTTCTACCATTTTATGGTTTCCCAGTCTGCATTACAGAGCTTTAATCACCCCGGTTGCTTTGAATGATCAATATTTGATAAGCTTTTGGGTTCGCGGATGCCATCGTTAGATCCATTGACACCGTTAGTTACCATCGCAGTTATGAAGGCGAATTACAGAGGATAATTTTATTTTCTCCAAATTTTAGGTTTGATCCCTTCGGATCACTGTAAATGGACAGTACTTGGTAAGCTTTAGGGTTCATTGTATACTTGTTGTTGAGCCATAGTAACATTCATTGATTATCATTTTAGTAGCTGTTCAGGAAGTGAGTCAAGGTGTTGTTATTCACTGTCCGAGACCATCAATGGGAGGCGAATACCAATTTTAAGATAGTTTATTTAGGGTAAGTTTTACGAGTTAAATGAAGAGCCGGTTTGGGGAGATAGCTATATCTCATCCTCCCAACCTTGAAGAAAACCTTGGAGAACCTATCAGTTGCCTTTCTGGGCCACGGCCCCGAGTGACCTAACACTACAAGGAATTCTATTTTACATTTTTTCATATTTTCATTTTTAATGCAAATCACCAGCTCCTGTTTTTTAACAAAACCCGAAAATCAATTAGATTCACCATTTGGCTTCAGCATAAATCATTTGTGCGAAGAAAACCATCCACGTGTTGTTCGACCCTAGAATTACATCTATCTTGCTGATGAAAGCTTGACTACAGCGGTAGTTTAGGATATAAATTTTGTTGATTAGATACACCTACTTTGCATGTGAATCAATATTCCATACATTTTTATGACAAATACTCCATGTCAGATCTAAAAAAAAGTTTCAGGAATTTGTTTTTAGATTAAATAAGAGCACATTTGTAGTAATGGATGAGAGGTAGATATTTTATCCATTCTTTTGTTTAGGTACTTCAGGGCATACGTGATCAAATTTAGTAAAATCTACATTAAATTTCAACCCCCAAGCTTTCACACAGCGCCATAAACCAATTGTTATAGTGAATCCTCGGATACACTATTTCGATGGCCAAGTAATGTAGATGATAATATCTCAACATAATCGGACTCAATGTTTAGGTCATGGAGCTGCCAATGTTTGTCATCACATACAGGTAGATATAACTACACCGTTATTCAAACCATCATTATTATACCAATTGTAACCTAATGACAGATATACTGAAAATAACACATGGTAAGATGATTGGTATACCTTATCACACTTTTGTAGATCAATTCCAACATATTCTGGGTCCATAAAGATTTTGGTCATATCCTTTATTTCACTCCTTTTGGCCTTTGTGTCTAATTTGGTCAGTGCAAACTGTAACAAGAGGTTAAGAAGTGAAGACAATTATTGCATGA
Organism: Tetrastigma voinierianum; assembly: GCA_016808115.1. NCBI lineage: Eukaryota > Viridiplantae > Streptophyta > Magnoliopsida > Vitales > Vitaceae > Tetrastigma > Tetrastigma voinierianum. The sequence continues at coordinate 213,241 of JAEQBH010004630.1, forward strand.
GCCTTTAACTTATCCAAGACAATGGATATAGTCAACCAAGCATTCTTATACCGTAAAATGTGGATCGAAATAGTGTGTTGTGCGGTTAATCCCTCGATCTTCATTTAGCACACGGCATACCATGTCAATTACACCTATAAGTGTCAATCCACATTACACATACGATTTAAAAATACGGAAAACAGTTTTTAAAAATACATATATTTATAACAAAGTCACATTACCACATTGTTGACCCATTGTTTTCCTATTAAACTTTTCATTCCTCCCCCCTCTGTTATGTGGAACCTAAACATGGAGATCAGTATCTCACTGTGAAATAAAAATATATATATTGCTCATGAGAAAAAACCGAAATAAGTTTAAAAAGAATTGCAACATACAATATATGACCCAAAATACCTCCCATCGCCATTTAGATCAAAGTGCGCCAGTTAGCTACGGTTTTTGTGGCTTTGTAATTCTCTGAATTGCTTAGCGCATCCTTGATAAATGGCGACTTCACTTGTTGTATGTCTTTTACAAGCCTTTTTTTGTTTGTCATCATCATCACCCATGGCTTTATTTTGGAGAGGAAGTCACCTCAGCAACATGTGTAAATTTGGATGCCAACATAATGACATCCTTATCCATCTGATGTGGTGAACCATCTCTCACACTATTATCCATATTCACCCCTTGATCTGGTGATGTAGGGGAGTCATTGGAGGCCGGTGGTGTCACTACATCTTTTGCTCTTTTGCCTTTGGTTGATTTGTGTTTACCAAGTTTCATACATCTTAATGTCTTAACATGTTGCAAGTTTGCTTTAGCCACCCTGCCCATCTCTTTAGCATTCAACCACATTATCTCTAAAATGGCCCAATGGAAAATACAAGTGTGTTCATTAGATACTTAACCTACACTTCATGATTATAACAAAGTCATGGTTAGAAAAGCTTAAGTTACTATTTGTTTCACTACCTCTGACTTCATTAGAATCTGATTCACCTTTTTCATCCTCTTCCACATGAGGTTCTTGACGTGGTACTACCCTACTTAACTGTGAATAATCACATCAATATACAAATAAACTATGAATAACCAAAAATATAAGAAGAAAAACTTGTGTATTCATAACAAATATCATCCTATATAACCCGATCCATAACCAAAATATTTATTTTAAGTACGCTGTCGATGTTTTATTGTTTGGTGGGTAGCAATAACAGAGCACCATGGTACTCGTGCTTCAACATTTACAGCAGGTAGGTACGTCTTGCTCATATAAAAGACCTAAGTGATAGTGTTTAACTCATTAAACAATATTGGCAACTCTAATAATCGAGATTAATAGATAAATGATATAAGGAATCAACTTCCAATTGTACCTACAGGAATAATAAACATCCCCTCACATATCTAATGTTTGTTGCTTTGAATTCCTGTATACCATCTTCCAGATAGTCAAGCATGAGTTTTCCCCAATTTCTTGGGACTAAGACATCAATGTCCCATATGAAATCCCACAAGTCAGCATTCCTACGGTTTACTATTGGAATTGCAAAATAGTAGCATAAGTGAATATGAGGAAAATTTTAGTAAATTCATCACCAACAAGTAATGAATCCAGCTAAGATTCCAAATATTATATCTATATATCTGGCCCTTCTCGACCCGCCTTGGATGAACGAGCACATCGAGGCCTCGACATGGGATTCCCATGGTAGCCTCGACATCTACTAATGTGACATCTACAACAAAAGAGCTTGCCATTCTGATACAATGGTATGGAACATTGTATGCAGAGATTAACCATTGGCATAACTCATATCGGATCTCCTTTGTTGCTAAGCTTTGTGAGGATCCTGAGCCCTTGGCTTCAGCTAGCTACTACCCTTAGCAAATGGCAAGCGTCTCACTATTTGCGAACTTCATACCAAACATCTAGATTTTGGTAGAGCACTTTATTAAAAAACCACAATAAGGGTTAATATGATGTGACTCAATAAATCAATAATATGAATACAATAGTAATGTAAAATTTAATCGTCGTTGTTCGATCTTTTAGGACATGCTGCTTTCTTTTTTTTGCCATATTCTCCTTAACATGCACATAAAATAACAACAATCACTATGTAATAAGTTATGGTAGATGCACATAGAATTACATGCACATAGCTAACCAAGTAATACCAAGTAGTCCCTCCAGTATATTCTAGTAGTACCCTCAGTATGTTATGGTAATACCACCACTATATGGTACTACAATTTCTATAAAAGATGTTTGGTAAAGTCTTATAATTGTGTAATATTACATTTTCAAATAGAGATTTATGGTTGTCATAAAGGTGATGCACTTTGGTATGTTACAGTAGTCGCCACTAAATATGTAGCTAACTAACCAATCTTCTGCCTCATTACAACTATAAATGTATAGTAGATGTTGCAGTGAGGGAGTACTATATCATGGGTTTTCAAATAAGTTAGTGGCTATACCAGGTAAGACTCTAATATGTTCGGCAGAAGTACCAATGTGGGCTGTTCCGGTAGTACCCTTCCTGCATGTTCTTTGTAATATCGAAATGTGTTACAATACTAAAGTATGCTAAATTAAAAACTCGCCAAGATTACAACTAAGTAACTATCCTCAAAAGCATTCAAATATTAGAAATGAAACATAAATGTTGTTACAATACTATAGTATGTATATAACATAATTTATCTAATTAAGATTACAACATAAGTAACTGCTCCAAAGATATCCAAATATTAGAAATGAAAAACATGAAATTACAGACAATATTACAAAGATTTATTAACATAATTATCTAATTAAGATTACAACATAAGTAATTGTCCTCAAAGCTATCCAAATATTAGAAATGAAACATAAAATACTGAGATAATACTATAGTACGCCCGATAACATAATCATCTATTTAAGATTACAACATAAGTAACTACTTCAAATGTAAATGGTGTGAGAATACTACAATATGTCGATAATAAAACTATCTAATTAAGATTAGAGCAACAGGTAACTTTCAAGTAGAATGAGGATATGTATAAATATTAATCTAAAGTAAAGAGGATTTTCAAGATGTTCTTCACTATGCCCCCACTAGAGATTACAACGTGAAATTAATATATGGTGATCTGATCCCTAAATTGAGACTGTATACGCTTTTTCCTTGGTCTTCCAGGAGGCCGTTTTGAACATGGAGGATTTAGAGAGAAGTATTCATTCCCAGGCTTGTTCAAGAACACGATCGAGATCGACTTTTGGCATGTCATGACTTCTATACCCTCGAAAAAGCCCGAGTATATCAAATATCAGTTAGCAAACTGAATTGGTCAAAAAATCAACCACATTTTGTCCATTAAATCCTAATAACGCACATGCATGCTCTGTTGTATACCTAACATTTCCTTAAGCCCAAAAAGTGCAACTATGCTCCTTGATTTCAACATTGAAGACAGCATCAATAAATAATACCAAAGATAGACTCACTAAATGGGTCGATCAGATAAACTCATTTCTTTAACAATACTAATTTTCACTTTCTGATCTATTTTCGGCCCTATAGTTACCTTTCATTGATTGGATTCAGCTTTTATGCTTAACAAGCATAGCACCTAACTTAGTCACATGCTCAATTAAGAAGCTACAAATAAAGTGATGCCATTCATCTATTAACCAGGCATTAAAAGACTCTATAAGGTTTTTTGTTATTTTGTCTCATCGTTTCTTTGGGAATTTCGACATGGCCCAGTGCTGAGGTTCATTTTGCTCAATACAGGTTGCTAAATGTTAAGACCAAACTATATAATGTGATCAGAGTGTGCCAAATTTCTGGTACTGTCACCCAAGAACTATTCAGTTCCCGGCAATGGCGCCAAAAACTTGTTAAGACCATTTTGTGTATATATGAAAATATGGATTTGTTCTTTTTCTTACTTTATCTATATAAAATGAGTAGATGATCATCAGAAGTACATAGGTCGCATAAGCACAAAAGTGGATATTTTAAGTCCGGGATATTGTTCCTACGAGGAATGATGATAAATCAAAACCAACTACCCCAACTACTCAAGATCATTACTATTTGAACTCCAATCATACGATGATGAGAGTGACTAAAAGAATGTAATCTAGATCGATTTTTATTATATATAAAAGCCAAATTTTAATGAAAATGGTTTGAGTATCTAACGAGTGAGACAAAACCTGAACTAGATCAATGCACAATCAATTTCCGCACCCATCGATTCACGTCACCATCGGAAACTAAGTTTGTCAAAGATACATGGTAATATAGTTTGGATTTCTCCCCTAACCATACTTTTCACTAATTAAAGGTTCATGTTCATTTCTGAAACATGAATCTAATCAATTACTTGTAAGATATACTCCTCTTTCTAAGATCTGAGTATTTTTCACTTTCAATACTTCACACCTAAATTTTAGGACTGAAGAATTCTTGCCCCCACAGACAGGATATTGCAAGTCTTCTCCAATTTTATTAATTCCTCATCCTAGACTTCTGATGAAAATTTTCATCTCCTTGATTAGATCTTTGCTAACACGGGATCATGATCAACTCATCATAAAGATGAGAGACCTCGAAATGATTAAACTGATACTTCATTCAACTATCCTCAAATTATAAGTAAGTTGGTGATCTTATTCCAGTAACTTCAAAGTTCATTAGTTCCCATATTAGTCTACCATACCCGTAATGAACTCCGCTCTATACTCCGTGATTCTCCATCTCTGTGTCACCAAAGGCCTCCCGAAATCAAAGCGAGATACGCGACTTACTGGGTACACTAAGACTAGTACCGAGAACAAAAATTTATAAACAATACAAATCAAATAAATTCAAGAATTTAACCACGGCGTTCTCCATCTTGTGCGTAGTACTGACGTATCATCATTGACCCATTTCCAAAGAGAGCTCAATTTTTAAAAACTAGTTCACTCATATTAGTGACTAACTTATTAAGAAAATTCACTGAAATCGTAAACAAACATGTTAAACAACCTCAGAACTTCAACCTCTCCATTACATTAGATAGTACTCGAGAAAGAAAATTTTATCAATACGATCCTAAGTTGCACTTCGCCAATACCCAAATCCAGAAATCTAACAGAAAACTAACTGAAAACTAAAGTGAAACTAAATCTACTAAAAATGGAAAATAAAAGAAAGAAAATAAAGAAGAAAAAATAAAATATTACAGAGTTTCAATCAATCAGATTACCTTGAGTTACAATACTCACCCCCCCGCGCACACCCTTAGATGCTTATTTTTATGACTTTTTCCGAATGTTTGGCAAATACTCATCATATAGATCCCCACAATTTTAAACAATTGTTCTCCGTCACGACATAGAAGTTCGTCAGCGACAAAGTTTTCGGGGCCTTTGTCGCTAGCCCCATCAGAACTTTGTTTTTGTCGCGACCTATTCTTTGAGCTTTTTATTGGATTATGTCGCGACAGACTTTGATAATGTCGCGACAAGATTTTAGTACGCAGAGGTTCGTCTTGGCTCGCGACAGAATATGTCTTGTGTCGCAACACTCTGAATGTGCTGCGCGCCTTCATTTCCATCTGCTTTTGGAATCTGCCGCAACATAATTTTCCTTGTTGCGAAAAACTTTTTTTCAGCCTGTGTTTTTTCGCTGATATAGTTTATGTTTAATCACTTTTCTTTAGCCCTTGTCGCTTGTCAGCTATTTGTCATGGCTATATAAAATCTTTGTCAGCGAAAAAATTGTCTTTGCTCATCTCAACTTATTCAATTTGCCACATGAAGTTCCTTGTCACTACGTAATTTATCGTTTCCATAGCTTTTATTGTCGCTGACATAAAACTTTTGTCAGACGTAGATTCTACCTTCAATTCTTTACTGTGACGTAACGTGAATTTCTTTGTCGCCATTCATCTTGTTTTGCTCTTCAACTTCTTGTCACGATCGAGAATTCACCTCCCTCATATTTTGTTTGTCGCGACAGAAATAATCTTTGTCGTGACAGAGATTTTGTTGCTCTTGGTTGTGAATTCTGAATGTTATGTCGCGATAGGATTTTCTTTGTTGCAATAGACTTTTCTTCCTTTAGCTAGTTCATGCAGAAAACTTTGTCGCAACATAAAACCACTTGTCTCAGCCGACTTATGTTGTATTCTTGTCATTTTCTGTCACAACAGAACGGTCTTTTATCGCGATAGAGTTCATCTATTAGTCTTAAGCCTTTTATGTTGCGACAAAGGAAATATTGTCATGACAAAGCTCCTTTGCTATTTTCCTTGATCATTGTCGCAACGAAGTTAAGGATTGTCACGACAGTCTTCTTTTCATTTTTCTTTAGCAATGTCGCGACATAGAACTCTTTGTCGCAACAAGATTCTATTTCTGCCAGTTTAGCCTGGACTTTGTTGCGACATATAGTCAGGTTGCCGTACTACGCTCTGATTCGCTTAAAATCAGGTTATGACATACAAAAACTATGTCGCGACAAAGACTGCTGCATTTTCCACTTTTTTGCTTCTTTTCTACTTGAATTCTCTCTTTTTTCAATTAACACCTGCAAAACACAAAGTTGGTGAATATTCCATAATTTGGAATAAAAATAGATCTGAAACTATTAAAATCATGCCAGAAAAATGGATTAAAAATATGAGTTTAAGATCACTTATCACGAATCATTATACACAATGCATCCATTCAAGTGACCATCAGAATTTAATTCCACCGAAAGCAGTGGGCTTTATCAAGTCACGGTAAATGCATTTTCATTCCCCTTGTTCCCCCTTGTGTTATACTTATTAAAAAAGCTACTGAAGTTCTCCTTCAAGTGACAATAACAATAGGCATGGTTCTCTCCTCCATAAAGCTCTAGTATACTAAGTAGAGACCTAGGTGTCTATTCGATAAAATAACCACATCCTTATCCCCAATGAGATTCTTTTAAGTTTTGTAAGAACCAATTTCAATCCTCGTGATTCTCAAAGCTCATGACACCATAAGCAATCGGTAACATGTTGTCATTAGCATCATAAGATGTTGCTGAAAAGAAGGCACCACCATATGACCCACTCATGTGGGATGAGTCAATAGCAATGACTAGCCGACAACCCCTTAAAAACCCTATAATGGACACTTCATGGGCAATAAAGAGTTGCTGAAAATGACCATCACTAGAGTGTGTCGACTCTACAATTGATCTCAAATTACATTTTTTATTCGTACGCACATCCAAGGCAACAATTTATAGAAATTCTTCGATTGATCGTATATTCTCTCCTTAGCCTTCTCCTTAATATGCCAAGCTTGTACATAAGTCAAACGCATCCCATGTTCCTGAATGAAGTCTTTACAATTGGTCGGTAATGATTCGGGTGTACACTGCAAATGACATCATCAATAACCTTCAAGGCTCGACACATCTAACTAATGGTTTAGAAGAAACTAGATCATTAATAAGATACCTATGCTCATTTACTTTAACGTGTGCACTTCAGACAACATACGTATGCACCTAATAACACAACAAGTTATCTTCCAAGGGCAATCATTTACCGTGCATATAACAGTCATGTGTTTAAAGAAGTTTCTCTTGTAATCGTATCGAAATCTCCCTACTATAGACATCAGGTACACAACATCACGAAATACATTTGCATTTAGGAACGTTTGGCCACTAGTAATAATTTCATTTTGGAATTGCCTTGAATTATGTTGAACAACTTCCGCTCCAAGAGACTCAACAAATTATGAGGCATTTGCTAATATGTCTATAAACGAACCTATATTCAATCAGGCATTTAACGTGTCTTAATTTGAAGCAACAATAGGCGTTCGAGGATCACTGTTAAAATGACATATGCAAAATTAATGAGTCAATGTTTTGGCAAATATATTATGTAAAGTTGTATTAGAATAACATGCTTAACTAAACTTAATATACCTTGGAGATGATGGGGTGACCTCAATCGAGACATATGAATTCGAACTCGCATACACATAACAATAATTGTCATTGAATCAAAACATTTTCCCCATTTCTACATCGTCTTCTAACAGGACCAACATTGATGGATTAAATTTACATGTGTAGTTCAATTCAGTTGATTCAACCTTCAACCTATCACAAACTATAGAAAAAAATTCGGCATAATAATGGAATAAGTAATGTCAAGATTTCTATGATGACTGCCACCCTTGTACTAAATTCTTTAACCCATTGACTTCACCTTATCAATCGTAGCATACATAAACGAACATCTCGTTCTCCATCTTCGTCTAATCTATAGATTTAGTTTCACACAATTTCAATTGAAAGTTCAATATGACTTTGCAACCTAACCAAGAGGGGGGGTGAATTGGTTTTCTCAAAAACTTTTTGCATAACAACAAATCTTTAATTTAATGCAATAACAATAAATTAAAGAGATAAGGATAGAGAAAACAAAACCCGAATTTATAGTGGTTCGGCACTTCCTTGCCTACATCCACTTCTCCTCAACCTTCAACCGGTGAGGGTTCCACTAGTGGTAAGCTCCAACCTGAGCATTTTTGCACTTGAATTATGGCTCCAATGGGCACCTCTTCAAGCTATACACACTCGAAGTTCCAAGCTCCAATCTCAAGCTTGATAACACTTGGATTATGGCTCCAATTGGTTCTTCACAAATCCTTCAAGCTATACACACTTGAAGCTTTCTCACTTAAGCACAATGAGACGCTCTCTTAAGCTCTCAAGATATTTCAATTACAACTCAAGCTTTTGATCAACACAAAGGTGCACTCTACAATATGCTCATGTAAATGAGTGCACTCACAATCTTAGTTTGAGAATTGATTCACAAGAGAAATGATGGTTGAGAGGATATTCAACAAGTGTCTTGGTTGTTTAGTAATCCCCCACACTCTATTTATAAAGTGGGAATTCGGAAGCATTTTTCGCCAACCGCCTCAACCAACCACAATCGTTCCTTTACACTATCCGTCAGGTAATAAAAGTTACTGTTTTATAGTCGTTGAACATTACCATTGTCCAATTGATCGACCGTTTCTCACAACCTGTCGATCGTTTCGTCATGTGCACTCCAGATCACTATTTTCTAGCTATTGAAATATGATTGTTGCGCTCAACCGGTCGATCGTTTCACACAACCAATCAAGTTTAACACCTCATTCGATTCTCAATCAGGTCGCATCGCTTCAACCGATCAACCGCTGGCTCACTCGGCTCATATGAATGGAAAACAAACCTTTCTAGACCTAACGGCTTCGACCGCTTGTACTACAATTTAGCACCAAATCCGACCGTTGCCCAACCGAATGACTCCGGATACCAATTAGTTTCTTAATTAAAAGTCGTTTTAGCTTTGTTTCAACTTCGTTTCGCACCAAATCAATTTTTAAATTTAAATAACTCTTTTAAGCACATTTTAAGCTCCAAATAACTAAGATTTGACGAGAAAACATAGGTTTTAAAAATATTTAATCAATTTAAAGTCAAACCGAGTAAAAATCACAAAGTATGCAAAGAATGGCAAAAAGGTCCTGAAATAGTCACTTTAGGTTCTTTTCATTCCAAATCAATTTCAAACCTTAGAAAACACTTTTGCATACATTTTAAACTTTAAATGCATAAGGTTTGATGCTCATACTTGTGTTTTCAAAAGGATATTCAATTTAAACATAAAAATCGAGTTATGAAGAATATGCATGTAAAAGATGATATCCTAAAGTGCACCAATGCATTCACCTCACATAGATTCCTAAGCTATCAAAATCTTGACTTGATGCTTGAGCTTGGAATCTTGATTACTTGTCATCTTGGTTCTTGGATTTGAGTGAACTTCATTTCCAAGATACATATCATGTTCCTTGATGCTTGTCTTTAGTACTAGATGCATATCATTCTCCCCCTTGATACATATCATGTTCTTTTAGCACATAACTCCTAGATGCATATTTTTCTTCGCCTTTGGAAACATCAAAAAGGGGCATAGGGTTTTAGACATAAAGATATCTCCCCCTTTGAAAGTGCATGATCTCTAAGGTAATGATATCAAATCTCTATATTTAGTTTGATCAAAGGGCTTACCTTTCTCATCCATGTCAAGCTTGATGGATGAGCCCTCATTTTCATCTCCTTTAATCTCTACAAGAGAAAATTAAGAAGTTTTGGGTACGCAAATCTTTTTTGGTCCTTGGTTATTAGTGACCTTTGATTTTTCAACCCAAGCCTTCTTTGACTTAGAGGTTGAGACCTATTGGGATCCATTTTTAAGAGGACAAGTACCACTAATGTATCCTCCTCTACCACAAAAATTGCAAATGGTTGATGGACTTTCACTTGTAGATTCTTTGACAAAGTAGTTTTTAAAATATTTTTCATTCTTTGAAGTTTTGTATCCTAGCCCCCTTTTATCAAAAACACATTTTTAGCTAGGTAGGATCATTTCAAAAGCCTTTTGTCCACAAGAGAACTTTGCGAGTGAGGATACCAACCATTCATTCTTTTTTAGTAGTTCCTTCTTTACCTTTTCAAGAGAAATTTTTGAAGCTTCAACTTTTGAAAAATGTTCTTTGATTTCATCAAGTTCTTTTTGAAGCTTAAAAACTTTCTTCTTAAGTGAGGTGTTGTTTTCATTAAACTTGTAGAGAGCTATAAGCAATTCATCATATTCAAAACTAATATCATCATCATAATCATAATCTGAATCAGAATTTACCTTATCTTGATCTTCAAAAGCCATGAAGCACATGTTGGCAAATTCATTCTCGTTTTCATTATTGGATGAGTCTTCACTTTGACTCCATGTTGCCATCATAGCTCTTCTCTTTCTCTCTTGGCTTTACAACAGAGAGGACAATCATATTTGATATGACACCGGTTTCTTACACTTTATAGTAAAATTACTTCTTTAACTCCTCTTTTTTCTTTTTCTTCTTTTGAAGGACCTTCATTCTTGTAGTTGCTTCTTTTATTTTAGGTCATTCCACAAAATTTATCTTCATTATCAGCTTTGGTATTTTCTTTGAGATGTCGGCAATATCTTCTTCCATGTTACTGAACTTTGCTTCCCTCATGACTTTTCTTCTTAAGCTTTAGTGAAATGCACTTTTCTTTTCTTTCCCTCTTTACATTTCTTTTTCTTGCCTTGCAATTTTGATTTCATAGGTCGTAAGGTGTCCAGTTCTCCTCAAGAGGTAGCTCTTTCAAATTCTTTGCTTCCTCAATAGCTTCCATTTTGGAATTCCATTTGGGAGGTAGGCATCTTAGAATTTTTAGATACCTTATCTTCTTCACTTACCCTTTTTCCCAAGCCTTCAAGACCATTTACAACATCTATAAACCTAGTAAATATCTCAACAATAGATTCATGAGGTTTCATTTTAAACATTTCATAATCAATTTCAAGAATTCTAACTTTAGAATCTTTAGCTTTGTTAGTATCCTCTAAATCTCCCTAGCCATTTTACATTGACTAATTATATTATACTCATTTCTATCCATAGCACATACAAGAATATAAACACCTCTAGAATTTAATTGAAATTTTCTATTTTCTTCTTCATTATATTCGTCAAGAGTTTTTCTTATTTTTCCTCCATCAACATCTTTTGTAGGAAATGTGTAACCAAATAAAATAGTTTTCCACACTTCAAAATCAAGAGATTCTAAATACCAAGTCATTTTATTTTTCCAAAAATGATAATCAAACGACAAAGAAGGGTGGACATTGATGGAAAACTTTCGACATGAAAAGGCATGCTAGTTTTGAATTAGTGCTAGTGCTAGTCATTTTTTCCTCTTAGACGATTAAGTCTTCAAAAAATAAGGGGTCTAGCTCTGATACGAATTGAAAGTTCAATATAACTTAGCTACCTAACTAAGAGGGGGGGTGAATTGGTTTTCTCAAAAACTTTTTACACAACAACAAATCTTTAATTTAATACAATAACAATAAATTAAAGAGATAAGGATAGAGAAAACAAAACCCAGATTTATAGTGGTTCGGCACTTCCTTGCCTACATCCACTTCTCCTCAAAGCCTTCGACCGGTGAGGTTCAGTACAGTAGTAGCTCCAACATTCTTTACACTTAGTTATGGATCCAATGGGCACCTCTTCAAGGCCCATATACGCTCGAAGTTTAGCTCAATCTAGGCTTAATTACACTTGGATTATGGCTCCAATTGGTTCTTCACAAATCCTTCAAGCTATACACACTTGAAGCTTTCTCACTTAAGCACAATGAGACACTCTCTCAAGCTCTCAATATTCTCATGCAAATGAATGCACTCACAATCTTAGTTTGAGAATTGATTCACAAGAGAAATGATGGTTGAGAGGATATTCAACAAGTGTCTTGATTGTTTAGTGATCCCCCACACTCTATTTATAAAGTAGAATTGATGGCATTTAAGGCGTCAACGGTCGACCTTGGTCATTCGGTTTCTAATACATTGTCAGATTGTATGCGAAAGTTACCATTTTATAGTAGTTGGAACATTACGTTGTCAATCGGTATTTCTCGGCGGTCAACCATTTAAATCATGTGTGCACTCAGTCCTCTTTTCTAGCCGTTGAAATATGACCGTTGCACTTGCACTCAACCGGTCGACTATTTCACACAACCGGTTGACCGTTTTCTCTTATGGTCTATGGATGAGCTACTACATCCAATCGGTCAAGTTTAACACCTCATTCAGTTCCCAATCGATCGATCATTTGACCAACTGGTCAACCGTTGGCTCTACCAGTTCACAAGAATGGAAAACATGTCTTTTTAGACCTAAGCCGGTCGACCATTTAGATGATTGGAAGCCAGGCCAGGTGGACTGTTGCTTGGCCAGAATGACTTAGACAACTCATGTAACACCGGGTCCGAGAGGTCTGGTACATGACAGCATGGGGTGTATAAGAGTACCAAGTGTCACCATGAAATATTTGGAACTAAAATATGAAATGAGAAATTATAAAACCAGTTTGTGATAGTAAACCAAGGGTAAATGGTCATTTGCTTGAAAAGAATATGAAAAATCAAAATTTAGGTGTAGAAGATGAATATAAATGACAATGATAGAATAAGACCACAATTGCAACAATGAAAAGATGAGGGCTATTTTGAGTTATGGAAAAGATTCATTTACAACAAAAGGAGAATTAAAAACCAATCTCATTTGGTCTCCAAAAGACTAGGGTTCACAGGTGGTAGGAGAAGAGAGCCAAGAGCAAGAGGAAGAGAAGGAAGAAGAAGGAAGAGGAGATTCAAAGATTAAGGTATGCCTTTGTCTTAGAATCCAAGTGTATCAGATATCTGGGGCTTGGGTATGGAATTAGTTCTCCTTTGATCCCCAGGTTTTGTGCAAAGAGCACATTAAGCCTTTGATTGGTTGGGGTTATGTGAGTAAAACCCCAATTGATGTAAAAGAAACTTGGAATCATCAAATTACATGATGTTAAAAAGAATTGGTGGACCTTAGGTAGTGTTCTTGGATTTTTCACCTAAGGTTTTGGGTTTTGAGTTTCCAAAACACCAATTCACATGTTGTGGAGTTGTTTTTAGATGATTTCCAAGTTAGTTTTGAGAATTATAGTTATAGAGTTATATGGAGTGAATTGGCATCAAAGTGGGAGAAATAACAAAATGCGGGCATTCAGATTAAGTCCTACGGTACAATGGAAGTCTACCGGTAGGAGCTTTGCTTCGGTGCATTTTTGGCGAGTCAGGTATAAGTGCAGTCCTCCGATAGGACATTCACGGTTTCCTATTTTGACCGGTTTTAGGTATTTGTATAACTTCACTGTTTCTTATCCGATTTGAGTGATTCAAGTGGATACATAAAATAGACTTCAAGGAGAACAAAACTTAAGAGGTATGAATCGTCTAATTATTATCCTAAGTGGCCCAAAAATTCACCCAAAGTGGGGCCATGTGCAAGAAAAAATTCCTGCATCAGCTTTGGACATAGAGTAGTCCGGGTTGTTTGAGCGTAACTTGAGTTTCGATTGGCTCCGGGTGGGTGATTCAGTTGGAATAGAACCATAGCATAACTAAGAAGAGTATGAAGAGTGTGACTAAGTCTAGGAAGTACGTTAAGTTATGTGATTAATTTGTCGTCGTATTCGTTTGAGGTGTAGGTTAAGTAAAGGCGGGATAAGTGTGGGTATTGCTCAAGTTAAGCAAGCAAAGGGTGAGTGTTCTAAACTCATTTTCCAAATACTAGTGTATTATTATTATTATTGTATAAATTGTTTACCACTTGGTATTTCCTTGGTTTTGAATGCAAACCATTTTTCAAACAGCGATGAATTGGAAATGACAAATGGTTTGAGTTAAACCATTTTTGAAAAGCAAGCATTGGTTTTAAATTGTAAGAGCATAATTAAGCAAGCAAGCAAGTAAGTAAATGGTTTTGAAAAGTTAAACCATTTTTGAAGCAAACAAGCAACTAAGCAAATGGTTTTGAATAATTCAGCCAATTTTCAAGCAAGCAAGCAAGCAAATGGTTTCAAAGTGTAAAACCATTTTACAAAGAGCAAGCAAGCAATGAAAGTTTGTGAAAACAAGGCCTTCCCTAGTTTTAAGCAAGCAAACCGGTCAGAGGTATCCCGTACGTGCACGGTGGTGTTAGGATTTCATACATTCATTGTAGTTTTGCACGGGTGTGAAGCTTACAGGACATACATCATGCATTTAAAGGCAGAGTGGCTTGCGTGCGGGTATATAAGGTTATGGCTCTAACTAAGTATGGTGATGGCGACACGAGGAGGTCAATTCCACCATATTCTTGGAAGTGAAAAGGTGGCGAGACAAGGTCCTTCCACCGGCGCGGTTGAGCACGATTCCACGTGTTCACTAGGGCATGATAAAGCGAAAATAGGCCTCCATTGGTTGATGTTTTATAAACGTCTGGCCTATTTTGAAAAATCAACCATTGGTTCCCCGATCGCCAAGGCTTAGGAGGATTTTAAACAAACGGTTGAGGCCAAGCTCCGTTTAGATTTCAAAACGATCGGGGTTGATCAAACTCCGTGGGACATTTTCAAAGCATCGCAGGTTGAGCCAAGCTCCGTTTTTATGAAAAGTTTGAGAAACTTTAAAGCAAAGGTTTGTGAAAGGTTTTAAGAGACTTTTCAAACAAGATAAAGCAAGCAAGAAAGAAAAAAGGCATGAGAAGTTTATAAACTTCAGCAAAGCAAGAAAGCCAAGAGTTTTACAAACTTTGAAAAGCAAAATAAAGCTCAAGCAAGTATTAAAAGTTTCATAAACTTTTAAAAGCAAGCAAGTGAAAAAAAAAAGAAGCAAGCAAGAAAAGTTTTGAAAACTTTTAAAGCAAGCAAAGCAAAGAAAGGAAGCACGGAAAATAATTGTAAAGAGAGTTTACACATTTTAAGATGTTTTTCGGAAAAAGCAAAACCTTTATAAAAATACACTCCTTTGAAACTCGTTTAGCTCATTATTTTTATTTTAAAAACTATTTTCAGTGCAGTGCATAAGGCGGCTGGAACTTACAATAGGATTAATTCACGACTTAGACATCGATTATAAGTGTTATTATTAATTATATTTTGTAAGAACATACTTTGAACATGTATAATGGGACATATGTATGTACATAGTTTAAATGTGATGGGAATGTGATGGTATCTTTGGTTGCCATGTTTTGGATATATAGTGTAAATTGGATGTATCTGAGTTTGGAATTTAGACTATGCGTGATCCTCTTCTTAGGCATTTTTCATTTGCTAAGATTTTACCAAATCCTAAGTTATAAATAAAAGAAAAATTTTTATAGGAGGTTTAAGCAAATACGGCTTGACTTCCACGGGAATTTCTAGTCGTTAAAGTGTAATTTGAAGAGTTTACATTAGTGTTGCTGCCTTTACCATGCGGTAGGGAGTAGAGGGTGTGTCGAGTGATATCGAGCATAAGTAATGTAGCCATGCATGTTCCAACTTAGAGTACATACATATCAAGTGATTCAAAGTATTAAACATTTTATATTTTGGTAATCTGACACTATGCCGGGGAGAGGGCGTAGAGGTGGAGTCACACAGGAGAGTCGTTCGGCGGTCTCGGCGTCTGCGGTGCACGAGAGGGACGAGCCGTAGTAGGTTCCACTCTGCATCCCATGAATCGGCCTCCGGCCCGGTAGTCGGGTTGGACCATCTGCGCCACGGGGAGCTCAAGTGCCGGGGAATGTTTACGGCCCGAGCAAAGTGGCCTGGATTGCACGGATGGTAGCCATAGCGACACGTCGGCGATCCCTTGACCTCCACCGCCGCCTAGAGGCCATGGAAGAGTAGGGAGGTCAATAGAGAGAGTACAAAAGCTGACCAAGCCATATGACCAATGATGGTGATCGAGAAGCGGCTGGTTGTGTGGTTGAAGTAGAGTAAACAAGATTTATGGAGTTATGGGCTGCGGATGAGCAAAGGGTCTTGTTTTCAGTTTTACGGTAGGAAAGCCGGGGGCTAAAATTGAAGTGGATGCCGTAGAAAGAAGGTATCTGATGGAATGGCATGGGACCAATTCAAACGAGAATTCAGTGGAATTCTTTCCTCAGAGTCACAAGGATTCAAAAATTGAGGAGTTCTTCAAGTTAGAACAGAAGAACATGTCAGTATCCGAGTATGAGATGAAATTCTCGGAACTAGTTAGATTGGTTCCATACATTCAAGCAGATGAAGTCCTGAAATGCAAGAGGTTTTTATCAGGACTACAACACCGGATCAGAGTGCATTTATCAGTGGTCATGAATGGTTGGGACTTGGTTGAGGCGCTACGAGAGTTGAGCAAAGCCTTCTGACCATATCGAGTAGACAGGAAAGTAAGAGTAAGAGGAGTGCACCAGGCACGTCCCTGACAAAGCTTCCGAGGACGGTATGGCAGAAGAAGAACAGGCGGAGGTTCTGAGGGTAGGGTGCGGGTCGAGGAGCTATCTGCAGTCGGGGATCGGTGGGGCCCCGGTTGCTAGTAGTGGCGCAGTGTCCTCCGTTTGTCATATGTGTCAAAAGCGACACCATGGGGAGTGCATGAGATTCAGTACGAGGTGTTTCCATTGTGTGAAGGCCGTTTATTTAAAAGTGTCCCTCGGTGATTGGTGCGAGACATCGATGGCGGTCTAAGCTACGGTACGGAGATGAGCACACAAAGTTGGCGGGAAGAGGCTTCCCGAGGCGGGAGGGCGGCACGGCCGCGGGTAGAGGTGGCGTGGTAGAAATAGAGGCGGTGCCCCAGGGATCTGGTGAGCCAGCACTCGGGCCCGGAGTATATCGCGTGACTGGTAGAATCTGGATGCATTTCCGGGATGTAGTCAGCGGTATTATTTCTATCCTTGAGCATGATGCATATACCTTAATAGACCCGGGAGCCCTACGCATTCATTTGCATCAAGCCATTCTTAGATCATTGTCAGATAGAGACCCAACCATTAGAAATTCGTATGGGGGTTCACTTCAAATTTGGAGATCCATTACTTCATGACAGGAGTAGTCGAGAGATCTAGTAGAGTTACTGATTGAGGGACCAGGAGTTCGGCGGATCTTGTAACTTTAGATGAGGACTTTGATGTGGTTCTCGGCATGGATTGCTATCTCGCCATAGAGCCTGATGATTGTTATAAAGGAAGTAAAAATTTGAATAGGCCGGGAAGTTGGAGGTAAAGTTCAAGGGATTACGTAGAGAGTTATCTTCTTGTATGATCTCCGCCATGACAGCACAGAAAATGTTGCGTAAAGGTTGTCAGGGTTATCTAGCTTATGTGGTGGAGACAGGGAAGGAGGGGACTATATTGGATGAGATTTCAGTTATTAGAGAGTTCCCAGATGTGTTCCCGGATGATATCGCGGGATTACCTCCAGAAAGAGAAGTGGAGTTCACCATTGATTTAATTCCAGGGACTGAGCCCATTTCCATTCCTCCTTATAGGATGGCTCCTGCAGAGTTAAGGGAGCTTAAGGCTCAGTTAGAAGAATTGTTGAGTAAGGGATTTATTAGACCGAGCATATCCCCATGGGGAGCTCCAGTTCTCTTCGTGAAAAAGAAAGATGGGGTTCTTGATTTATGTATAGATTCTGACATTTGAACAAAGTTACCATCCATGTCGGTATCCACTCCTAGGATTGATGAGTTATTCGATCAACTCGAATATACTCCAAGATAGACTTGAGGTCGAGGTATCATCGATTGAGAGTTCGGGAGAGTGATGTACCTAAGGCGAGCGTCAGAACCCTTCACGAGGACATTATGAGTTCTGGTGATGCCATTTGGTTTGACTAATGCTCGCGGTTTATCGTTTGATGGAGCAGGTTTTGTCGTGTTTGGATAGGTTCGTCATGGTATTTATTGATGATATCTTAGTGTATTCGGGTAGTTGGTGTGAGCACGGTTGTGATACAAACCACCCAAGGGAGAGGCGGTTATATGCCAAGTTGAAGCCAGTGTCGATTTTGGCTCGACAAGGTGGCATTCCTTGGTCATGCTCAATTTGGCCAGAGGGAGTGAGTGTGGATCCCCGAAAATAGAAGCGGTGGTAAATTGGAAACCACCAAAAGAATGTCGAGGTCGGAAGCTTCCTTGGTTTAGCGGTGTTATAGGAAGTTTGTTGAGGGTTCTCAAAGATCTTATTGTGACAGTGACAGAAAAAGATATTAAGTATGATTGGGTAGAAACTGTCAAAGAGTTTTGAGAGTTGAAAGATAGATTGACCGGCTCCGGTTCTAAGCTACCCAATGGAAGAGATGGTTGTGGTTTGGTGATGCTTCCAGAGCGAGGCCTTATGGTTGTGTTTTGATCTGAAATGATAGGGTGATTGCATATGCCTCCTAGGCAGACTAAAGAAACATGAGGAGAATTACCTACGCACGACTTAGAGCTTTGCGGCGGTCGTGTTTGCCTTAAAAATATGGAACATTATTTATATGAATTGTTCATTGTAGGATCTTTACAGATCATGAAAGTCACCCAGTATATTTTCCACCCAAGGAGGTTAGCCTGAGGGCAAGATGACAGGGTTGATTAAGGACTACATTTGTACTATCAGTACCATCCGGGGAAAAGCTAATGTCGTAGCGGATGCATGGAGTGACGAGGCCAGAGAGTTCTTTGTCTCACATGAGATCGAGTTATCTTCCACTATTGTGGTGGATGCGAGGCTTTAGGGGTGGAGGTTGAGGATACGGAGCCTTGTTAGCCACATTTCATGATTAGACCGCTCCTAGTGGACCCAGTTCTAGCGGGCGATCCACGGGATCCACGGATGATTAAGCAAAGAAGAGATAGAAAGGAAAGCGAGTTTCGTCGGGGATGATGGCAGTGAGTGAAAGGTCGAGAATGTGTGTGCGAGGTATGGCGGGCGAAAGACATCATGGAAGAAGCACATTCATCTGCGTATGCTATGCATCAGACAGTACCAAGATGTATAAAACTTTGAAGAACATTCTTGGTGGAGTGGGATGAAGAAAGAGATGGCGAGTTTCGTTTCAGTTGCCTAACACATCGAGTGAAGGCGGAGCATCGAAGGCCGAGGGGAGAGATCTGATTACTCCCTATTCGGTGTGGAAATGGGAAAAGATTACTATGGATTTTGTGACGGGTCTTCCTGGATACATCAAGAGGCAACATGATGCGATATGGGTGATAGTAGATCGATTAACAAAGTCTGCTCATTTTCTACCAGTTAATGTTGAAGATTCTTTAGAAAAGTTGGCCAAATTGTATGTAGATGAGATAGTGAGACTTCATGGGGTTCCAGTGTCGATAGTGTGAATCAAGATTTGGGTTCACATCTAGGTTTTGGCCCCTGGTTACAAGCGGCGTTAAATTACTACGCCTACATTTTAGCCTGACATTTCATCCACCGGACGGATGGCGATCGGAGGACTATTCGGGCGCGTTAGAGAGGATATCTTTGAGAGCTTGTGTGATGGAATTCAAAGGAAGTTGGGATATCCACTTAGCACTAATGGAGTTTGCCTACAACAATAGCTATCAATCGGTAGATATGGCTCCATTTGATGTTGTATGGCGAGGGGAAATGTAGGACTCCGGTGTCTTTGGGATGAGGTTGGTGAGAGAAGACTAGTAGGCCACTGAACTAGTCTGGATCACTTGAGAGAGAGAGAGTGAAGTTGTTCGTGATAACTTAAAGATAGCAAGAGATGAGCAAGAAAAGCTATCACGGACAAATCGTAAAGTTTAGTTTGAAATAGGTGATAAAGTCTTTTGAAGATTTCACCTTGGAAAGGTGTGTTGAGATTTGGGAAACAGGGGCAAAGCAAGTCAGAATTTATATTGGACCATATGAGATCGTGAGCAAAGTGGGACGGTGAAACTACAGTTGAAGTTGCCCCCGAGTTGTCAAGGATTCATGATGCTTTCCATGCTGTATCAATGTTGAGGAAATATATCAGTCCTTCCATGTATTGAGAGAGAGCAACGGTCACGGTTAAAGGAAATTTGACCTATGAAGAGACACATGTGCGGAGATTGGATCGCAAGAAACGAGTGATGAGGAACAAGGTGATCCCATTGCATTAAGTCATATGGGAAGAATCATGAAGCTAGCTACCGGGGGCTTGAGAGGCAGGATGCGCCATCGGTACCCTCCTTATTTTTCGGGATGGTATGTTCCTTCCACTTTTGTTTTTGGAGTTTAGTTTTCATTCGGGGACGAAATGTCCCTAAGGAAGGGAGGATTTTGTAACACCCCGTCCAGAGAGAGTCTACGTACATGACCTTTGTAGGGGTGTATAAGAATACCAAGTATCCTGTGAAATATTTGGAGACTAAATATGGGAAATGAAATTATAGAATAGGTTTGTGATATTAAACCAAGGTAAAATGGTCATTTAACTTAAAAGAATATATAAGAAAAATCAAAATTTAAGGTGTAGAGATGGGCCATATGGAAATTGAATAGAACACAATTGCAATAGCTGTGAAAAAAGATGAGACTATTTTGTTTATGAAAGTTAATTTAACAAAGGAGAATGAAACCCAAAATGTCTCATTTGGTCTCCAAGGCTAGGGTTCACGATTGGTGAGAGAGAAGAAGGCCAAGAGCAAGAGAGAAGGAAGAAGAAGGAAGAGGAGAGATTCTGAATTAAGGTATCTGTTTCTCTTTAGAATCAAGTGTATTAGATATCTAGGGCTTGGGTATGGGGTGGTTCTCCTTTGATCTAGGTTTTTGTGCAAAAGAGCACATTAAGCCTTTGATTGGTTGGGGTTATGTGGGTAAAACCCCAATTGATGTAAAGAAACTTGGAATCATCAAATTACATGATTGTTTAAAAGAATTGGTGGACATAGGTAGTGGCTGTGGTTTTCACCTAAGGTTTGTGTTAGAGTTTCCAAAACACCATTCACATGTTGTGGAGTTGTTTTAGATGATTTCCAAGTTAGTTTTTGAGGTATTATAGTTATAGAAGTTATATGGGTGAATTGGCATCAAAAGTGGGAGAAATAACAAAATCCTGGGCATTTGAATTAAGTCCTACCGGTACAATGGGAAGTCCCACCGGTAGGGCATACGGTCATTTTGGCCAAGTCTACCGGTAGAAGTTAAGTCTACCGGTAGGACTTGTTCTAATTTCCTGTTTCGACGAGGTTTTGTATTTGACCATAACTTCCTCATTTCTTATCCGATTTAGTGGTTCAAGTGGCTACATAAAATAGACTTCAAGGAGAACAAAGAAACTTAAAGTATGAATCGTCTAATTCTTATCCTAAGTGGCCCAAAATTCACACAAAGAGTGGGGCCTGGTATTTTAATGGCTAAGCAGCTTTGGACATAGAGTAGTCGGGTTGTTCCGACGTGCTTGAGTTTCGGTGCTCGAATTGGGTGATTCAGTTGGATAGAACCTTAACACCTTAACTTTAAAGGAGTATGAAGGTGTGACTACTGGAGTCTAGGAATGCATTAAGTTATGTGATTAATTTGTCGTCGTATTCGTTTGAGTGTAGGTTAAAAGTAAAGCGGGATAAGTGTGGAGCGTACTCAAGCAAAACAAAAGGGGTGTGAGTGTTCTAAACTCATTTTTCCAAATACTAGTGTATTATTATTATTATTATTATAAAATTGTTTACACTGGTATTTCATGGTTTTGAATGCAAACCATTTTCAAGAAGCAAGCAATGAATTGGAAAGCAAGCAAATGGTTTTGAGTTAAACCATTTTGAAAAGCAAGCATTGGTTTTAAATTGTAAAACCATAATTAAGCAAGCAAGCAAGTAAGTAAATGGTTTTTGAAAAGTTAAACCATTTTTGAAGCAAGCAAGCAACTAAGCAAATGGTTTTGAATAATTAAACCATTTTTCAAGCAAGCAAGCAAGCAAATGGTTTCAAAGTGTAAAACCATTTTACAAAGAGCAAGCAAGCAATGAAAGGTTGTGAAAACAAGGCCTTCCCTAGTTTTGGCAAAGCAGAGCCGGTCAGAGAGGTATCCGTGCGTGCACGGTGGTGTTAGGATTTCCTTACATGCATTGTAGTTTTGCACAGTCCGGCAAACTTAGGACATACATCATGCATTTAAAGGAGGCCCAGGTAGCGCGTGCAGAATCTCAGGTTATGAGCTCTAACTAAGTATGGTGATGGCGACCGCGAGTCAATTCCACCATATTCACGGAAGATGAAAAGGTGGCGGACAAAGGTCCTTCCACCCGACACGGTTGAGCCACGGGTTCCCGTGTTCACTAGGGCATGATAGACAAAAATATAGGCCTCCATTGGTTGATGTTTTATAAGCATGATCTGTTTTGAAAAATCAACCATTGGTTCCAGTCGCCAAGGCTTGGGAGGATTTTAAAACAACGGTTGGTGAAACAGTTTAGATTTAAAGCGATCGGTTTGAACTTAACTCCCGTGGGTTTTTATTTTCAAGCATGCGGTTGAGCAAGCTCCGTTTTTATGAAAAGTTTTGAAACTTTTTAAAGCGAGGTTTGTGAAAGGTTTTAGAGACTTTTCAAACAAGATAAAGCAAACAAGAAAAGAAAAAGTATGAAGTTTTATAAACTTCTAAGCAAGCAGAAATAAAGTTTTACAAGCTTTTAAAGAAAAGCAAAATAAAGCTCAAGCAAGTATTAAAGATTTCATAAACTTTTAAAAAGCAGCAGTGAAAAAAAAACTAATGAAAGAAAAGTTTTGAAAACTTTAAAGCGAAGCAAAGCAAGAAGGCTTACGGAAAATAATTATAAAAAGAGAGTTTTACATTTTTAAGATATTTTCCGAAAAAACAAAACCTTTTATAAAGCATACACTCAACGAATCGTTTAGCTCATTATTTTGTATTTAAAACTATTTTTCCGAATGCAGTCACGCAAGGCTATTTTGGAGCACGATAAGTTGGTCACGACATCGAGTATAAGTCTTGTGTAGTAATTATATTTTGTAAGAACATACTTTGAAGGAACATGTATAATGGGACATATGTATGTACATAGTTTGAATGTGATAGAATGTGATGGTATCTTGGTTGCCGTATTTTGGATATAGTGTAATTGGATGTATCTGAATTTGGAATTTAGACTATGTCTGGTAGATCATCTTCATAAACGTTTTTCATTACTAAAGATTTTACCAAATCTAAGTTATAAATAAAAGAAAAATTTTATAGGAGGGTTTAAGCAAGCAATAAACTACCGCTTCCGCAGGAATTTCTAATTAAGTTAAAGTAGCAATTTGGGGATTTCTGTGGAGTGGCCGGCACGCCTGCCGCCGGTAGGGGGTGGGGGTGTGTCAACTCAACTAGTTTCTTGACTTAAAAAGTCGTTTTGGGTTTGTTTCAACTCCATTTCGCACCACATCAGTTTCTAAATTTAAATAACTCTTTTAAGCACATTTTGAGCTCCAAATAACTAATATTTGATAAGAAAACATGGGTTTTAAAAATATTTTATCAATTTAAAATCAAACCGAGTAAAAATTTCAAAGTATGCAAAGAATGCCAAAAAGGCCCTGAAATTGTCACTTTAGGTTCTTTTCATTCCAAATCAATTTCAAACCTTAGAAAACACTTTTAAATACATTTTAAACTTTAAATACATAAGGTTTGATGCTCATACTTGTGTTTTCAAAAAGATATTCAATTTAGACATAAAAACCGAGTTATGAAGAATATGAATGTAAAAGACAATATTCGAAAGTGTACCAATGCATTCACCTTACATAGATTCCTAAACTATCAAAATCTTCACTTGATGCTTGAGCTTGGAATCTTGGTTACTTGTCATCATGGTTCTTTGATTTAAGTAAACTTCATTTCCAAGTGCTTGATCAACTTCATCAATGTCATCTTTAGCTTGTATTATCTTTATTTGATGCTTGATCAACTTCAACCTATCACTCAACTAAATGTTAACCATTACTAACCAATAACCTTGGTTTTTTATCATCAAAACCTCAACTAGAGTACCTTTGGGCTAACATCAATGACACAATTCATTAGTTACACAGTTAACGCAATCCTTTATGTATGGTATGGTGGTACCAATAGTCTATTATGGTGGTCTAAATGCAACAAAGAATACAACCAAAGTGGTTCTAACAAAATTTTATTATGGTAATATAGGGTAGTACACCCAGTTTATTATGGTAGTACACCTAACAAAAAATGGTAATACCTCTAGTATGTTATACTAAAAACACTCATCTAAGTAATCCATATGAATTGCTTGATTGATTAGGTACTACCAAAAATTGAAATACGATGCTAGTAGACTATCTAATTCATTCTAATTGAATGACTCTAACCTTAACAGAATACAAACTTAGATGCAAATATAGTGTTTTAAGGAACTATATGTAATGGTAGTAACAGATAGACTTCAAGGAAGCTAACTCACTAACTGTTTTGACCAATGTTTTATTATGGTCATGTTAGATGATACCAGACACTATGATGGTACCCCAATATATTATGATAGTCCCGGTGATCACTGTGGGAGTAATGGATGCATGTATTTAGGACCACATTGAAATTTACTTACATGCTTTTTGCAGACCTACTTCCATTCCATAAAAATTAATACCTAAAAACCACATAGTCACGATTCTTGATCAAGCTATATCCATTAAAATATTGACTATTTTAGGTAGGACACACAGCTTGGTAGTACTCCATCTATCGTGTTACATTTGATCAAAACATGAAAATTCGATTACTAATAATGGTAACACCGTTATTTACAAAAACCAAGATATAATAGTCAAAAATGTCAAAACGAAGCTATATTTACAAAAACGAAGAAAGAACAACCGAAAATACCAAATGGAAGTTAAATTTTAAAAAAAAATGAAGAAAAAACAACCGAAAATGGCAAAGTGAAGCTATAACAAAACTTCACAACATAAACTCACAGTCAAAATGAGGTAACACATGGAATCGCCAAAAAATGGTTAACAATGACTCGTACTTACTTCCTTGCATTGAGAGAGGAGAAATATCAAAAAACATCATAAAATGTGGAAAAAAAAGCTTTTTTTTTCCTTCGTCTTCACTATGTTAAGAGGTGAAATATGTGAAAATGGAAAAAAAATGAAGAGGGAAGGGGAGTAATGGGTTGGCAAATTGTTAGAAAAGGGTAGGGGAAGATGAAGAGTCAAGGGGAGGGGAGAAGACAGCAAAATGTTTTTACTATAGGGATAGCCTTGGCATAGGGTATTAGAAACTTTTATAGATCCATCTTTGTTACCAAATAACAATTACTTTTGTACTTAATGTACTGAATAATGCAATTTGAATTCTTCTTTTCGATTTTTATAATATTTTCCTATTAATGTAGACAAACATAGTTTTCCCAAATTAATTTGAAGGGAAGTGAAAAAAAAATTTACAACTAAACACTTTATTTATGTAGCCAATTATTCCGATTGGGACTCAATCCCTGTGATGCCCCCAATGTCCGAGGGTCCCGTTAACAACCCGTCAACCCGTGGAATTTCTATCTTAGATAGTCTTGCACCTAAGTCTTGGTACCAGACCGGTACCAACAACCCATGGACATACTCGGCACCACTTCCATACGTCCCTTCACTGAGACCCATTCATTCATATTTAAATCTAAAATATGAAAAGAAAATGAATAATTACAGTCTGTAGGGATCCGATCACGGCCCTCTTGCCATAATTACATACTCGACTATTTATACAATAGTCTAAAAGAATTTTATAAAAATCCTTTTATACAAAATACTTTTTACAAATGAAATATCAAGGCCACAAATCAACCTCCTTCATAATTCACGGCCGTAGAATTATTAGATCTCACTGTACACCTCCTGTACTGAAGGGTCCGACGACAGGGTGAGCAATGCCCGATTAGAAAATTATCCTACAAAGGCTACTCACGCCTCATTAAACATGCAAT
This sequence comes from Tetrastigma voinierianum, assembly GCA_016808115.1. Lineage (NCBI taxonomy): Eukaryota > Viridiplantae > Streptophyta > Magnoliopsida > Vitales > Vitaceae > Tetrastigma > Tetrastigma voinierianum. The sequence goes on from JAEQBH010004630.1 coordinate 239,619, forward strand.
AACACATACATCAAACCACATACCATTCAAAATGCAATCCCTATATGGAATATTTCATATCATGCATAGAGGCGGGACCCTCATGCCCATAACTCGAGTCCACGGGCCGGCTCCCTCCACATGCAAATGTCAAGTGTAGAAAAACCCGGTCATTTAGGTGTTTGCATTGAAACTAACCGATGGACCCAAGCCTCCAGTGTTTATTCAGTACCTGCAAATCACGTGTGTTTCCGTGGGTGGCGAATTTTAGGTCTCACTGAAGCCATGCGTAACCAGGCCACTTTCGCAAACTTACATCGCTAGGCATATGTCTAACAGGAATAAAATTTGGGTTTTTCACCTGAGGGGGATCTACCCCACATCTTGTACCTTGAACACGAAATTTATTATTATTATTTTATGCATCCGTGATTTATATTTATTATTATTTTATACAACCGTGATTCTCGATTTTGGACGTTATCCCATTTCCGAGCTCACCACACATTCACCAAGAATGGTGAATAACAGTACCATGCACCCACACTCGACTCAACGCCATGTGACCATGCATATGAAATGCAATCATGCTATACCATGCTACATGCACAATAAGAGCTACATGCAACATTTATATTTCTTACATATAATTTTCATTCATCACAATTTCCATGTTAATACATCACGCAAGCACATATTAACATGATTTTTTTTTTACACACAACAGCATGTTACTCTTTTTAAACAATAACACACAAATGGCCCCAAATCTCGGACCTGTGGGGGCGCCTCTTGGTCCCTTCACGACCATGAATAATTTTTGGTTCCATTCATCACCAAATTACTATGATACCGAAAAACTCAACAAAACTCAAAGACATCAGTCCCGGGATTAAAACCAAACCTCAATTCAGTTCGAGACTGTCCGGAACCAGTCCCAAAAATTTTCAATATTCAGTCCCAAAATCTTAGGACTAAATCACACGGTCAATTACGGTCCCAAAGAATGCCCATGCCATTAAATGGCCTTTAGGCTATAAAATAATCCAAGTAGGAAAATTTTCTACCTCGTGGAGTTTGATGAAACTCCAAGATTTTGGTACCCACGCGTAGCCATCGATGCGTGAATCGACTTTCTTCTCAGGCAAGTGGAGCCTTCTACCTTCGAATCTTAGGAAAATCTCCCTTTTTGTTTTTCTCTCCCCTTTCTCTCTCTCTCTCTCTCTCCTATCCGTTTGCTTCTTTCTCTCCTTTCTCTCCTGTTTATTTTCCTCCTCTCTTTCTTTTCTTTATCCCCCCGAATTCCTTGCTTTCCACTTTGTTTGCTCCTATTATCACTTCCCTTTTTCATTTCTCCTTGCCATTTCTCTTTTCTTTCATTTTTTCTTTCCTTCCTTTTTCTTTTCTCCTCCTTTTCTCCTTTTCTCATCCTTCTTATCTCTTTTGATTTCCTTCTATCGAATTGATCAGTGGAAACTTTAGCTTTCCTCATCTACTTGTCTTCTTCACACAATTTCCTTATTTTCTTATTTATTTTATTACATCATTAACACATGGCTCATTGTGAGCCATTTATTCCAACTGCACCACATGGCCCTTACCACGTGTCACTTCCCTAGGGTGCCATGTGGCATCCACATGATCATGCCATGTGTCACCCAACACCCGATGCCTTGAAAAACGTGAAATTCCAACTATCTCGGAATCCAACGAAATTCGACGAGTAACTAGATTTCGCGAGACGAATTCAACGGAGAAGTCTGTTTCGTCATCCGAGATCTAGAAAAAAATTTAGGTTTCAATCGAAATTACAGTTTTACCCTTTTCAAAAAAATTGAATTTTTCTTGGGTTTTACATTCTTCCCCCCTTAACAGAATTTCGTCCTTGAAATTTACACACACTAGCACACACAAACACATGCATGTGCAGTAATTATTCTAGTACCAAATATTAGACAACGCACCTTCATCCCCAAATAGGAAATGATAGGTGGTATGCATCGTGTCCTCGCGTTCCCAAGTCGTCTCCTCCACTCCTCGGTATTGCCATAACACCTTCACTAGCCGCATGGTCTTGTGTGCAATACCTTATCTCGTCTATCTATGATACGCACCGGTCCCTCCTCGAAGGTCCAATCAGTATCAACAGTAATCTCTCCCCAATCCACTATATGAGTTGGATCTAATTACTTTGAACATGGAAGATGGGACACCTCATGGACATGATAAACTGATTGGTGGCCATAGCCCAGATATGCAATTGTGCACCACTCGAGTATCTTGAAGGCACATTATACCTTAAGCGTTATCTTCCCTCGTTTGTGGTCGGATCACTCTGTAGGCATCACCATCAGAAGCGATCCTGCCCACCTACGTCGGCGTCGATGCGTGATTGAAGCTGCTCTTCTATCGAGGCTCTATCCATGAGAAGAGCGCTTCCGAGATCAAATCCCTTCTTTAGAGGTGTCTCGAATCAAATCGGACCGAGTGATGGAGTGAATCTCACCTCATCGCAAGTGGATCGTTTGCTCAAGTGCAGATTATAGGATTGATCATGTTAAACTAACAAAATGTTGGTAATAGAATTCCTTTGAGTTGAATATATACAAGCCTGGGGTCAAGATGTGCTAAATGCGCATCCATCTAAGAGTATATGGTCCTCTCGAATGACCATCTGTTTGTGGGTGAAATGCGGTGCTCAATGTCAACTATGTCCCCATGGCCTTTTAGAAACTCTTCCAAAAGTGTGTCGTAGACACGGATCCACATCAGATACTATGGACACGATCATCATGTAGTAGGACAATCTCTGCGAATATACAGCCGGTACAGAATTCCTCCGATTGTGAAGGTCATCCTGGCTTTACTTGAGGAAAATGTGCCGACCAGTAGGATGGTCCACCTCACCCATCTTGCATCATGCCTGCGGTGTCCATGGCAAGTGGAGTCTAAAAATCCATCGTGGCGTGCTCCCAGTTCCTCCTCTACCTCTAATGGTGAAGTAGCCCTGCGGCTTCTAATGCTCATTGTGACACTCTTGACCGTAAGACAGCATCGAACAAATCTCAAACGTATCGCTTCATTCCACTCCCGATATCTTAGCGGCGAAGATCTTAATACATCTTGGGCCCACTGGATACGACAAAATGGGGCAGTGGAACTCCCGGAGGATCTCCTCTCTCCAAAACGATCAACTAAGGGAACCACCTGACCCGCTATCTGAAGACTACACCATGTGTGGATGGCCAGGCCTTTGTCACTCAAACCTTTGCACATGATCCCATGATGGACCAGTATCTCTACCTTCACATACTGTGACTCAATCACTCTACTCGAGTGGGAGAATGGCGTAGCCACCGGACTCCCCAAAGTACCACTGAGCGATCCGTGCGTAATCCCGGCTATGCGCGTAATCTCGAGCATCTACCACTCACAGGAAGCTACACTTTCATAAGACTCTGTGACTTTTGGTAGGTGCATCGGCCACCATTTGCCTTACCAAGATGGTAATGCAAAGTGAAGTCATAATCCTCCAGATACTCCATCCATCTGCGTTACCTCATGTTAAGGTGATATTGCTAAAGAAATATCACTTCCCAGAAACTCTTGTGGTACGGAAATACTTCAAATTGTTCACCATATGATGATGGCGCCAAATCTTTTCTAAGGCTAAGACTATGACGCCAGCTCCGTGTCATGATAGGGGGTAATTAAAACCATGATTCTTCAACTACCAAGAACCATAAGCTACTACCCTCCCATACTACATCAAAACGCATCTCAGTCCGTCTTTCGAGGCATCACAATACACTATGTACCTCTGTCCCCTTTCTGGGACTATCAGAATAGGGGCTAAAGTAAGCCTCATTTTCAATTTTTAGAATGCCTTCTCACATAGGTCATCCCACTCAAACTTGACCCCCTTCCGAGTCAATCTAGTCATAGGTGCTGCTAGTCGGGAGAAATCCTCAATAAACCTCTTGTAATACCCTACCAATCCCAAGAAAGTGTGTATCTTGAAGACTAACTTCGGCCTCTTCCAACTCATAACAACCTCTACCTTCTCAAGGTTTACTGACACACCTAAAGCTGACTCGACGTGTCCCAAGAATCTCACCTCTGTAAGCCAAAACTCACACTTACTAAACTTGGCATACAACTTATGGCCCCTAAGTGCCTGGAAAACAATCTGCAAATGATCCTCATGCTCCTCCTCAGACTGGGAATAGATCAAGATGTTGTCAACAAAGACCACAACAAACTGATCCAAATAGGGTTGGAATACCCTATGCATGAGATCTATGAATGTTGTTTGCGCATTCGTTAACCCGAAGGGCATCACTATGAACTCGAAATGCCCATACCCTGTCCTAAACGTTGTCTTAGGGATATCAGCCTCCCTAACTCTCAACTGATGGTATTCGGTGCGAAGATTTATCTTAAAATGTTCCCGCGCCCTCTCATTTGATCGCTCAGTCATCGATCCTCGGTAATGGATCACAGATTCATGATCCTGCTCCACTGTTCAAGCATCGGTAATCAATGCCGCGATCGAAGGGTCTTGTCCTTCTTTTTTGAAAACAGAACCGGAGCACCCCATGGTGAAGTGCTCGGTCTGATTAAACCCTTGTCCGACCTTTGCAATTAGACCCTTGAGGTTCACGCAGCTTCGATCCGGTCTTATCCTATAAGGAGTCATATAAATAGGCGCGTACCGAGGTGTAACTCTATGACAAAGTCGTCCACAATGCGGGGTAATCCCGGTAGCTCATCGGAAAAACATCCTCATACTCTGACCACAGGAGTAGACTGAGCCATCGCCCCTCGTCTTCTAGGGTAAGGCTTGCTAGCCCGACCCGTCATTAATCGCTCCACACAAGGTCGTACGTTCGGGTAAAGCATCATGCTTCTCCCCCTGAAAAGTCACACGAACACTGTCCCGTGTGTAGGCGGTAATCCTCCTACTATCACAATCAATGACGACTCGATTGTCATAGTCTGACGATCCATTCAGAATGACATCAAAATCCGATATGTCCTTTAGAAGGTCACGAGTGAACAAAATCCTAAGATCTCTAACTCACAATCCCGACATATCTTATCAACACTCACCCTAGTTCCTAGGGGAGAATTCACATACAATGGATTTTCCAAGGTTTCAACCTCTAAGCCCAAACTTTTCTCACATTATGCAACTATAAGCATGAATATGATGTATCTAAATTTAAACAACACTCTTGAGAGAAACGGAAACGTACCCTGTACATCATACTGATCTGCAAGCTCAGTCTACGGTACCTACGTAGACATCTCTGAGTCCCTAAAGTCGGCAGAGTGAGCTCGTCCTCGACCTCGACCCATACCACTGGCACATCTGTATGTGAGAAGAGGCGCATGCCGCCACAGGTTGATCTGCTTGGTCCCTTGGCCCTTGTTGGGAGTAAGGGTAACAAGCGTGTCGCATGTCCCACGTGGCCGGTGAGGTGTCCGTATCCACAGGATCTTGACCTCGAGGGGGCAATCTCACCTCCTTATGTCCCGAGCTAATGGCAAAAATAACATGTCATCTGTCCTAACTAACTTGGAACCCTGGTTTGGCCTTGACCCTGATAACCACGGCCCCGTCCCTGAAATCCTCGTGGAATAGAAGTCCTCTGCTTCTTTCCCAAACTAGAAGAAGGTTGATCCTCCTTCCTCTTGCCACTAAAACCCGCATCTCGGACTACCTCTCTCTCTATGTCCATAGTCGTCCTGACCATAGAGTCCATATCTTGTAGGAGAAATCCCTCTGATCACCCACCCGGATGGACAACCGGGCCATCCTCAAAATTTCCCTCACCTTGACCTTTGTGGCCCACACATGGTCATCCAAGAGCTTATGCAAACTCGGTGAACTTGGCTATATTGAAACCTGATCCATACTTCCTTGCTTCAACTCATGGACTCCCGAGCTTTTGCATGCCTAGCAGATGCCAGGAAAAACTTATCCATGAATAGTTCTCGAAACTCTCCCCATGTCATTGTCTCCGGATCCCCTGAGACCTTGACCCAATCCCACCAAATCTGGGATTCGCCCTCTAGCCGAAATGTGGCTAGCCGGATCCTCGTAGCATCGGAGGCAATCTCCATAGCCTCCAAAATCCTCTCAACCTATCGGAACCAATGATCAGCCATTATTGGATCCCCTCCCCCTGGTGAATGTCGGAGGATGATGTGCTATAAAACGTTGGAGGTTACTGGGCCCTCCTTGACCCACCCAGGTTACTAGTTCGGTGCGGTGGTACTTGAACCCGTACTTCCTTTGCACAATGATGGCAAGCTTGCCGGCGCTAATAGCCTATAAAGGCACGTGAGTCAAACACGGGTGATGGATTAACACTATTGTCTGTGGGCGACCTGCGATCTCTTCGCCATTTTCCATCTAAACAAGTCAAATAGAAAACTGAGATTTCTTTTCTTGTCACACTAGTGTTGTGTGTGCCACTATTAAAAGACCTTGCATCCCAAACTATCACGTTCATGTTGTTCTTCGAACCCCTAAGGTTATGTTTTCTAACCCTAGTGTTCATCTTTTCCTATATACATTCAACCATTAGCCATATAATTCACGCCAATTTATAACGCAAATCACCTGATAACACAACATGTTAAGCCTGAAAACATACGACCTACAACTGATGCATAATCTAAACCCATGCCATCGGGTCCTAGGTATTCGTATAACTTGGCTCGATGCAGTTTGTGAAAATTTGGTATTATAACCATACTTATGGATGCCCACGAGAGCTCCAGGTAATTGTTTACCCGTGCTCGATGCAGGCATGTTTGATTTCGGGGTCGGATTGTGACCGTCGACTGCAGATTTTACGTCTTGGGTGCGTCTTGCACCTAAGTCTTGGTACCAGACCGGTACCAACTACCCATGGACACCGAGTTACTCGGCACCACTTCCATACGTCCTTCACCGGGACCTATTCATTCATATTTAAATCTAAAATATGAAAAGAAAATGAATAATTCTGATCCAGTAGAGTCGGGTGCTGACCCTCTTACCTGTAATTACGTACTCGACTATTTATACAATAGTCCAAAAGAATTTTATAAATATCATTTTATACAAAATACTTTTTACAAAGGAAATATGAAGGCCACACATCGGCCTCCTTCATAATCACGGCCTAGTCGGAGCGTCGTCTCCCTATACACCCCATGTACCTGAAAGGGGGTCCCCTGGCTTGAGTGGCTTGATACTTGATAGAAAAATTATCCTAGAAGGGCTACTCTCTGCCTAAATGCACATGCAATGGCATACATACATCAAACCACATTCCATTCAAAAAATGCAATCCTATATGGAATATTTCATGTCATGCATGAGATGAGACTCCTCATGCCCATGACCGCAGTCTGCCAGAGCTCCCTCGCACATCACGGAATGCCAAGTGTGAAAAATCGGTCATTGGTGTTTTACCCAAATGACTTAACCCGTACGCAGCCCTCCCTATGTTTATTCGATTTTACTAAATCCCGTGTGTTTAAAGTGGGTGGTGAATTTCTGGGGTCTCACCACGGGCCAGCCGCGCTAACCAGGCACTCTCGAGACCTATCGTGGGACGCATATGTCTAATGGGAATAAAATTTGGAGTCTTTCACCACGAGTCACACCCCGTCTTGCTTATGAACACGAAATTAATTATTATTATTTTATGCATCCGTGATTTATATTTATTATTATTTTATATAGCTAGTGATCCCAGATTTTGGACGTTGTCGATTTCGAGCTTCGCCACATTCAAAATTGTGAATAATAGTACCATGCACCCACACCCGACTCTACGCCATGTGATCGTGCATATGAAATGCAATCATGCCATTTCATGCTATACCATGCTACATGCACAATAAGAGCTACATGCAACATTTATAAATTCCAGATAATTATATTTCCTACATATAATTTCCATTCATCACAATTTCCATGTTAATACATCACGCAAGCACATATTAACATGAATTTTACACACAGCATATTTATTTTTTTGTTTTTAGCAATAACACCGCAAAAATTGCTCAAATCTCAAACCCGCATAAAGCGAGGGCACCTCTCGGTCCCTTCCGACCTGTGAACAATTTTGGTTCCATTCATCCAACAAATTCTTGTGATACCAAACAACTCAACAAAACCCAAAGACATCGGTCGAGGATTAAAACGCCTGACCCAGTCAGGAAGCGTTGAGAACCCGATCCCAGAATTTCCAATATTCAATCCCAAAATCTTGGGACTAAATCACGCGGCCAGTTACGACCACAAAGAACACCCATACCATTAAATGGCCTTTAGGCTATAAAATAATCCAAGTAGGAAAATTTCCTACCTCGTGGAGTTTGACGAAACTCCAAGATTTTAGTACCCACGCATAGCTCTCGATGCGTTGATCGACTTTTCTTCCCGGACCGTTGAGCTTCAACCGTCGAAATACCGGGAAAATCTCCCTTTTTGTTTCTCTATCCCCTTTCTCTCTCTCTCTCCCTATCCGTTTGCTTCTTTCTCTCCTGTTTATTTTCCTCCTCTCTTTCTTTTCTTTATCCCCCCAAATTCCTTGCTTTCCACTTTGTTTGCTCCTATTATCACTTCCCTTTTTCATTTTCTCCTTACTTCCATTTTCTCTTTTTCTTTCATTTTTTCTTTTCTTCCTTTTTCTTTTCTCCTCCTTTTTCTCTTTTCTCATCCTTCCTTATCTCTTTTGATTTCCTTCTATCCGGATTTATCAAAGTGAGGGAAACTTCCCCCCACTTTCCTCACATGCCACTTGTCTTCTTCACACAATTTCCTTATTTTCTTTTTTATTTTTCTTTCCCTTTATTACATCATTAACACATGGCTCATTGTGAGCCATTTATTACAAGTACACCACATGGCTCTTGCCATGTGTCACTTCCCTAGGGTGTCATGTGGCATCCACATGATCATGTCATGTGTCACCCGACACTCGATGCCTTGAAAAATGTGAAATTTTGACTGTCTTGGAATCCAATGAAATTTGACGGGTAACTAGATTTTGTGAGACGAATTCAACGGCGAAGTCCGTTTCGTCATCCAAAATCTAGAAAAATTCTGGAGTTTCCAGCAGAGTGCAGTTTTACTTTTCGGGAAAAATTGAATTTTTCGGATTTTACAATCCCGCTCTCTGCCACATTGACTAAACATGACAGGCCTTAGAATTTTTTTAAATACATCATCGAAAACATGAAAACTAACCCTTTGCATGCATATTTAAAATATATATAATTTAGATAAAAATTTTAATCTTTTGTAGATAGAATAGTTTGTATATTTAAAAAATATTTTTTTCTCAAAATTTAGATAAAAATTTATTGTATTTATTTTTTAAAATAATATTGAGTTTTTTCCATTTAATGGGTATATTGGATTTTTTTTTATTGAAATTTTATTTTATCAAAATTTAGATAAAAATTTATTTTTTATAGAATATATGAATTTAACATGTATAATCATAATGATTTTTATAGTATTTTATTTTTTAGAAAATAACTTCAAAATATTTATCAAATTATTTTATTTTTTTTTATAAATTTATTGAAATGTTATCCAAATATTATATTAGTATTGATAAATTAAAATTAAAATAATAATTCTTAAATAATTTATTATTTTAAAAAATAACCTTTAATTTTAAATAAGTACATTTTTATGCCCTTTGTTGTATAAATAATAACTTATTTTGAGTACATTAAAATAAATAAAATATTTTTTAATTTTTGGACTAGCTTAGGGGTTAACATTTTTAAAAAATAAGGGGTAAATGTCAAAAAAAAAAAAAATTGAAAATAAAGACAATTGTTATAAATGTGAATGACCACATACATGGAAAATAGTTATGAACTTAATAGGTTTATTAATGAATCCTGTAGATTCATGTCACAACAATGAATCCTGTAGATTCATCAATGAATCTCATTAATAAGATTCATGTATCTGATCATCTGAGAAGCCTAGAAAAGGGTCTTCACCCTTTATTGAAAGAGATCATCAGAAATAGGAGTTCTCTCATCTTCTACCTCTCACTCTCATGTGTTGACTTTCTCTCATTCCCTCACTAACTTCAACTTTCTCACACATTGGGATCATTTGGTTTACAACACGTTATCAACACGACGCTCTATGTTGCTACAGTGCATCGGTCTCTTTTAATGTAAAAGGTTTCTTACCTCTATATTACATATTATTCAAAACTCAAAACATCTTTTCCATTGAACTATTCATCCTTTGTTTTGATGGAAAATTTGGCAAAACTTGAGTTTATGGCATTAGACATCACTGGAAAAAATTATTTATCATGGATGCTTGATCTTTGAAGGAAATCCATCTAGAAGCTAATACCCTTGGAAGCAATTAAGATGGTAATAATGCATCCAATCAGGACAAAGCAAAAGCAATGATTTTTCTTCGACACCACCTTCATGAGGGGCTGAAGCCTAGAATATTTAACAATAAAGGATCCTCTTGTCCTTTGGAATAACCTCAAAGAGAGGTATGACCACCAAAAGGCGGTCATTCTCCCCAGAAAGCCCGTTATGATTGGATGCCGTCTTCAAGAATTATAAGAGCCCGATAAGTGAATATAATTCCGCTATGTTTCACATTAGCTCCCAGTTGAAATTATGTGGGGAAAAAGTTACCAATGAGGATATGTTGGAAAATACTTTTTCTACTTTTCACGCATCGAATTTGCTCCTGCAGCAGCAATATCGTGAAAAGGGTTTTAAGAAATACTCTCAATTGATCTCCTGTCTTCTCGTGGCTGAACAAAATAATGAACTTCTAATGAAAAATCATGAAGCACGTCCAACTGGTTCTGCTCCATTCCCCGAAGTGAATGTGGCTGCATATCAGCCTCATAATCAAATACAAGGTCGGAGATTAGGTGATGGACGTGGCCGGGGTCATTCATGTCGTTTGGTAATCGTGAAGTGGTCATTCCAAAAATCCATCCTCGCCACCTAAATTGGGAAAGAAATGAGAAAAAGGATCAAGGGACTCAAATACAAATTCAGTTGATAATATAATACTGCTCGTTGTGGAATGAAGGGTCGTTGGTGGCGTACTGCGATGCGAAACATTTGTTGATCTCTATAAGGAGTCATTGAAACGGAATGAGAAAAGGGTGGAAACAAATTTCATCAGCGAGTGTGAATTTACTTAGATACAGGTTTGAAATGATTTTATAATCTAGATGTTCTTGATTTCTTTATTCAGCCAAAAAGACTAATATTCTTTAGTTTAATCGATAGCAAAAGTGCCCAGGATTATCTTCATGAAGGATAAATGTTTTATATTATCACATAACTACATATTTAATGTTTATGAATGCATCTTAAGTAATTATTATAATAAATACCTTTTCATCATTTGTGCGTTTTTTTTTATATTTATTTATTTTTGTTTGACACATCATCGACTTCTCGATGAAGAATATGGAATTATCATAAAGAAACCATTGACAATGATGCAAATGTTTGCCTCATAGATAGTGCAACAATGCACACTATACTTAAAAAATTTGACATATTTCTCTTAAAGAGGCAAAAACGACAAGTGTTAGTACAATTTGTGGCAATGCAAAACTAATTGAAGGCTCTGAAGAGCTCATCATATTGCACAAAAGGTAAACTTGTGATTGAAGAAGCCTTATATTACGAAAAGTCTCAAGGAAATCTTTTGAGTTTCAAAGATATTCGCAGAATGGATATCATATTGAGACTGGCAGAAGGCAATGTAGAATATTTGTGCATTACGACTATTGTTTAAGGAAGAAAAGTGTCTTTGGAAAAATTGCATTTTGTTATGGCACATACTACGCATATTAGCGGTATTAGGCACATGCAATAGTTAACCAGCGGTTAACTAATCATAGTGAATTATAATTTGGCATAGCAGGTTGGGTCATCCAGGCTCCATTATGATCACGGTTATAGAGAATTCATGCAGGCATTCATTGAAAAATAAAAAAGATATTAAGCGAATGAATTCTCATGTCTTTACTTGCTCTCAGGCAAATTAATCAGTAGGCCATCACGACGAGATTAGGATTGAATCCTATATTTAGACGTATACATGGCGTATTTGTGGGCCTATATACAACCATCTAGTGGACCATTTAAATACTTTATGGTTTTGTTGATGCTTGACTAGATGGTCACACGTTTACCTATTATCAACTCGTAACTTAGCGTTTGCGAGATTACTAGCTCAAACTAGACCATTTACGAGCTCAATTTCCAAACAATCCCATTAAAACTATAAGACTTTGACAATCTTTGGTGAATTCAGCACCAAGCATTTAATGATTATTAATAACGTCATTGGCATAACCATTGAACATCTGTAGCATGTTCATACTTCGAAGAATGGTCTTCTGCGAATCTTTATAAGCAATTCAATTAATTGAGACCATTACTTATGAGAGCAAAACTTCTATATCTGCATGAGGGCATGCTATCTTACGTGCGGCAAGCTGATTCGCATAAGGCCATAAGTTATCATGAATTCTCCCCGTACAATTGGTTCATGGTCAGAACCAAATATTTCCATCTCTAATTATTGGATGTGCGGTTTATATTCGATTACTCCGCCCCACATGTGTAAGATGGGACCTCGAAAGAGTTAGGAATATATGTTGGGTAGTGAATCTCCATGTATTAAATATCTTGGGCCATCTCTTTGGAGATTTATTTGACACGTTTTCAGTTTATCATTTTGATGAAAAACTTTACCCAACATTAGGGGGAGAAACTAAGCAGCTGGTAATTAACTGGAATGAATTATCATTGTCCACTATGATCCTTGAACGAAACAATGTGAACAGGAAGTTCAAAAGATAATTCATTTAAAAAACTTAGCAAGTCTTTTGACCATTTGCGATCAAAAGAAGCAACTAAGTCACATATACCAGCTGCAAATGCTCCTATTAGAATTGTTGTTCCTGAAGGACAACTTATTACCGTTAATGAGATAAAGGGACAACTCAAGCACGGTAGACCTGTCGGTTCCAAGGATACAAATCCTCGTAAACGAAAAGGAGCAAAGGATACAAATGACCAAGTTGAGGTAAATATTGACCCGAAAATTCCCGATAAAACTCCGGATGAGTCCCAGTTTCCAAAGAGAATAAGGTACCTAAGATTGATGGAAATGAAGATATCTCTATTAATTATGTTATGATTGGGGAACGATGGAACCGAAATGAAATAATCGTCAACGATATTTTTGCATATCATGTTGCGCAAAATGTTGCAAATGAAAATGAGGATCTGGAACCAATGTCTATGGAAGAATGTAGACATCGAGAAGATTAGCTAGATGGAAAGGAACATGGGTGTGAATTAAAATCGCTAGCAAAAGCGTAAAGTTTTGGACGCATTGTCTTGCCTTATGGTATAAACACATAGGATATAAATGGGTTTCGTGCGAAAACGAAATGAGAATCATGAAGTTGTGGTATAAACCACGATTAGTTGCGAGGTTCTCACAAAGACCGGTGGTGATTATGAGAACTATTCTCTGTGGTGGGTACAACTTTTCGATTTTAATTAGTACGCGGAGTTTGTGAAAAACTTGAAATCTCTCTGGTGTAATCACTAGCCTACATGCGGCTCACTTGATAATGACATTTATATAAAAATCCCTAAAGGATTACAGTTGCCTGACAGGTATGACTCCTTAGAGAGCTTTATTTAATAAAGCGCAAGGTCTCTCTATATTAAAATAATGACGGGGCGTATGTGGTATAATAAGCTAGCGAATACTTGAAACAAGGTTATAATAATAATCTGATTATTCAGTGTTTTTATAAAAAGATATCAGTCACAATTTGTGATATTGCAATACTCTGTTGATGATTTAAACATCATGGAACTCTGAAACTTCAAAAGAGCAGAGTGCCTAAAATTGGAATTTGAAATGAAAGACGGGAGAACAAGATTTTGTCTTGGCTTACAGATCGGACATCTCAAGGATGGAATTTTTATACACCAATCTACTTATATATCAAAGATCCTTAAAAGATTTTATATGGATAAGGCACACCCATTAAGTACTCCGATGGTTGTGAGATCACTTGAAACTATTAAGGATCCTTTTCGACCTAAGGGAAATGATGAAGAACTGCTTGGTCCTGAAGTACCATATCAGAATTTTCATAGGTGCACTAATGTCTTTAATCCATGGCTCAGCTGATATATCATTTGCCGTAAATCTAATAGCAAGCTATAGTTCTTCCCTACTAGAAGACATTGGACGGGGTTAAACATATTTTGATATCTTAGAGCCTGATGGATATGGGTTTATATTATTTGCGTCCAAGTGCAGGATTGGTAGGTTATCTGAATGCGGGGTTTTGTCGATCCTCATCATGGGCCCGATCACAAGCGGGTTATGTCTTCCTATATGGTGGCATATCTTGAGCGTTCCCTTGAGCGCAAACAATTACGGCCACATCATCAAACCATGCAGAAATCCTAGCAATTCATGAAGCAAGCCGAGAATGTGTTTGGCTTAGGTCAATAATCAATCATATCCATAAAACATGTGGGTTGTCTTATCAAAGAGAAGTACCAACAATTTTGTATGAAGATAATACGACATGCATAGCGCAATTGAAGGCCGGATATATCAAGGTGATAGAGCGAAGCACATATCCTTAAATTCTTCTTTATATGATATTCAGGCGTGGTGTTATCGATATTCAGCAGATTCGATCTAGTGATAACCTCAACGATATGTTACAAGGCACCCTCTGAAAGAAATCACGAAGAACTAGTATCCAAAATTGGACTACGACGGCTCAACGGTCTTAAGGGATGAGAGATGTAGACAAAAGGGGGAGCAAGCATTGTACACTCTTTGGCGATAATCTTCTTCTCTCATTGATTTCTTTTCTTTCTTTTCTTCTTCTTGGCAATGTATTTCAAATAACGGATAAGAATTATGTACTCTTTTTCCTTCACTAGGGTTTTCCCACAAGGTTTTTACCTAGTAAGGTTTTAATGAGGCATATTCTTCATAATGGTCATTCAAGGGGGAGTGTTATAAATGTAAATGACCACATACATGGAAAATAGTTATAGAGCAACCGTTTATTAATGAATCACAGTAGATTCATGTCACGACAATAAATCTGTGTAGGTATCAATGAATCCTGTAGATTCATCAATGAATCTCATTAATAAGATTCATGTATCTTATCATCTGAGAAGCCTATAAAAGGGTCTTCACCCTTTGGTGATCACCCTTTGTTGAAAGAGATCACCATAAATAAGAGTTCTCTCATCTTCTGCCTCTCATTCTCATGTGCTGACTTTCTCTCATTCCCTCACTAACTTCAACTTTCTCACACATTAGGATCATTTGGTTTACAACAACAATGACCTTTTCATGTTTTCCATAATACGAAGAGTTAATTTTAACATTTTAAAACTCATGTCAATAAATGTGAAAGTGGAGGGAATTAATTTTAACATTTTAAAGAATATGAGTTAAATTCTCAAAATCAGAGGATTGTGAATGTGCTTAGAAATGGGGAAGTTTTTCAGGTTCTCGTCCCTCCCCACTTCTAACGGGATGGATATGGGATATGTATAATTGGTTTTTGACAGGTTTGGGATTTAAGTAATAGGGTTTCGATGGGGTAGGTTCAAGTATTGCTTAGTCCTATCACCACCTAGATTATATATTAAAAAATATTTTTAAATTATTTTATTTTACATTTTGATTTACATTTTGAATGTTAATATATAATAATAGATAAAATAAAATGATAAAAAAAATATTATAACTTATTATTTATAGTATACATTAATTTTAATATAATAAAAATAAATATTAATATTAAAAAATAAAAATTATTAGCTAATCAAGGCAGGTATAGGAATCTTTCATTCCCGAGGTTACTTTTTATGTTTTCGATAATGTATGAGTTTTGATATTAACATTTTAATTATATATTGTGAAAATGCAGGGATAAATTTTAACCTTTTAATATGCATTGGATAAATATAAATATATATATATATATAGTGAAAAAGTGCAGGGGTTAACTTTTAACACTCTTAAAATGCAATGGCGGATAAAAAATGTGAAGTGCAGGATTTTCCTTTTTATTTAGAAAACTGGAGACAACAATGTGTGTTAGATAATTGGATTTTGTGGAGACATACATTGGTGACGAAAGAAAAAAATTAAAATCGTCTTGCATCGAAAATATTTCCAAACTAGATCATAATGCGTTAGGAACGGCCGGTTATTGAATAACGAAGAACCAGCAACACCAAACGGCGGCATTTAAATTAGCTAATTGCCGTCGTTGAGAGCTGGCGGTTGATTAACTCAATTGTCGTGCGTTGACAGCGCCGCCGGTGAGATGTCGCCGTCGTTCGAGAGCCAGCGACAATTGAACTATTTCAAAAACCGGCGTTCCGAACGGCGGCAATTGGCTCCTTAATTTTTCGGCCTAGGGTTTTTTCTCCCATTCCTATGCTTTCCCTTCTCCTCTCTCCCTACGCTCCGGTCTTCTGAATTAGGTGCTCGATCTGTCATAGAGCTCTTCCTCTGCATTGGACCCCCTCTGCTCCGTTCCCACGAGCTTTACACACCGATTTTCAAAATAGCGACATTTTCTTTATGTACCATAACCCGACAAACATCCACAGGTATATATTTGTTTATTCTTTTGATATTCAGATGTTGGAGTTAGTGCAGGAGATTTATTGGAGATTTGGTATGTTTATATGATTTTAGTTTGTGGGTTTGGGTGATTTCTCCCAGAACAGGGAGGGATGAGGATGAAGTGCATGGATAATCACAGTCGTGAGTTTCATGTTCTTGATTAATATGGTTTCCAATTTTTCGTTTCTTTTTGTATTTTGGGTTTGTGTGGAATCTTTGGATTGTTGTAGGATTACTTCAAGATTACTTGAATTATCATCATCAGTGTGTAGAGTTCCATCTTCTCCCCATTAAGCCTGCGGTTGGTTCGTGGGGCCCTCTAAAATCTTGGACCCAGGCCTCCAACTCCATTACTAGATATTGTATCCCCATGGCAGCTTGCATGTAACTAACTAAGACACCAATAGGTTGTAATGAAAAGATTAATGGAATCAAGAATGACAATGTAGGTCTTTAAATATTGGAATGAGTAGGATGAGTTTTAAATGTCTATATGATTGGTTAGCGGTTTTCCAAGTGAAAGGATGCGAAAATGACCCGGCCTTCTCTTCTTTGCTACAAAGCTACAACGTATTCTTAATACAACCTAACACCACCCCAGAAACAAAAGATTTAAAAAAATATTGCTTTCTCCAAAGCGTCGGGTTTAGAGTTACAAATAGAGGCAAAGATGCGAGGAAAAGTGGAGAGGGATACTACTAGGATACTACTACAAATGTTTTGCTACGTATTATCAGGCTTCTCATTGGCATTATATTTGCTCCATTGGCCACAAAGCCTGCACCATTAAGATGGCTTGCAAACTAACGACTCCAATTCAATGCCTCTAGTTATGAAATAAAATCAAATACTATATTAAATTATAAATCATTTTAATCGTGTTATAAATGATTGAAATGGAAGGCTATACTCTAATTGTTTTCTTTATGAAAAATTTTATTTGATATCAGGCTAATGACCTATCATATTATTTAATTCATGTGACACCATTATGTACAGGTCAAATATGCTCTCTTCCAGCAATTCCCGGCCAATATGTTACTATAATAGGCAATAGTAAGAGACTAAACGGTCCGAAATAGAGGCAGCTTCCTTGTGCCTTTGAGCCACCCATTGAAAACATTCAAAAGTGGAACAGGCCTTGGCGGTTGAGGATTGGAGTGCCGCCACGTGAGCTTGATCTGCTGTCTCTCAAGACAATCATTGACAACGAAGGTTCAATTATTACTCATTGTAAGTATCCTCTTAGAAATGAAATAGGTTCCAACCTTTTCAAGTGCGGGATGACGTGGTAATGCGCGAAATGTTGGATCTAGTAAACACAACAACCATTGAGAAATTATTGTTCATTAAATTTGAGGTGGTACGTTAGAACGATGTGTGGGTGTACGTGAAAATTGTTTGTTGCAACCATTTGCGTTACGCAGTTTGACCCTACGGTTGTGGGCACAAGTAGTGGTGATGCAGGACAAGGCTAATACGAGATGATGAAGACAGTGCAGATGAAGAACCTAATGATGAATATGGTGAAGATGTTGATGATGAATGCGATGGAGCTGATGCGGACGTTGAAGTTGATCGACATGCATCATTCCTTCGAGCTTTCAACCAAGCTTTGGAGAGACCTAGTACGAGGGTATGTCTGCTGGCACCATCTTGTGATGTATCAAATCACCGGATAATTGAACATTGGATGAGTCATCCCTGACCTATCACTTCACAACCTCAATTTAGCGCATGTTGAAACACCGAATGTCATGTTGCAGGTTGTTGGACTCCGCAGTTGACCACATATGTTCAGTGGAGGTCGTAATTGGGCAAGTTTTAATTAAATCGTTTGCAGGCGGCGAATTTACTCCATTAAAAGCACATCAAGAGTATGGTTGTTGCATCCTCAAAAAAATTGCTTGTTTTAAGATGTAAGAAGGAAGTGGAAGAATCTCCCTTTGTCATGAGCTTATTGCAATGGTGAGTCAAAAGATACTTCCTTATTGTTATCAACAAATATCTTGGAGCCACATCTTGTGTCAATCCTTGCTTCAATAGGGACCATCACCGACTAGACTCCCGATTGGTTTCTACTCATATAAAGGCATTGGTCGAGCCCACGATTCACATTGTCACTTGGGTGCTATTCAAGCGAGTGTGATGGAAAAATGGGGATATCAAATATCTTACAAAAAGGCGTTGGATGGAAAACATAAAGCAATTAGACAGTTATTTGGTGACTTCTCACAGTGTATGAGTTGCCACGTTTGTTCTTGGGCGCCGACGATCAAATCTGGAGGTCTTGTTGTTTGGAAAACATTTGAAACTAACATACTGGCTGCGAGGGTGCTCTTCGCGTGTGTTAAATTCGTTCAAGCCATCCATTGAAGGGTTCCAACATTGTCGTCCTGTTATGAGTATAGATGGTACACATTTATATGGGAAGTACAAAGGCAAGTTATTGATTGCTACCTTATGGGTGTGACGGAAATAATCAATTTATTTCCATTGGCATTTGCTATTACGGAAAGGCGAGAATCTTGCGATAGTTGGGGATGGTTCTTGGCATGTATTAGAAATCACGTTACTCAAAGGCCGGGAATTTGCGTTATATCAGACAGACATCCAGGAATCATGGCAGCAATGGTCGATCCCCATCTTGGTTGGGCTACACCATTTGCACTCACGGATTTACGCCGTCATTTAGCTGCAATTTTATGGCCAGGTTCAAAGATAAAATTTTGAAGAATTTAGTTTCTTAGAAGCGGCTGCCGTCTGAGCGGAAATTCAAAAAGCATATGAATACAATTGGGAGAATTAATTCCGAAGCATTACAATGGCTAGAGGTAGTCCCTTTCCAGTTATGGGCTCTTTCACACGACGGAGGTCGAAGATATGGTTTAATGACAACAAACATTTCAGAGGTATTTAATAGTGTCTGCCGAAGGAGCTCGAAGCCTCCGACCTTTTTGTGTCTGACTGACCTTTTTCCGTCTCAAGCGGTTACTTTGTGTTCTGAAGAGAAGTGGGTGCTAATAGATTGGCATCAACCCGGAGTTTTCCGTGCGTTGATGCGCGAGATCCGGGCGGAGTGTTGTGAGAATTTGGTTCGATGGAAATTGTCTTTACGATCACGAGAAGGGCATATTCCATGTAAAGTCAGGAGGGCGAACTCATCAGCGTCACCTTACATGAAAAAACTTGCACATGTGCCGAAGACATTGATATATATGGCCGTAGCCATATCCTCATCAGCATCGACATCATTGTGTTATTCCGTTTGTTTAAACGGAATGCTACACTACCGCTGATCGTATTATTATGACATGACACCTTACCATCAATATTCAAATAAAGATGAGTGGCCTCTTTATGATGGCTGCGCGTGATTGTACCACTGAGTCAATGCGGCGCTTTGGGAGTGGGCGTCCGAAATCTACCGGTTGCATAATGAAATATGGATGTTGGGAAAAACCACGAACGGAGTGCGGGTTGTGCAAACAAGCGGTCTAATCCAGCGTTCGCGCCAGAACATAGTCAAGTTGATCAAATTGAAGAATAAGGAGGGGTATGTTTTTCATTTGTGCTTTATGGGACTTGGTTTCATTGTCTTTGAGGTGAATCCCGATTATTTTGATGCGGGTGAAGGAACATGCTACAATGAAAAAGTGGTTCCGACTGATGAAACAACTGTAATTATCTTTCTTTCTTGACACTGGATCACGATTTTCTCATTTCAATGGTTTCTGATAGCTACAATGAAAATGGGGGTCTGGCTTTGCTTTTACTCTTAGTATACTTTATATTTTATGATAGGAAGAAATGCCTATGTCAGGTGGTGTAATTTTCTCGGGTCTCAGATTTTATTCTCTGAAATGCTCATGTTGTTTTGGGAGCATCTCAAGCTCATCTCTTATTGTTTGAAATAATTTTGTTGTTTTGAGTGGTTATGTGATTTTAGCGGTTTGGCATGAGGGAAGGCATTTGCGAGCCAGGGATTTAAATATATATATTTTTTTACTTAAGCTTATGTTTACTCTTTGCATGGTCCAATAAAAGCAGTACATTGTAATAGATGGGTTCTGTTTTATTTTCCTTTAATTCCTCTGCTAAGCATAATTGTTCTTTTCTTATGGTTGCATTATGTTCACATGCTTTTAGAAATGGATCGAAAACATGGCCTGTCTTAACTACGGGTTCTTGATTCGATGTGACTACAACATATATCACAGATTCACTGGTAATTGTATATTGTTAATCCACTCTTAGGAAATACTTATTTAGTTTGGGGCTAATGATTTACCTCAAAACCCTATGTTTTCATCTGTCATGTTTTAACTTCATCCTTTATCTTTTAACGGTTCTTCACCAAACTGGGTGGGTTAGTTCTTAGTGTGGCCCGGTTGTGATATGTTGGGGATTCCGCTTCTTATTTCTTTGTATTTCCTTCCGAGCACTCTTGCCTCAAGAATTTTAAGCTGCCACAATTAAAGTTGATGGGGCTACAGCAGTTCACTGGCTTGATGATAATGAACTTCATACGTACTTGGATTAGTGGCCTACGTGATAAGTCTTCTGATAAGCGTCAGGGATAATTTCTTCTTTTGTTTTTTGGTTCCATGACTGCGGATGATAAAATATATTTGTTTGTTTCTTAACAAGTTCTTGGAAACATATAAGCATTCATTAGTGATAGGTCGTTTTAGATCGAAAATATGAGAATCACCAGTAGTGGGCGTTTGTGAAAATATGTGCATTCATTAGGGGCGGTTGCTTCGCTCCACTCTACTAGGAAATAGGAATAAGCTTTGTCCTTAGATGTTTGTATTTCAAATATTATTACAACATCAATTTTTGAAATTTGTGAAAGAAAAAACAAATTATAAGTAATAAACAGTGATTGCATAACTTTTTTCTTGTTTGTCTCCCTTTACAGCTAACCATGATTATATTTAGTAGGCTTCTTATAATTTATTTCTTTTATTATATGTTAGGTCTTCGATATTGTTTTTCTGCTGTGATGATCAGTATATTTCTAATTCTATTAAAGAAAATTAAAGTAGTTTTATTTTAATCATGAAGTACTAAATAAAGATTATTGTTTTGAAATTAAAATGAATGGATGTCCAAAGACAATTTCGATTAAGTTAGGAACCAAGAATAGTTTTGAGAAATTCTTGTTTTAGAATTGTGTTTTTAATTTTGAAAAAAAATATGGAAAACTAAATATTGTTTGTTTCAACAAAATATTTAAAACAACCATAAAATATGACCAAAATCTTGGGCATTTTTAACATCAGTTTTTTAAAACATTTTTCATTATAAACTTGCATATAATATAAGAAAAAACATGGCAAACATATTTGAGCCTGTTTGTTTTTTGTTTTTGGTTCTTTATGTTTTAAAAGGCTTTTCTCAAGAATATATTTTAAAAATATGAATCAAACAAGCTTTTAGAGAGCGTTTGTTTTTTTGGTTTTGTTTTCCTAAAAGCAATTTATTTTCAAATTTATATTATTTTTACGACATATTATTTTAAATGGAAAAACCAAAATATTTGACTTTTAAAAAAATTCATTTTAAGTGTGAAAAGGCTATATCTTACAAATCTTGCTCCTTACGTGAAAAAATGTGGATGAGAAGCATGGATGATATCATTAAGAGCATTAGGGTTAATTTTTTTTTAAAAATAAAATATGATATACTTTATAATAAGTCTAACTCATTTTCTTAAAAACCGTAACAATCAAATAACCATAAACCCTAAAACCCTATGATGGTGAAAGACCATAAAACCTTAATCGATGACACTAGAAAAATCTATGCAATTTTCAACAATATTGTTGGAGATTTGATTACTCTAACGCATGAAATTTGATGGTTTGTAAATATAGCATGTTGTGGGCCTCAAATGATATCATGTGTGCAAAAACATAGCTTTTGAATGAATTAAGAGATACAAGGACAAGTAACATAATTTCAAATGATAAGAATGGTTGGCGTGTATTAGTTTTTTGTATGAAACTTCAAAGTACTTTTATTGTCTCTTACTTCCCTCTCCTCTCACCCCCACAACTAAAAACATTGAAAAAAATTATGATCTTTGTTTGTTTTATTGTGTATTAAATTCAAGTGGCATGTATTAATTATGGGAAATATATAAATTTAACTGATATAACAAAGTGAATAGATATGAAAAATTATTAATTATTAGTGTATTTTTAATTATTATTGAAATGGAAAAATATAACTTGATGATCAGATAAACCATTATACTGACAAAATAAATATTAATCATTTTAATCGGATTCAAATTGGGTTGCATGGTCATGATCAATTTTCTTGAAGTATTAAAAATGATGTTTTTAGTGAGGCGGAGGAATAACTCATTAGTTTGCTTGACCTCCGCACAAGTGAATTTTGTAGTATTTGATTTTGGTGAAATAGTAGGCATTACAGTATGCTTTTAATTGCCAATTATATGTGAGTCTTCCCATGTCCTAACAGCAATTTGTGTGTTATAATGTAAAATAAATCTCAACTCATTTCTTAAAACCCATAACAATCAAAACGCGAGCCTAAACAAAACATGTTGAAATACACAAGAAGAGGAACATGTATAAAATAAATCATATATAATTATAAAATCATGCCTTCAATGAGTCCCACGAAGGCACCACAATAGTTTCTCTTAGACAGCCTAGAATATCACAGGCTGTGAGGCAGCCAGTATCTGGGGCGGTGTTTGTGCGTAGAGGAGTGATGGAACAGGGAGGCGATGGAGCCAAGGCAAGTGGTGGATGATGGTCTCAGATGGATGTCCAGTCAGGTCGCCTACACAGGTATAAACTTAAGGGTGATGGTGAGTATGGTGTCATCGTGTGGGGGGGATGGATGGTGATGTGTCGTGATTGTGGGTGGGAAGGTGGTCGATGTGTGTGGATACGGGATGTGGTATGGAAGGTGATGGGTCAATGTGTTGGATCCCTAGGGATGTGATCTGGATGGTGATATCATGATGGGTGGGGGTAAGGAAGGTGGCGGATGTGTAGTGGAAACGGGATGCTAGTATGGAAGGTGTGGGGTCAATGTGTGGGGCAGACGTGGTGTGGATGGTGAGGGGTAAGTATGATGGTAACAAAAGTAGAGAAACTCATATTTGTGCGTAATCTGCGCCATGTACATATGACTTCTTGGCACCTTCTCACCGCGACCTCGAATCAACTCGCCCTGCCGCTCTCTCTGCCTCTCCTACCTCTAATGGGGTACTTTTAGTGAAGGAGTCGATGACATTGGAGGCCTACTCGATGGTGCATGTGATGTGGATGCCTCCACGAGCGTACCGTAATGGGGTGTTCTTCTCGAATCTAACTACTTAATCTTGAGATAGGCAATATGGTATATCTCCTTTACGGCGGTAGCAAGCGCAAAGACAGATGGCGATATCAACATCAGCGGCGATCTGCGTGATCCAGAAAGATAATTATGATTACGTACTCTATTGATTAAAATTAGGTAAAATATTATATATCAAAATGTCAGTCCGACTTACCATGACTTATTCATACTACGGCGTATTATGGAAACCTCATATCGTCTCTATGCAGCGTGGTGTCGAGAGAAAACCTTGGAGTGTATCACGGCGAAGATACCACGCATGTATGGATCTGAAGTCCATCATACCTTTGAAGGGGGTGAATGCGCTGACTCATGGAGTCATTACCTCCACTGGTGCTATATGCGGAGAATGGTATGTCGCCCGATGTGGCCCAGTGTCGCACGCGTGCATCGACTCTATGTGGTCTTTAGTGTATATGAACAATCTGGAGTATCTCTGATGGAGCTAAGCTGGCGCTAATGCAGCGCTCGGGGCGATGCCACTCTTGATGTCGAAACATATGAGTGGTGACATCGTGCGCCATATCTCACGATCGACTAAGCATATATCGGGGGCGTTCGACCACGTCTCAGACATGCGGTTGCCATGAGACCCAAGTAGCCATTGATGTCAAATACTTTCATGTCAGCAAGATTGAAATTTTCCACGCAGATCATATACTTTTGTACCATATAATTACAAACCTTGTACTTTTACATATAATTACACGATCAGGCGTTTGTGCGTCTAGGCGATCTCGGTATAGTAGGAGCACAGGATGGGTTGGCACGTGTAGAGAGTGCCTCACCTACCCCAACGGAAGGCGGCTGCGGCTGCCTCGACCTCGGCCGAGTGAACGACGGGCTCGGTGGTAATCCATCGTCCATACCACCGACCACGACGCCATCGACATCGTCATCATGTAAGGCATGTCTGTTGGCGGTCTTTGAATATGGTGCGGATCTCCCAAAATCGGGTCGACCCACGTGAAGCCTCTCCCAAGACCATAGCTAAGTATAGAATAAACAAAAATTAATTGACCTAATTTCGTAAATGAAAGTTTATGAACTTACAGTAACAAATAAATACATACACTGTATGGAGTGTCTGACCACTAATACCGCATCTATGGTCCAGTAGCCACGACGTAACTCTCGATATGTGTAATGCAATCTTGCCTACCCACCAGTATAAGTAGATGCGTCAAATCACGGGTAGCGGGAGAAAGCGCAGTGGTATGGACCTTCTTGTCAGGAAACGAAGCATCTATCGGCGTAATAAGAACCCGCGGCACTTTCATTTCGGCGACCTCGTGGCGTCAGTCTGAAGTGCATGGCTGGCGACATAACCACACGATGGAGTGGTGTCGATCCTACGGCGGCATCAGCGGGTGGGGTGACTCGAGCAACTCACCACATAACTGTGGGACATCGAGCATACATGTCCCGATCCGCGAATCGTCATCACGGAGAGCTGGATATTAGCAACATCACGTGGCGTGATCGTCATCTCTCAATGGGACATGGAGATGGCGGGTCTGGGCCTCCATCTCGACAAAACGAACAATAAGCGGCCAATCTATCTTGATGGCCTAATCGGTATATCTAGTAAATCCTGCGGATCACGTATGGGCCGAATCGTGGATATATCCTGGTACAGAAGGCTCATCTGCAGCGGTCGGAGAACTTCCTGTAACTATAATTAACGAAATAACCATGTTTATAATTCATATATATATATATATATATTAGAGAGTAAAACTGGAATGTTAATTCATGACTAATAAAATGCAAACTGATCGGTCTCCATGAGAAATTAGGTTTGTGTGCGTCTTGCAATAGCAAGACAGATGGATCCAATGGATCAGCGTCATGTAGCCCTCTGGACGCCATATATATAGCCTGGATGTATGAAATACAGTATACATATTAGTAAAACACATTGTGGAAATAGTAGACTAACAAAAAGATATGGAGACTCATAGCAAACAGGTTTCTTGTGCCAAACAAATGAACATTCTATAAATCATATTTTACTTTACATTGTGTTGAATGATCGAGTGTTATAGGTGTTCCTTTGAATTCTTATAAGTAGCTTGGGTTTTTCCCTTCTTCGACGAGGCAAGCTTTAAAGGGATGGAAGTGGTCTTTTGTAGATAAGAAGAGGAAGGAGGTGTGAAGGGTTGGACCTTTTATGTCTCTTTTGGACTGTTTGGAATATGTCTCATGTACTTGTACTTGGGTTGAACGATGGTTTGATTGGAGATATGAGCTAAAGCTGGTGCATGTAAAACCTACTAAAGCGGGCAAAGGAACTCATCTTTAACAAGCTATTGAAGATGAGGTGTTGTCCATTCATAAACTGAAGAGTGCCATGTAGAAAGTTCTATGGTCAAAGACTAGTGTGTGCATAATAAATGGTCCTGTGGCCTTACTTGAAATTATTGATTGGCTGGTTATGCAGTGAGGTTGGTGCTGTTGTACAGTTTCTCTTGACAGCTTTGAGGGTTGGGTGGTGTGTTTAGGACTTTTATTGGCCTAGCTTTGAGCAAGCTGCTTATGGTTGCTTGGGTAGTCTTTCTGTAGAGTTCTTTTGGTTGTTGTGGGTTTCTTTGTGAGGATCTAGTCATTCTAAATTCGGTACCATGAAATAAAATATCATGTATATCCATATAGAAGCAACTTGGTTGAAAAACTTACTCGATTTCATTTATCTTACATTGAGAATCAAATTTAGAGGTTTTATTGGAAGAGCTAAATTTGTTGTAGTCTGTTAGGAATCAAAAGTTAAGGTGTATGAATCCTCTAAGTACTCTAGGAGTCAGGAGTTGTAATTAAGGATTATCCTTGTTGATTCCCTTTCCCCATAGAAATGCATTTGTTCTTTCATAGGTGACTCCTTCCTATTCATATACTTTGATATATATATATATATATATATATATATATATATATATATATATATATATATATATATATATATATATATATATATATTTATATATTTTGCCTTTTGATTAGTATATTGTCTGTTCTGATAAAGAAAACAAACAACTTTTCACATATGACATTACACATTGAGGGGTTGGTTCTATAGGGCATAAGAAAACAGGTAATGTATATAACTTTTATATACCATGTAACATTAGTGAGGACTGAGGTAGTGGAGACTTGAGCATGTTTGATTCATGTTTTTGATGATATTGACAATAGTTTTTGAAAACAATATTTTGGAGCCTATTTTGTTTTGCGATTTTAAAACACTATATTTCTTGAGCTTAAGATTTTTAAGTTATTGGTCCAATGCACATACAAACCTGGTTGTTCAAAATTCAAATGTAGTTGAAATAATTTAGCAGATATTGTATTAGCTGCATGCATCCCTAGTGTCTTGTGCGACCCCTTTGTTTGTCGCGCTGGGAGAAAGCGTGAGAAAATCTCTTGAAGCCTTGGTAAGCTTCAGTCTGCCCGTATATGCTTATTAGTTAAGAGATCTGGGCAAATCGTTTCTATTTTCCGGGGTTTTAGATGGTGCGTGATTCAAGGCGCTGCTCTTATTTCTCTAAAAGATCCATAGCAATTTTGCCTTGTTTTAAATGATTTGTGAGTAGAAGGATCTAGGGCCAATTGGTCATTGGCATTCTTTTTTGGGAAGGAGGATATTGATTAATAAAAGGAGATGAACACTTGTTAATTCTTCAATTTTGATATTCGAGTAATCTTTTCATTAATGGAGTACATAAATGGTTCCTTGCTGTATATTTTTTTTTCAGTGAAGAGCACAGAAAGAATCACTAATGGGTATTCATGTTTATCTATCTACCTAATTTTAATCATTTTATGGATTGCCAAGTAGAGAAGCCCCTAACGATACCTGAAAGGTCAGATTGTTCTCATGCTTGCATAGATTCTCTTACATATTACCATATATGGAGGAAAAAGATAAGACATTTGTTCTTATATGGCAGGATTAGCAGCAGGAATATATTCAGGTCTCACCTATGGTTTAAAGGATGTTCCACCAATGTTCTAAGTTACTTCAAGTTGCAAAGCCTAATAGAGAGAAGGGGAGAGGAAAAGACTTAGTATTAGCATTTCCATTTTTTGTCGTGATCTCATATCTAATGGGGGAGGAAGTTCGACACGCCTCCTTCAACCTATTTGATGCCAACCATGTAGATATTGCATTTAACCTAAGAGCTTACATCTTTAAAACGTCTACTAATTTGAGATAAAGCCTATAGTTACATAATACCAAAACTTTCCTCCCCTTTAATCCCGATTAGTGATGTGACACTTTACTTCTTCATGACCTACTTCTTGCATCCTTAATCCTAAATAAAACAATGTTGATTTTGTGAGACTACGATTTCCTTCGAATCCACATGATTAGCATTTTGCTAGATGCCCACATTCAAGCATGATCAGTACAGTAGTCTAGAGGCTTCTCATGGTGTACGAAGGTTCTTCCTTCACGTGGTGGCCGGAAGGTTCTTCCTCCTTCTAAGTCCAAATGTTTAATGGAGACTATAACCAACCAAGGAACAAAAATTGGCGACTTTCCATCACTTTGGGAAAAGCCTGTGTTCTTGCTTATACAAAGAAAAGAAATTGGATTTTGCCAAGCTGAACTCATGGTGCCTACTTCTAATATGGACTTCCGCTCTCTGAAGCCACAACATTTAATAGTTTGAATCCAACTGAACCAAGATGTTAAATAGTATTCAGTCTTCCATTTCGTTAGAATTATATCATTGCCTTGAAATAATTCTTCCCTACGCACTATTATTTTGGGCGAGAACATGGGCCAGATGAAAACCGTAGTTTGGATTGAATTTAACCTCGATTTTTATTTTAAAAACTGTGAGTTCCAGTGAGGATGAGCTCTAACTGATTTTTTCTAACTTCTAACTTTCCTGTTGTGTATGAACTCCGAACAGAGCTTACAGTTTTGCTTTCTATGGCTTTTCCAGTTTTATCTCTCTTATTACTTCTGTAGCCTAACACTTGAATGAACGAAGAAGCTGCATCTAGTAGAGGTCAATTGGTTATTCTTATAGACCATGTACACTTGCAGAAAATAGTAAAATAAATATATGAATATGACGAAAGATGGCAATAAAAACATATACAACAAAACAATGTCGATAACATCATCGATAAACCATATACAACAAACAAACTCCCCGTAGTCTAAAAAAAGACTAGAAGAAGCAACTAACTGACCAAGACTTTTATGTACCTATTAATCTACAAATTAATATGCTAATACCACACCAACAACGCCCATTTACAGAAAATGAGAACGGAGCAGGGGACGAGGAGGAGGACGACCACCGGGGAGGACGAGCTCGGCGCAGGATCGGAGCAATCGCATCGGATCACAGAACCGGAGGAGCAGAGGTACGTAAAGGGGGAAGATAGCGCAGCGTATGGGAGAAGCGGGAGAAAAGCCCTAATTTAATCTGATCAAAATGCCGAAGGTCTCTGAACGGCGCTTTGAATTAGTTCAATTGTCGGGCGCTAGAACGACTAAAAGATTTAAACTAATCTGCAAGACGCCAGCGTGGACGACGGCACTGAGCACCCAAAGTCAGCCGCTCCCGACGACGGCAATCCAATCAATTCCAAAGTCGCTGCCCACGCTGGGTCGGCATCTATGAGATTCAAAAGTCATGCCTATTGCCGGCAATATGTATTTTTGGAATTATTTTCCCCCCAATATTAATTTTTTTTTTTTTTTAAATGCTGTATTTCTGTACAAAACTCTGATCATTGAGAATTTTCTAATGCTTTTTTATTTGGATTATAATGCTTATTGTTTTGTTATAAACAATTTTTTGAATATTGTTATAAACAATTTATAATATTTTTAAATGGATTATCATAAATTTTAACTTAATTTCAATTTTCCATAACAAAAATCAAAAAGAAAAAAATAAAAACATAATACAAAAAATTGCTTTCTAATTATTCAAGAGACGTTGTTATAATAAATCAAAATCATATTAAATTTGTGATAATCTATTTAAATATATTATAAATTGTTTATAACAAAAATACAGTATGTAAAAAAACAAAAATACAGTAAGCATTATAATTATAATACGAATAAAAATAAATACATGAAAGCAAAAAATTCTCAATGAGCATGCTTTAAGCTTCTTAGGAAATAGTAAATAATAAAAAATAAAATCATCCTCAATGCAACATAAATTAAAATAATAACTTATTATTTGTATAATTATTTTGGAGGGAAGATTAAGTTGGGAACTTTTTGAAAAATGGATATTATTTTGGCGAAAGCTCTATTGGTGAATGGTGATGGATCATTCACGCACTATCTAGAAGGCTTTTATCCCAACTGATCAAGACATGGCTCAAAAAATGAGACGTATTATGAACGTGGGGGAAAATCCCTATCAATGAAAACTAATTAAAATAATTTTTAATTTTATTCATATCAACATAAAATAAAATAAAATGATAAAGAAAAACACAACCGTTTGATTATTTTTTATTTTTCTAAATTATTTTGAAAATAAGTATACAAATATATAAAATAATTGAAAATGAACTAAACATAAAAAATCATTTTTTATAATATTAAAAACAATATTCTAAATTTCCAATAAATTTTATTTTATAAAACATTCAAATTTTATTTTTTTAAACAAAAAGACAGCACGTGGATGAGAGGGGTCTCTCTCCTAGTGAGGACAGTTTACTACGAGAAAAAACGATTTCAAAAGCAATTATCAAACTTAGGGTCAGTTTGGTAGTGCTTCTTAGAAGTGTTTCTAGATGTAGAAACAATTTTAAGTGTTTTTAGGACCAAAAAAAAGTGTTTTGTAACATTTTTAAAAGCGCTTTTAAAAGTTCAAAAACTGTTTTTTCTTAAAAAAAAACACTTTAAAAGTTTTTGGATATTCTTAAAATACGTACTTGTTTATCCTTAAATATCTATTTATTTTTCCTTAAAACATATATTTATTTTATTTAAAAAATCCAAAAAATATCATATTCTTTTAAAAATTCAAATAATTCAAATCTTTTTTAAAATATTTTTAAAAAAATTCTATAATCATAAAAAAAATATTTTATAAAAATAATTGTTTTAAGTTTTTATTAATACAAATTTTTGTATATGTTTATTAATTAATCAAAAAAATTTGTAAATATTTTTTATAATCACATAAATAATTATTTTATGTTTTTATTAATACAAATGTTTATGTATGTTTATTCATTAGTTCAAATTTTATAAATATTATAATCATAAAATATTTATTTTAGGTTTTTATTAATACAATTTTTGTAAATTTTATAATCATAAAAATAGTTGATTTAGGTCTTATTAATATGAATTTTTATGTATTTATATACTTTTGAATTAAAATTTTTTATTTATTACGATATCCTATTTTTATAATTAAATATTAAATGTCATTTTTTGTAATTTTAATGATATAAAAGTGTTTTTATAAGTATGCCACATGTTACAAAAAACTTTTGTAAAATCACTTTTTTGAATTTCTATAAAAACGTTTTTTATATAAACGATGTCAAGGAAAACGTTTTAGTTAGAAGCACTATTACAAAAAACAATGTTAAACTTTCCCTTATTCTCAAAACCCAACCTATCCTCTCTCTTTCTTTTTTTTTACCTCTAATTATATTGGCAGGGACACTTTACTACTTTGAAATTGAGTGTACTCAAAAAAAAAATTAGAAGGCAAATATTGAGAACAAAATCTTGAGAGATGATCCAACTAGGTGAAGACAGAACGGGGCAATCACTACAAAATGTAAACATTAATCCAAAAATTACTATGGCCTAAATCCTATACTTTATCAGACGGGCCAGTTTGGAAATTATTTTAAATAATCTTCTAACATTTTTGTAAGATAAAAATTAATTCAAAGCTTGAAATACTCTCAACTTACTTCGTTTTTTCTTTACAACTAAGCACTTTGTCTTTTGTTTTTTTAACAACTAAACACTTTTGTCTTTTTTTTTTATAACTAAGCACTTTGTCTTTCTCTTTTTTTCTTTTTTTGACAACTAAACACTTTATTACATGTAATAAAGTGGTATCTCACCGGGACTTAAACCTAGGACCCCTTCCTTCAAGGGACGATTTTTTAAAAATAATATTTTTAATAAATAATAATTAAAATAGTATATGATGAAAAGTATTTATTAAATTAGGGTACTTTGCCATATCACTGGCCGAGCGGCAGAGAACTTGTAACCAAACCAAACACCCCCTCCCTCCCCAGCTTTTCTCCTTTCTCCCTACTCGTCAATCCTTAACCTAGCATTTTACATTTCGCTTTTGCATTTAGTTTCTGCATTTTGCTTCTCCTCAGTGGCTCACCGCTCTCTAGCTCTATGGATCGAAGTTCGAATACTATCGACTTCCAATTTTGCTTCTCTGAAGATCAACGTCGCCTCTAAAAGGTATTGAACTGCTATCCAAGTGAAATTTTTTTTTGCAAATTTCTGTTATCCAAGTGAAAATAGGGGATTCCCTCACAGTATTTTGTAAAAGCTTGGTGCTTTTTTAAAAAAATAATTTACGACCTTTAGAATTTTTTTTAAAGATGAATAGAATTTCGATTGATGAATTAAAAATTCTTAAGGATATTTTTTGAAAGTAAATTTTTTTTCCTATAGATGAAAATTTTGAAGTGTTTTAAAAAATTTAGTCAAATGTTTTAGAAAACTGAAAATATGAAAAGCATTTCCTAAAGTTTTTCATAGTATTCTTAAGAAAATGATCTCGTTTACCATCTATTTGGTTGCCGAGAAAATTTTCAAATAAGCATGAACTCCATTTTCATCATTTCTTCTTACTAACTCTACTTGCTACTATAGATTTTCCTCCACGAGCTTCATAACAATAATGTGTTACATTAATGGTAATATGGTCAATGCACCTAACGGGGTTTACTACAATTGTTCTCCATCAAGGCTACGTTTGTTAAAAGTAACACATCATTTAATGAGTTAGCTGAATATTTATGTGAGTTATTGTGTGGAGGTTCATCTGAAGTGAAGTTGAAGTTGGTTTATCGTTATCCAATTAATCTCAAAGATGGCAATTTTAACTTTGTAGCACCACCTATAAATGATGATGATGATGTGAGTTTAATGTGCAATGTAGCTACAAAGTTTCCTCCACCTTATACCATTAAGATGTACGTAGAGATCCTACCGATTGAAATGGAGAATATTGATTGCACTAAATTGGGAATTTGTGTACTACCTGATCCATCACAAAAAATGGTGAGTGTCGACAATGCACTTGAAATGGATGAAAAGGATGACGATGAGCCGATGAGTAAGATAGATTCCAATGTTGTGGCAGGTTATGGTGATGAATGAAGGATATGTTTATGAGGCCCCTGGAAACCATGATGTTAAAGATAATGATGTTGAGATATTTGAGCATGGGAACATCAACGTATGCACCTACACCTTGAAAATGTCATCCCTTCCCCGATGATGAGTGAACTGAATTGGGATGTCATAAATGCCACTTCTCAAGAGAATTTAGGGTCATATGGTGGAATGTGGAATAACCAAGATGTATTAAACAAAGGCTTAAGGTTTGAGAATAAAAAAGACTTACTATATGTTGTTAGAAGATATTATATTTGCAATAATCAAGATTTGGTTGTTGTTGAATCAGAGCCACACTTATGGTTAGTGAAATGCAAGAAGTGGGAAGAAGGTTGTAAGTGGAGACTTCGTGCTTGACAACGTAAAACTCAACTTTTTTGAGATAACACAATACATAAGTTCCCACACTTTTGTATATCCTAAACTCTCACAAGACCACACTCAATCGGGGCCCACTTTGATAGTCAGGGAGATACAAAATGTTGTGAGGAATGATCCATCTACATTAGTGCCAACATTGCATCAGATAATAAAAGATAAGTATGGATATGAAGTCCACTATAGGAGAGTTTGGGAAGCAAAAAGAAAAGCGATTATAACAGTGTTTAGTGATTGGGATGCATCTTACTTTCTTTTACCCAAGTGGATAAATATTCTTCAAGCAACTAATCCTAGTACAAAAGTTGTTTGGAAAAGGACTCCCTTGGGGAACTTTAATGGCAATTAGATTTAAAAGGTTGTTTTGGGCAATTGGAGCTGCTATAGAAGGATTCAAGCATTGTAAGCTAATCATTCAAATTGATGGTACTTTTCTATATGGAAAATACACCAGGAAGCTATTGATTGCAACCTCAATTGATGGCATACATTTTTCCTCTTGCCTTTGCCCTTGTTGAGGAAACAATATATAGTTGGTCTTGGTTTCTTTTTGCTATAAGGTCTCATGTTACTCAAAGAGATGGGGTATGCATAATTTCTTATCGTCATGCAGGAATTAAAGCAACATTACAAAATGCAAAAGTTTGATGGACTTCTTGGTCATCATAGTTGTTTTTGGAGCATGTGGTGAACGTTCAATGAAGTTTGAAACAAGTCCAAAAACTTGATATACAAGGCGGATCAGCATATTCGCAAGTTTAGTTAAAATATCATTGAAAAGTTGAATGCCCAGAAAAGTGCGTTCATTTTTTGATAAAATTGATACAGAAAAAATGGATACAACTATCTGATGAAGGTTCTTGGTATGGTTCATTACAAACATTATAGAGCATTAATGAAGTGTTTAAAGGAGCTCGTGTATTTTTATTCTGCATAGGCGTATAACTAACTTTTTATAAGTTTGTTGCCTACTTTGAAAGCGTGCGGTGATGAATCTAGGCAAAGATGTGAAATGTACACTTCTTATGCAATATCGAAATCGATCGTTTGTTGGAATCTAAGGCCCGTGGACATAGGTATGTTGCATCATTTCATGATAAACGGGCAGTTCAAGTGACCACTTTATCTTATGGGTTCCATATGGATAAGGAAGTATATCTAAGCAAGCGTCGTGAAGCTTAAAGATGTTGCATATTGTAACAGTAACCGTCTGTTTGGTTACTTTGTTCGATCTTCTTCTTTGTGCTTGTAAAGGTTAGATGGTTAACCTTTGGGTCATATAAAATGGAAAAATATGCACCAAAATTTCATCCAATACCACATGAAGACTATTAGCCTCAGCGGATTTTCAATTTGCATACGGTCCGACTATGAGACCAAGCGGCCCTAGATCATGCGCATACGCAGTGAAGGTCAGTTGGTAGCTGAACCAGGGTCTAAGTGTGGTGCATGCAACCAGTGAGAAGGTCTATAATGGCTGGTGTCATAACAAAACAGGTTGAACCATCCCAACAAACCAAATTAATAGATTGCTGAATATATTGTAACATTAGTTATATGGAACTTTTATATGAGTGTAATAAATGAACTCTTACTAATTCTTATGAACTTTTATGGTATTTTGTATTCTAATGTAAGAACTTTTTATGATCTGTTCTTATCAATGCGTGTTTTTCTGTGAAAATGTTATGTACTTTATCAATGTTAACTCTTATGATGTATTTTGTGATAATATTAATTCTGATGTGCCGTTTCTGGAGTGTGTCGGCGATCCCATTCTTATGATTCGCCGATTATTATCTTTACAACGCTGTACCATTCCATAAATTTTATGGGATGCAAAGAAAGCCTTAGGACATAGATCCTCTACCATTGTGAACAACATGAAGCGATGTTTCATCATCTGATATTCTCTTTCGTTCGGCAATTATTTCCATATTTACGCTGTAGCATACTTCCATACCATTACCACGACTTTCGGTTGTTACGTCGTTGGCGCCGACGCCTTAATTGAGGTAACGCTGAAGGCCCATTTCATGGCATGAAGATATGGCCTATTGCTGTAAAATGTCGATATAATACCCGCTCTGATTGATAGTTTCCTCTTGCGTGACGTCTGGTATCAACTTTTTGAACTATATCGATCTTTATTAGGACCTAACTGAAAGGGATGACATGGATGGATGCATATAATATGCTATCATGGCTAGCGATGAAATTCTGACTTTATTCATGATGTTGATGATGTTGTTCTGTTTTCAGCGCGTTATCGGGAGCATATATTACAAACTTATTGGGGATTATATGTTTAAAACAAGTTTGATGGTTTTGTTCATCATGTTTCTTTACATTTTATCCTCATTGCCGGGTTGTTGGTAGAATATAGTTGGGGTAGATTTGCCGGCTTGGCGTGGATGTGAGCATCCATGTTCGCCTATCCATATATTATTACAATTATGATTGGAAAATTTTCAAATCGTCTTTCCCATAGAGTCTAGAAGAGTATTTACGCATGATATCATCGGATGTTGTGGCATTCTTACCACCTCCCATTGATTTTTAATCTGATATATACAATGTTACATATTTTATTCGGAAAAGTCATTTCAAAGCAACTCTTTTATCACCTAATAATATAAACACATTTTCTAATTGGAGAGACTTTTCTACCTGAAATTATCCACATGTCGCTTGTAATACTAGTTTGCCTTTCAATGTACAAAGACCAAGTGATGTTGTATGGCACCCAAACACATCTAATATCATATCATCTATTACCCAGGAAGCTATTGTATATTATTAATTGTTGACATTTGGCGTAAAGTGTCCACTTATTTGTTTCCATATTGATAAGTGGCTTATCTTTAAAATCGGGTTTGCTCTACAGATTGGTGAAAGCGGCATATCTACGAGTCATGTGATCACAACATTAAATTGCAGCATTGACTTACGAGGTCAACAGTCTTGGAAGTGGGCGATGTACAAAGGTGTATAGAAGTGAGTCTTCATTCGGTGATCATGTAGTAAGCAACCAGGTTATTATCACGAAGATATTTGCGACCCTTATAATAACTGGTATCAAACTCTATGACATGTCAATATCTCACCAAGTAGGGATCCTTCCATGATCTTAAGGTGAATTTATATATACCTTTTCATTTATTTTGTTTAGTTTCCTTTTATTATGCTAACATCTTCTACCGACATATGATATGCTTGGAACAATATATAGTTAGCCGGGCCTAATACTCCACAAACAACAAAGGAATATATATATTCATTGACTTACAATGCCTTGTAAGTTGTGGATGAGTTGAGTCGATTATATATTATTGGGGCCCCCTCACCTGCTCTGAAACTTTAAGAAATGGGGTGGAGAGGGAGGAAGAAAAGGGAGAAGAGGGAGGCGGAAAAGACCGTGATGGAGCTGAGCGGATTATCATATACATGAGGCAAACCTCCATCATGGCGAAACACCTTTTATTTCATCCTTATCGGCGGGTGTCATCCTTCCAACTCGAGGAGCACCTCAAATATGTAGGTTTGTAGTCGATATGGGACAAGGATGTTCACGTAAAACAGGATGGATTATGATCTCTTTTGATTTTCCTCTTGATGATCTTTATGGATGGTAGGGATATTTCGAACACTTCTTATATTCTTTGCGTATATTTCCATTTGCATGACCAGTTCGACTACTCGATGTTTCAACTGGTTTTGATCTTTACCATCAATTTTATTCGGTAGCCATTCTTGACTAAACCCACAATTGTTGACATGGAAGGGTGAAATTGTTAAAGCACGTATTAACACATTATCCTTCGGATTTTGATTCAAACGCCAAGATGAATGCTGAATCGTACAAAGAAAAGCATGACTGAAAACTAACTGGGCGGTTTTGATAAATATAACTAAGTGGTGCGTAGATAGTAATAAACAAAGTAGCAATAATGCTCGAAGCAGGTTAGAGGCCTTTGGCGGGGACCCACATGAATGGACGTAACTCGACGACGTTTGGCGCTCGTTTATTGACTCAGAACTATAACTAGGCGATGATGTTTAAATTAACAAGACTCACAATCTGGAATAGCAAACTTTGAAAATTAGGACACCATTTCTAATAATATGTGGTGAAAGATGATGACCAGCGATTATCTTCTTGCCTGGGTGGGCCTGGTACAAGCGGGCGGTCTTGGTGTCGAGGATATATAAACCCGGGGCCGGTATACGCAGTAATGTTAACCCCGATGGCCAGATCTGAAAGGAAGCCAAAAATCAGGAAAGAATGGGATATAACGCTAGGTCTTTCGGGTTAACGCTGGCGCGTAGTTAAGAAAGAGGACGGTGAAACTCCGGGCCCCGAAATCATCAAGCGGATAGATGGAGTGGGCACAAATTATTGCTGACCCGAAACACGCCAGATAACGATCCATGCGAATGACAATGGAAGGTGAAGGTTGTGGTAAGGTAGAAGAAAAATGCAGTTCGCGTCGTGTGATCGTGTTCTGAGTGATCTTGTCAGATGGAAGAAGATACAAGACATTTATTCGATTGCTGTTGGCGTAGCGATGTCGAATTAGATGGAATCGATGATCGATACAATTGCGTTACAGCTAATTCCGCGTGGCCCGAACTAAACTATATGAGCATCTTGAAATTCGATTTTGATTAAATTTGCTGATGGCATTATCATGGTCGGGCTTATAAGTGATGTAACAAGCAACCTCGAGAACGCGGGCCGCTTCTAGATGTTGCTTTCGCTTGGACCGCTAATTTCTATTTTGTTTGCCTCGCGACTCGATAGATGCACGTCGATGAAGCCTTTGCTTAACTCTAACCGGATACGAGGTAAGGTGAAGAGGATGATACACCGATCCCGGGAAGGAAGAGATCTGCTGAGATTCCTAAAGAAGGATGATATCATCTCGGGACTTGACAAAAATCGGGCCATAATGGTCGTCTGCTAAAGAAAGGAAGCGGCAAATCCGCGCAAGCTCAATCAGTTCTCCGTTGACGCTAAACTTTGACATTTGAATTTAAGGGCATAAGCATATTAAACTCTTCGCGACAACCATCTTTTTGTAGGCTATAAGAGTGCGTATTATGGTGATCATGTTTCTGATCATTGGAATGTAACACCACTGCATCGATATGCGAAGAACGTTCTATTTCAAAAACGCCACAAACTCAAATGAATTCTATGAGCTAGTCAACTATTCTTTCCCAATTCAGCATGATAATACCATACCTTCTTTCAGATCATAAACATGAGCTTTTGCTCGAAAGGTTCTAGTCATTTAACATAATTCGGAGACTTGGTTTTGCGAAGGTCTTAGGTTGAACCCTCTCAACGCACTGTTTAATCCTGTTTATTTTGAAAATTCTTTGTGGACTGGAAACTCTCTTCACGCGTGTGTGTCTTTGGTCATGTAGGGGCATTATTACCATGAAGGAATGTTGAAACATGATATTATGTTCAGCTCAAATCCTATGAGACGGTTTTAAGAAAATCAGTCATTTAACTTCATCTTCAGAAGCTACTTCTTATTACATTCATCAAATATTTCATGTTTTGAATATGGAAATGATTAAAGCGTCAACTGTCTGAAAGAGGGGAACTCCTCAGTATGTACTTGATCCTCATATAAATGGTTCTTTGTTTTTACTGAGCCTTCAAAGTCATGAATCTCATCTCTCTTGTGTATTGATGGACATAAGACTAATTTATTTAACGCACAAATGGGAGGACTGCTTCTGATCTAACTGGTCATTGTGTGATGGTGCTCTTATTCTTGATAGTATTGGTGGCCTGACACAGAATTGATGATGGACTATTTAGCGATTCGAACTTTACTATGATTTTACTTTTACATGTTATGGCTTTGGCTCTAATTTTAACATGTATGACTGTGCTGGTAGTTCACTTCATTGTAGCTGCTTCAGGGTTAAAATGGATTAGTTCACTTCCTTCTTTACATTTAACGCTGGAACTGCCGTCTTTCAATAGACGAGTTTGAAATTACCTCAGCGAGTCTTTTCAGAGGCGAGTTAGAAATTTGCCCAAGACCATCACGCAACATACGCGGTTCATTACTCATTCCATGTTTCAACAAACAAGTTCTAAATTTGCATTCTTACGATTTGCATGAACTTGTCTTTTCAACTAAACTTGAGTTCTAAATTTATTACTAAGCACAAATCTTTGAAAAGTTGAGTTCAAAATTTGCTTGGCACGTCTTTTAACAGCAGACGAGTTCAAAATACACTAAACATATTTTTAAAGATGAGTTCAAATTTATTGATTCGTCTTACCTGCGCCGAGTTCTTCAATTTATCGCGAACTCGTCTTTTCTTCATTCGGTTTTAATTTGAACTAACATTTCGGTACACTCCGGTTCTATTCGCTCAACGTCTGAATCATACCTAAGCTCGTCTTTTATTACACTCTGAGTCTATATTTCTGTGAGTTTAGTTTGTGAACTCGTCTTTTAAGCAGATGAGTTTGGTATTTACACTAAACTCATCTTACTGCAACCTCAGTTTGTATATTGAACTAAAATGTTCTACCTTACTAAAGTCCATGATTCCATGTCATCAAACTATAAATATTAAGTATCAGACTACTTGGGTACTTTTTAATAAATATTTTCTAAATTTAATGTAATCCACCACTTTGCCCTTCCCTCATGACCTGTCTCAACTTTTTATATGCTTCTAAATATTTATTGAAAAAGTAACAAGCAGAAACAATTCTACAGCTCCCAAACAGACTCAAGGGGCTGTTTGGTTCCTATTTTCAAGAACAGTTTTTTGTTCTGAAAAACACACAGAGAACACTAAAAATTTGTTTGGTTCCTATTTTTTTTGTGTTCTGGAAAACAAGGAAACACCAAAACCCTTTTCTTTTTTTTTTCAGAGAACACCAAAATAGTTTCATTGTGTTTTCAAAAACTATTTTCTATGATAGTTTTCAAAAGCAGGAGCCAAACAAGACCCAAGACTTTGAAGTCTAAATGAGGAAATGGCCACCATCCTCCATCATCATCATTTTCTCGCAAACCATAGCAATCCTTCAATAGATCCTTACAAATTCTCAGCCTGCCATGACGGATTAATTTCCATGATGATTCTTGGAACAGGGGGCCAAGGACATAATCAATATAATGTCATACCAAACAATATGTGATGTAAAAAACAAAATATGCCGCTTCAAACCATGTTCTAAATGATCTATTACCATGAGACAACTATACCAACGTTTGTATCCATCCCAGTGGTTAAATTAGCACAGACAATTTAGAAAACATGTTAGACAGAAATAGATATGTATCCATATCCAAATACACTATCTTTGGGCTAAAACGGCCAGGTAATCCATTGAAAATGTAGCACTAATGACGAAGAAATTTCATTAGACTATAACATTCTAGTAACAATGAAAAGTATAGCACTGCTGTGGTCTTCATACCATTTACAGAAAATCAAAATAGTCATGACTCATGAGGATCACCATCAAAAATACAAATAGCCTTCCATTGGAGTCCACTCTTCATATGGAATCTAGGGAGAATGAACAATTTACTGCAGTTCAAAAACAACCATCCCGAAACTTAACACAATCTCTGCCAAAGTGGGCTGGCCAATGACCATAGGATGATTAATCAATAAAATGAGAATTGATCACCCCAGATCCTAAAACTTGGAAACTTTTGCAAGAAAATTAATTCGAATCAAAGGAAAAACCATGTCTTTATATGCACATACAAGACTGTAGACATGTGTTCATAATCTCAGAAAGAACAGCTCAACACTGTGCAACTTGTCTAAATATTTCAAACTGCTGTAGCTCTGAAGAAGACCCGATATTAATGCGGCACACTAACCCCCTTGGATGCGGGTGATATACGCTTATACATATAGCTGGAAACAGGCAGTTTTCTCTATCATCTCTATCATAAAACCATCCATTCTACGGTGTTATGATCTGCTTGGAGAGTCTTTCCATCTGGTTAATTCTTGCAGCAACGCGCCTCTGTACTGCTTTGCTGGTTCTATGAAATAGATTCAAAACTCAGTTTCTTGTTAACCACTAACGGATTTAAACTCGTTTCTTGTGTCAATAACCGCTCATATGATCAGTTGGAACAAATATTCTCAATGCATATGAATATTGAACATCAGATGCGTTTATCATCTATGGCTCGTGGAAAAAAATCAGGCCACGCTGAATGGCTTTACGACAAACGTAATCTCCACCGCAACAAAATTATCTACTACGGTTCATTTAATAGACTAATTATTTGAAACCATCCGGCCCACACAATTTACCACATTTACGATGATTTGGTATCATTATAACCATCCAGAATATATTTTTCTTCAACTGTTGTATCTGAAGGATCTTGAAAATGTTAAACCCTCCTACTCAAATTGTTGGGAAGGCTCTACGGACTAGAAAGATGCTGGCTTTTTTCCCAATGATACCTGGCTCCGCTCCTCTAAAATCATAGATGATACCTTTGGGATACAACCTGAGACCGCTAACATGTGAGTGAGAGCATCTACCAGTTGAGCTGCCAGGCCCCAGAAGAAAATCAGACCGCGGCCACTAGAATCTATGCGCACAATGAATGTAGATCATAAAAATATAACATTTCTTCACACTTTACTCCAGTATATCGCAGCTAATTATATGGCTTTGAGTCTACCACTCTGTGTTGAGAGCAGCACCAGTTTACACCACAGGTTCATAGGAGGTGACCAAGCCACTCAACAACAATTTTAAATAAACTAAATGATTCCAAACAATGAAATGATAGATTTCACATAAATAAGCTCCAAACAACTGCCTGAATATATAGTAATTGTCAATAAGCTGTGCTTGTGAAGAATCTTCTGTGCCTGTTTGTCAGGAGGAATGAAATATGATATTCTAATATAACAATAGTAATCATATAAAGAAAGATCTGATTCCTTTATTCAAAAACAAAAACTTACAAGTGACAAAGCACCTCTATATAACCCCACTAATAACTTAATGCCAACTTACCCAACCAAGCTAGTTAACCACAGACACTAGTCAATTGGAGTTGTAAGCGGGAATTGGAACTCTCTATAAAACAATAGTACAAGTACAAGGGATAAAGTGATTAAGGTCTACTAACATCGCACCAATCTCCTTTGTTCCAAAAAAATCTTTGCATTTTCTTACCACTCAGTTGCACCAAACTGAGTACGCCATTTCTGGATGTTGTACATAGATACTTGCAATAACCTGGCTTCTAAAAACCAATTCCTTTTCCCTAGAACCTCCGTCCTTACCTAGAAGCGGATGGTTTCTGAAAGAGATCTTCCCAAACCCTAAACCTCCCAACTTTTTTGACCTATAAACAACATCTCGGCTTATAAGGTGATCATTCTTACCTTTCCAT
Organism: Tetrastigma voinierianum; assembly: GCA_016808115.1. NCBI lineage: Eukaryota > Viridiplantae > Streptophyta > Magnoliopsida > Vitales > Vitaceae > Tetrastigma > Tetrastigma voinierianum. The sequence goes on from JAEQBH010004630.1 coordinate 282,925, forward strand.
TGCAATTTCTCAATCTTTGTAACTAATTTTGGGATCTTGAAAAGAGATAGGAAATAACTAGGAATGTGGGACAAACAAAACTGGATTAAGGTAATCCTCCCCCCAAATAATTGAGAAGCGTTTTTCCATCCGTCTAGCCTTCTTGAAATTCCTTCAACCACCAGGTCCCAATATCATGTCGACTTTGGATTCCCTCCTAAGAGTAGAACCAAATAAGATAACAGTCAATCTGAAATGCGACAATCAAGGATCAAGGCCAATCTAAATAACAGCACTTGACTTAAATTAATACCAGTGAGGATACTTTTTTCTAAATTGATTTTCAAACCTGACAAACTGCCAGACCAAAGGAACACGAATGTTCCATGGCTTTAGAAACAGAGAAATGGTGTCGTCTGCAGAATTGTAAGCGCTCCAGGCTGGGTCCTGGGTTTTATGAAGCCCTAGTTAATCCATGCTCCTCAGCATATCGTCGGTAATCTGCCGTATGTAGCCTGGTACCATCTTAACATTTGTGCTACTCTGGGTGCTTTGGTTCCTAAACTCTTTTGATAAATAACAGTCATCTATAATTGATTATCATTGATCAGGAACCTATAGCAGCAACCATTTCTGAACAGCTAGGATTGAAACATTTTGATGACTAGCAAAACATTACAGCTGAAATATAAACTACAGAATTTATTTGAGAGGAATGACCACAAAAACAAAGGAATAGGCAAAGTTTGATTGTAAAATCTGTTATTTTCTAATCGTCTCTCAGGCCTCATATCCCACTTGAAGAAACTTTAATGAGATACCTCTGCGGGCTGATCTCTGTAATGAGGCGGCTTCTTCTTATAGCACATATGGTCGGAAGGTTTAGAGCAAATCTACATGCCTGCCTCTCTTCCAGTTCTTCCCCATTGTTTACAGCTAGCCTCTCCCGCCTCTATGTTCTCTTACCTGTACTTCTTCATGCCCTTGTATTCACCACCTCTGGATCTACCCCCTCTGCGGGGAGAAAAGACTCTCATCCTCCACTCAGCTGCTATTCCTCCTCTCTTTCTATATGAAATCACGAAGGCGCCTGGATGATTTAACAGCCGCTTCAAGAAGGATGATTTGCGAGGAATCTTTATACCCCTGAAAGAAGAGATACATAGATATGCCTTTCTGTTTTATTGCGCTGAAGGCTATTGAATCGTGAAAGCGTTCTTTGCTTATTCACCGACTGACTGGATCTCAGGTACCTTCTTTACCTATTGCAATTCGTTTTCGGCTGCGTCCATTTCAGATCATCCGCCTCGAACGGCTGTGATGGCGTAAAGATCGATATCTCGTCTCATCTGATGAATAATTCGCTAACAAGAAGAAGCCAATTAAAATTTCTGAAGAACTATTCCAAGTGCTTTTGTCATGTCTGTAAAATGCAATAACATAAAAGGAAGACTATTGATTTCAAATTTTCTTCTCAACCAAAAAAAACACAAAACAGAACAGAAGAAACCCGACTCTTCGACCTTTTAAGCATGTTAAGATGGCCGTTTTTACTCTTAATTATGATATTGAGGGGCAGGATATGAAATAAACATTACAAATAACAAAAATACTCAGTATTGGAAACATGTAATAAAGAAAGCAGATGGAAAGAGCAGACCTCGTCAGTAAGCACCTCCAAAATCTAAAAACTAATTCAACCACCATCCACTGTTTGTGCTTATACTGATTCCACCTTTCTCCCTCTTTTCATTTGTTTCTAAAGTTGATTCGTAACTCACAATTGTTGACTCTACGGCCTACCACTTCTTTCAGAAAATGGTTTCAAAAATATAAATTTTGGAAATGGCTCAATATAAATCACGCACTCATTGTTTTAAGGACTACCATATTCTTTTCCTCCTTTTCTCTCAGGGGTCCAGTATCTTATACGTCTGGGTTCTCTCTCCCACCTGGCCTTTTTTGTATACGTGAATCAATGGGCTGTTAACAGCCCTATGAAATTGATGACAAAGATGAAGAAGGCATAATCATCTCTCAGTCTCATGATTGGAGAATTCCCTGTTTGATTCATGAAAAAGGACATCTAAAGGATAAAATATCCGCAGAATATCACTGAAGTAAAATCAACATAGAAAGTTCATATTTGTTCCCTAAATAAAAAAGTCTACTATAAAGAAAATTATAACAATAATAAAATTAATGAAAACAGAAGACCCACCTGGGAGATTATCACACAGAGTTTTGGAGCCTATACCTGCAGATGATAACAGGACAGAAACTTAATAGTGGAATTCAACCCAAGGATAAATTTCTAGTTTAAATACATTCTTACCGGTAGGATAATATTCTGAATGGCAATTTTCTTTTATTTATCTTTGATCAAATTGGCCAAAAATGTGAAGAGTCGATGCGATCTGTGGTTCCACTAAGTCTTGAGTGGTGCCTTAACGCAGAAGTTTCTCCTGCCAGAATTCTGGGGTCTTCTGAGTTTGCTCGAACAGGCTTTGAGGCTCTATCATTGGTGCCTTTCATGGTGCGATCGTAGCAGGAGATGTATTCTCTGAAAGGGCTCCCTGGAAGGGGCTACTCGTGCTAAAGTTGGTCGAAGTAATCTTGTCGTAGTGCTCTGGCACTGAAGTGAATGTCCTTCTCTTACCCGAACATCGGTTTTCTGGGTATGGAATGATACGATCACCGATTCCCCACACAAAGTGTGGAATGGTGCGCTAAGTTTAGGCAGTTCTCCCCACCTGTCTTAGGCGGTCTTTGGGTTTGGGCTCCCAGGTTCAACGAGAGCCTATTGTTGGTGCTGTTGGGGGAAATTTCCGGTCGTGCGGGAAAGGGCTGCTAGAAGAGAGAGACTACTAGATCTTTGAGTGGATCTTGGGATGAGATATCTATGTAAAAGTGGCAGGCCACCGAGGGGTAAATGTCGTCCGCAGGGCGTCTGGTTTCTCAGGAGTATGAATAATCTGATCACGCCGATTACGCGCGAGAGGTGGAGTGGGCCACTTCTCGCTTGAGGGATTCCTTCTATCAAGCCAGGTCTTTTGCATTGGTTTCTCAGATTGTACCACCCAGGCCTGTGAATCCACCTGCTTTTGCATACCTGGGGTGACGATGTCGAGTAGATCCAAATCTACGGCTCAAGGCTGACTTAAATTCATACGCATCCGGCGCCGTTTTGTGAAATCTACTGATCGATGTTCTTATCATAGCATTTTGGGTTCTGACAAGCAAGAGGCGAAGAAAGTCTTATCTGCCTGGTAGCGGAGCTCCCAGGATGTGGAAAGGAAGGATGTTCCTGTTGTGCTTTACGGTGCAGGACTCCAGGTTGGGGCCCTATTGGGAAGCCAAATTCTATCTGGGTGAGGCAGTTCCTTCTTGACTGGATGTTCCTAGGACTCGTCTGGATTGCTTAGATCACTTCGACCTTCAAGAAAGATCCTTGTTTTCTGTTATTCTGGCTTTTGTCTTCCACTGCTCTCTTTTACTTTTCTTTTGTTTCTGGGGCGAATTTCTGAATCTATTGGCTTTTGGTGTTTACACCTCCATATCAGTGGGACACTTTATTTGCCCTTTACCTCTCTTATCTCCTCACGCAAACCTCACCCCATTTGCTGGTTCTGCTAAGGTGTTTGAAATATTATTTGGATTAGATTTGTTATCTTATTCTAACCATACCAGTTGTTTATTTATTCTGATTTTCCTCTATTATTCTATCATCAGAAGAAAATGTCACTAAGATTTTAAAGAGGAAAAAACAAGAAAGAAATATGACATACCCTCTTTGACGTCAAATCAGCACCTGAAAAAAGAATTACTGTTTTGAAGAGGAAATTTTACGAGAAGAGGAAGAGACCAAACTTTCTACTGAACTATTATATTCTGCAGGTGGTTGGATGGAATCTCTACACTATCAGGTTCCTTTTACCTAAATAGTTCTTTTAAAGTAAATACTATCTTCTTTGCAATATTTATAATGTCCTGCTAAGAATATTATTAATGCTGACAATATGAGACCGATCTTCAAATTAACGCTTTGCTCAATGACCCAAATGTTTGAACCCGTTGAGATGAATGCAGAATGCCTAATGGTTCTCTTAAAGCAACTGATTATTTGTTTTACTACCTGTGACTATCGCATGCATGTGTTGTTGGTGCCCTTTTCTCTTACCCTTCTGTGTATCAGGTCAGATGAGAAAAAAGTCTTTGCCTCACCTGTCAGGAAAAAGGTGATTGATCATGCACCTGGGGCATCTGCTTTGTCATGAAGACTTCATTTCCCCAATTCATACTTTCTCTTAAAACTTCTTGTCGATATTCTAGCGTTTATTTAACCGTCTCACTGCAGTAAAAGTGCCAGCTAACTTGAGATACTCAGGACACAAACGCTACGCGTGCAAAAAAACTAGAATAAACCGCTACTGCCCCAGCTCACTCATCAGATGGAAGGAATTGTTCTCGTCTTTGAGGTGCGTCAAAAAAAGTCAATGCTCTACTAAAATAGCTTCATAAATAATGACTACAGATCCACTGCTAAGGCGGATCTTAAACAGCAAACATGGAATGACTCACTACAGAAGAAAAACAACAAATTAAATATCTCATTCCAGGGAAAATAGTCAAACACTTCATCTGTTTCAAAGGAACCCAGCTATTTGCGACTGTGAGTCTGGGTTCAGTTTACATCTTCTGTCATTCTATCTGACTATCAGTCTTAGTTCTTATGTTCTGCTAGCCGCGGCTTGACTGCCGTTACATTGAGCCTTAACAACTATTTTATTTTGGTATTTCGACTGCTAAGACTTTTCCCAACTCTGCTTTCATCCGTTCGGATTATCAGGGCTTCGGAAGATTCGACTGAAAGCCGCTACGAAAATAACCGACTAACCTGTCAGGCGCTCTTCGATTCAGCTTTGTTTGTTCTTCGGCGAATAACTGTATATATAACGTTATTTCTGGGGAATCCTGGCAGACTACCTTAAGCAAAGATCTGCTGCGGATCTCGCCTGACTTTGTTTGGCCCAGTTCACTAGCGGACTGCTTCTACGAGTCTGTTAATAATCTTGAGTATTCAACGTTCTTGGAAAATATTCTCTAACGGGCCGATACGCTACGACCAGGTATGATTTAACACATTTATGGATCCTAAAACTGGGCTATCGTGAAGGAGTTCTGCGGAAGGAGGTCTCGGTTTGTTTCGGAATAATTAACTACACCGCGATAACTTTTTGAGATGGTTCTCACTTTACTCCATCAACTCCCAAACCCAGTAAAAAACTGACCCTTTGCGCTAGTTAAAGGCGCGCGATCTCAAAGTCTTGTTCAATTATTTAGATCAACAACGATCCGCGCCATCGAAGTGCGCCTCTAAAACTCAAGCTAAATGATGTATGCCGAAGTGACGCCTCGCTCGATGGTGGTGATCGGCATAACTAATGCGTGGAGATCATTAGGACTCCCCAAGGAATCATAGAAACTACCGACTTCCCCGGAGCTTCTTTATCAAACTGAGATTAAACTACTCTACCGATCGCCTCTACAAAACCCTAAACTTCCTACTAGGGATCTTCATCAAACAAAAAATAAACATGAGCTTTAAATGAGTTATTTAATATATCAAAGTTTTAAATCAAATTAAGAACCGCCTTCTTCATGAGAAAAAAATATAATTTCAGACATCTCATAATCTTTTTATAGATCCAGCCTTTACTTTAAGTTTATAAGTTCTAATCTGACTTTATGATTTGTATATATATTTTAGGTCACCCTTCTAGATTGTCCTCTTTGACCTCTTCTTCTTTAACATTTCTAAATGTCGCAAGGGGTGGAGCTTCTGTTTCGCCGTCTTTCGGTTATTTTCTTATAGAAAAAAATCGTTTGTGCTATCGGATAAATCAATAAATAATATATGACGTTGTGTTTTGAAGCCGATAAATCTGGGTCGTCTCTTTCCGCATGTTTCTGGGTTTATTTATATGCTTTCAGATCAGTCAAATATGCCTGTGCGATAAATCATAGCACATTTTTACGAAGGCATGTAATTCTGCTGACTCTTGGATCTGCAGAAGGCCAAAAAAAATCAAAATTTCTACTTGTATCCGATATGATCTATTCTTTCGAAAAAACTACTGTGTACGCGTCATAGGATGTATGCACACTATAATATCTTCACATATTATTTGTGTATATTTTCTTCTCGCTCATGTCATGCACCTTTGTAGCTTTACTTGCCTGTATATATCTACTGCAATGATGATATTTTCAGCGAAATATATTTACCACAGATCTTCGCTGCTGCCTTTTCTCCATGGATTTGCAACAGTCCTCGCGATGTTTTGTTCTCAAGTATCAGTTTCAGGATCAGATTCAATCATTCTACAAGTGTATTCATCTCCTCTACCCATGTATTTTAGTTCAAGATAGTGACATTTGGTTCCAGACTGCGTCTGACAAAGCTTATCTATGTTCTCTATCTGGTAAATATTAGATGTTCTAGTTTTTCTTTTTTAACATTAGTTTTTCTTTTGCTATCATGAGACAGATAGTTGTCAATATCTGAGTATCTTTGATGGAAGACTATCACTTAGAAATAAACTAAGTTAATAATCATGACAGGGTTCTGAACAGGATTCATGAGCGATATTTCATAGCCCGACATTTCTACTGCATTCTTACAAAATAAACCAAGACTACATGGGTGTTCTTGCGATATCTGATAAAACCCACGCCTAGCTTACAAGCGCCGTTGCGCTTCTAACAAAAATATAGATGCATAAAGCATTTGTGCCGGGTGCCCGCCATACCACCGACCAACCCTTTAACCCCCCCCACCAAACAGCTCCTCACCCTCACCGACCGCACGGTGACACCACACAAAATAAATGTGCTGCTAATCTAGGAAATCGTGGCTCTCAGATTCTACAAACCATCTGAGAACATGCCACCTTTACAAACAAGATGTGCAAATCCAGATCCTTCATATGAAATACAGAGCTTCATTGTTTATATTAATGAACAAATAACTATCTTCAAGTAGATTGGTTTCATTCATGTGATTTCAAAGGACTATATCATTAGTAAAAAAATGTTACAGCTTTATAAATGAAGATGCGAGCCTTATCTGGATAGGCGGAGCGACATTTGAGTAGAGGTGACCCTCTAGCACCAAAGGCCCAACAGGCTTCTCTCTTTTGATTTAATCAACATTCTCCTCTTCACATTACATAGTAGGCATCTTCATCCAGGGAATTATATCCACCTCTGGTCTCTAGTTCCCTTTCTCATGACTCCCTTCTTCTTCCATGGGGGATCTCTGAGGCAGGAAAGTGGTAATTTCATCTCTTCTTTATTATAGTAAAGTCATATATACCCATGACTTTATCATCAGGAAATACAAATATCTAAGTGTTTTACTTTAAACTGTTCTTTAGTGGGTTCTGCTCAATGTCATTTCTCAACTGCATATTCACTTCTGTCCTCAGAGTCTGCCATTTTGTCACGAATCTCGTATGGGTGTAGAGTGTGGTCGGATCTTATCTCAAACCTCTGTTAAACAGGTATCCACATGAAGTCAGTTATGGACCCGAAATCAGCAGTGATACAATGTTGTGACTTAATTCTTAACTAACACTCTTTCTTTTTTTTCTTTTTTTTTTGATGGCCAACAGGGCCATGTATGAAAACTTCAAAAAGACGCAAAATCTCTAAGCGTGCTTTGGAAGAAAACCAAACGACGCTAAATGGATGAGATATATCCCAAAGAAGTTCTGATTTATGGATTGATCCCACCCTTACACGAGTATGTTTCACTTTGGCATCAAACACATGCTTTTGCTGGCTCAAATTCTGATCCTCTCCATAGATATAAATCGTGGAAGGATATATCTCATGCTTTGAAAGTTATCTGGAGATATGTTTGTTCTTTTTTTGTCCACATTCACTGAATACCACTTATTAACCGATTACCAGGACTATGTATCTATCACACTCTACATATACCACACTTCCTCTCTATACCTTCCTTCTATATATATACTTCTCTTCATATATATTTTAAATGTATAGATCAAATGTTTTCTGTCCCTACGTGGGACACAAACCTGGAACCTCAAGCCCCCATCCTATTTTCTACTTGAAACTAGGCTTAGGGCTTTATCTTCTAATATATATATAATCTATATATGTGTGTGTGTGTGTGTATATTGTGTGTGTGTTGAAGGTAAGAAGAAAATATATCATTAAACAAAAGAGAATAAGAAAACCCAAAAAGTTTACAGATATTATTTGAGAGTCAAAGGCCTGTGGATCACAATTCACGAATATTTTTGGATCACAGAAGCAGATTAAGAAAAGAACATTTTGGTGTTGGATAAAGACAACCTTGGACCTCTATAGTTAGATACAAGTGTTATTAGTTTGTCTTGGAGAGGATGTGAAGAAAGATGTTCTTCAGGACTAGCTAGTCACTTCTGTCTTTTGTTCAACATAATGGTTCCTCCTCAGACCTCTCTGATCCCTCTCGAGCAACATCGCGTCTACTGCTTTTACTGCTTTGCAGCATATCTCCTTCTTTTCCTCCAGCAGTTTCTCTTCCTTCACTCTCCTCCTTTGATCCCTGCTTCTACATTCTCTCAGGAGGCACTGATCTCACCTCGACCCTCACCTCTCTCCCAGGATCCAGGGTCTATAGTGTAACTCACCCTCCTCTCTAAGCTGCCTCCCTTTGCCTCAATTTCACCTTCGCCATGGGCTCTGATTACCTCCTATTGCTCATCCTGGATATAGAACCATGGTAATAAAAAAGATGGTATTAAGTAGCATATCTAAACTTCATGATAATGATCCTAAACATTCAGCAACTGTTTTTTGATAAGTAACATTTCAGCATGTATTCATGTGTGGATAAAGACCCCCAAAAAAATTAAAAAAGACCTCTTTCTCAATAAAACACTAGGAAATCTAAAGAAATCTTTATGTGGGACAAAATATCAAAAAGGATATCAAAAGAGCAATTATGCTGAGTATGTAATGATTCTATGAGAACACACCATGCCAAAACACATCATTAATGTTATTATAGTGTAAATTCATAGAAAACCTAATTAGAAAAGGAAGCGTATATTCATGTAAAGTTTACAAATTTTATTCTTTTTTGCTTTTTTGTGTTTTTGGATTAATGTATTTGTATATATTAGTTGTTTTGGATCAGTGGATGCCCACAATTTTCCTTCAGTCAACTCACGGTTGCATAGTGTGAGCACGGGGTTTGGAATTTGACCCTGCTCAAGGAAAGATTCTGAGCCATCGATCATAGCCAAGACCCTGTGGGATTGTTTTAGAGCACACACTTAAGGGACGTGGATTGACACTTATCTGGGAAGGTATACCAACATTTTGGCCTTGTGACTCACAGTGAGTGTAAAAAGTGCACCACTGAACCACAAACATGTATTCAGCTGAAGCTATCATGTAACCAGCGAACAGGGGACGCCTCTGACAGCGCATGCCTCTCTGCTGCCTTTCGCCACAAATATGAGCCTCTAGACCATTTCCATACTCTTTTTACTCTTGCTGTGTGGTGGCCCTGGTTCAAGAGTTTCTCCTAACACTGATTTCTTTGAGATTGGATGATATATAGGTGATTTAAGGTTTGAGCAAAATCCTTCCCGGTGTGGTGTTTTTAGAACTGGAAGAGTCCTTTTGCTGCAAGATCCATTCTTTCTAGTATTTTGGTTCGGAGGAGAGCTGTTCGGTTAAGATCTGCTTCTATGACTAACAAGAAACCCTCAGGAGAAGTTGTGTGTCATTATTGAAATAATCATTCACATATAATTGTAGGAACACGATTAAAATCAATTCGGTTGTTCTTCTGAATCTGTAAGTATCGCATCTACCTATCACTAAACTCATTAGTCAGTGAAATATGTGTAACATTTACTCCCTCCCCGGGTCATTGACTGGGATTCGCAACCACTGTCTCAGTTTATTTACTATGTTTGTCTACGCCCCTCAACGATACCTGCGAACAGATTGGCATCTCTGTGTGACGAGACCAGTTAAATCAGCTCCTCAAATCCGACTCTGTTTATAGGTTACCTGATTCTCTCCTTATGCAGTTTAATTTTGTTTGTTGAATCAACCTTCACACTCTTCGATATCGGTCTTTCACTGATTAATTAACATTGAGTGTATTTATGGTCGACGTTATTGGTGGAAGGATGAGTCTGGAGTCTCATGTTAAGCGAAATTGTCAAATTCGTGATTACAGTTCTGGAAGGTCTTCTCGCGATGGATAAATGAGGTGTCTGTCTCATCTAAGAAATGTGTTTAGAGATTATCAGTTGGTATACACGCGCGCGCGACAAGGCCATGCTCGCCGAGGCTGAAATAACTCTTCATTTACTATGAGAGGACTGAGGGAAGACCGCGTCTATCTTACACAAGGCCCGGGTTGTTGCCTATTCAGGTCTCCGATTAACTGCGTACGGTGAGCATCGGCATCGTCTCTCTTTGGCGAAGGATTTCTATATCCTCAATTTTCCAGTTCTCCGTTTGGACTGTGGAATCATGTCAATCATATAACGTCATGTTGCATTTGGGTCTCTGGGATCAATCGGCGACTCCGCTCGCTACTTCAGTTCATTCGTTGTTTGCGATGCTGTTGGTTATGTGCTCCACCTGCGGTTCTGATGTGCCGTTGGGTTTGACGTTTTCTCTGGCGCATAAGCTGGCTATCTAATGAAAGTAGTTGCGGGCTTGCCCATTTAACGCCTTTGCTTAAGTTCGCGCCGCAAGTGTCTCGTTCAAACCGATATGGGAAGGCTCGCGTCGTGCAGAATATTTGCGCCGTTTACCGGTCAACCAGCCATTCCACCAACGCTGGTTCTCATCAACTCATGTTCGCGTCGCACCTCTGAGTCTGGATCAGGTATAAGAAGAATAAATCTTATCTCCGGCCTATAAGGCCATTTGTTTTCGGATGATCTTCCTCTAAACCCGTTTTGCGGGCCCAATGCTGATCTTTGAAACATTTTTATTATGGGGATGCTACTAATGGTTCGTGGGTTCTCCTTACCTGGGCTGTTTTACAAATAAATGTTGTTGTCTAATCAGTCTAAGGCGTTTGGTTTCTTTTGTTAACGGTTTAGGATCGTCCGCGTCATTCTAGATCATGACCAGGTCAGATAATCTTCAGTGCATCTGGGATCACTTGCATTATTAAAAGAAGGTGTAAAGTTGAACTGACTGTTAGAAATCTGGACCATTGCTGTTCTCCATCAATGTTTTGGATGATCAGCGGGACAACCTCAGGTTTTCACGATGAGCCAGCCACCCAGTCGGGGAGATAGTTGCCTTGTCCTTCAAATTGTGTTGTTTCTCTCTCTATGGGCTCCCTACTCGGGATCTTGATGGCTGACCAAACCTCTCTAGCTACTGGGGCATCTCTGATCGTGGCATCAAAGCTCTTCCTCCTTTTAGTGGAGTCTCACTGTGAGATCACTGTGTTTGTAGCCAGAACACTTGAAGTCATCAGAGTAGTAGATATGGGAGGTGATCTCGTTACCTGCCTTCACCTTCTGCACTTGCAGAAAAATAATAAAATGGCATTCGTTCATTTATAATCTTTTATCTCTTCTTTGTTTATGGCGCGGCGGACGGTTATCAGTGCTGCGGTGCTGACCGCTCTTGGTTTTCGTTTCTCTGACTCTGCCTGACCTGCCAGAACATCCGGATGGTGTAGTCTTGTGGTGGATGATACAACTGATAAATCGGACATGGACTGGTGCGCCAATCTGGAAGAAACTGTGGTTGTCAGTTAGTTGTTTAAATCTGAAAAGTTCAGTCTTCTTCGTCTCACTGGTCGAAACCTGGCCTTTGTTCTTTTGAGAGTCTCTCTCGGACATAGCATTGTGTCCCCGTCTTTTTCTCTTCTGCTCATTTGGCGTCTAGACTCGTCTGATTTATTTCCTCTCTACTTCTTATGATTGGGATACCATTAACGATATTCGAGAATGTCATTCTAAGGAATCTCGGGAAGAAGTTTGCATTGAACAGCCTCGGGTTTGGTATGAGAGATCGCGAAGTGATGCGATCCAGCGGATTTACGAGCAGTCCGGTGTTTGGTTTGGAAAATTCTAAGTATCTCGGCTGGTTCAGGACGTAGTCGATCCGACCCTTTTGCTGCTGCAAAATTCTTCCCGGTATTATTCTACTAAATGTGTGATGTCCATCGAACAACTCGAAGAATCATATCTAGCGTCGTTTTACGGTCAGTTTCAACGGATTGGAATGTTGTCATTATTTATGGTGAAGTATTTCTTGGGTGTTTGAAGAATCAGAAGAGCTGGCAGATTCTGTTTATCTCGTGAATATGTACGCGATGTTCTGTCGAGGATGAAAATTAGGCACCAAACCGACCGTGCTCTGTAAATACCTAATCACGCTCCAGAAAGGAAGCTGGCGGTGCAGAATCTGAGTAGTAGGAAATTGGATTCATGATCAAGCTGCCCCGAATCTTACTTCTCAGTAGATGTTTAGTGTCGATCTTACCTCAGCTCCCACGGTCTAATCGTGTTGGCAAGTATGGGGCGTATCGCGTGTTATCGCAGAACGCGGATATGGGCATTCATCATAAGCATGGGCATCTGTTCAGTGGCACTGGGGCGCAAAAATTTGGATACCGGATCAGGAAGATGAGAAATCCTAAGGATATTGTGTATTTTGTTGGAAGAAATTTAATCTCTGTAAGAGTAAACCAGAGTGTGTCTACTCGCATGATCTATTGAGTCAAAGTATCAACTATGTATACCGATCATATGCTAAATCAGTATGGATCCCATCAGTGTATTATTGATGGAATTGGGCATCTGAAAACTTCAATACCTCGTGGCTTTGGTGCTGATAACAATTTATCTTTCTTCTCTGTCTTGTGTTTGCCCTACTATAACACGGGATGAGCTTTCCTCGTGTGGGTATCAGTTTGATTGTGAGAAGAATCTCCAGAACAGGTGGGATCTCTGGAATACTGTATTACTCAGGTTGATTGGATGGTTGATTACCACATCTTTGCCGTAAAGTTAGACAGTTGGAAAAATGCCTTCCTCTTATTTCGAAGTGTATTTAAACTCATTATTAAACAAATTAGACTCATTTGGTGAAAAAGAAACATATTCCTATAAGGAAGTTCAGGAAACTTCATGTGCTCTCTTACTTAATATGGATTGTCTTGTAGCTGAATTAGGTTGTTTGTGATCAATGAAATATTAATTTTCATTCAATTAACTCTTCATTCTGATAATTGAAGAAATTGTGTGCAATAATACCAAAAAAAAAAATCATCATACCAGTTATTGGATTCCTCAAATAAAACACTTTGAGACAGCATATGAATTGATAATCACTGGCTGACTATTAAATAACTGATAATGTAACCAGCCGCTAATATATCAGTACTTAACAAAGAACATGTATTAGTGCTTCTCTAAAATAACAAAGAATTTCAAACCTCACTGGCATTTGTTCCATTTCTCTGCTGTGGCGTGTACATTTATTACGTGCACTACCATGCATGGAATCTAACAACTCATTTCCTTCTGGAGAAGTGTGGTTCCTGTTAAAGAGAGTTAGATGGTGTGGGCTAACTATTGAAGTGCATATCGAACTTGCATAGAAAACTACATGTAACACCCCACCTTCTCACTCCTTCCCCCCTCTCTCTCTGTCCCCGTGAAGGAGATGGTGGGTTGCAAAAGGAGGTTATAGTTCTCTAGTATGAAAGAAACCATTTCTAAATTAAATCGAATAGTCAAAGGGCGGGAATACCTATATTTTCATTCTCTAGCTACCAGACTATCTGCATACCCAGTTAATACGGATCTTCTTACTATTGGGACTTTAAGATGAATGCAGTGCGAATAAATCAGTATAGCATTGAGAAGAATGATGTAACAATCCCAAACAGACCACAAGCTTCTCACTTGCTGGTCAGCCAGGTACTTATACGACTGACAACACTCACTCAAGAAGATGCATCAATATAAATTAATATACTGAGATTGATTATGCAAAATTTGTTCAAAAGACACCAGAATCAATTCTTTACGCAGATGTCTTTATCTCATCGAAAAGGACAAGCCTCTTCATATTTTGAACATATATTTTAGAATGAATAAAATTTATGTAAAGTCACCTATAAGATATAAAAGGAAAGTCCCGCAAACAATGGAAGATTAAGACAGATGCATTAAACGATTGGATTTTTAAATGCAGTAGAAACCAAACACAAATTTGTGCTTCTGGAAGAATTATTAATTATGGTGTTGCACGCCAGCCTTCTAATATTGCGACTTGGAGCTCTTCTAAACATCTTGTTGAATAATTTTCCTTGGATGAATTTTTGGAACAGTTGCTTTTACAAAAGTGCAGAAGAATAAAGAGAGCCAATTTTCCTTCTTCACCAAACTAGAAAATATGAGACTGTATTCAACTAGTCATCTTAATGCAATACAACTACTAACTCAAACAAAGTGTGAAACTCATTCAAAGCTCAACAAACCATACTACTTACCCCAAGTCCTCCACCTAAACTACTAACACAACATTTCTTGCTCTTACTCTTTACTCCATTTTCTCAGTAATCAACAGACCCATTAGAACTAAAATCAATTATACACAGCAACCTAATTCTAACCTCAGGCAAAAATTCAGCAAAGCCCTCTCTAAATTATCAAACTTCAAAACGACAGTACAAACCAATAACGACAATTTACAATCCGCCCTTACCTAGAAACTACATGCCATTAAAAAAAGAGAAAAAAAAAACATATCTTTATCAATCTTAGGTCTACTTAAATGCATACAAGCGCAAGTCACAGCCTTTAATAAGAACAACATTTTATCATCAAAAATAAACAAATAAATGAAAACAAAGGGGAAGATCAGACAGAGATGTAACATAGCCTGGTTGTGGGTTGGATCAGTCGCCGGAATCGATCTCTTCCTCTTCCTCTTCAGGACTGATCTCATGAACAGGTTCTGCATCATCTGGTGCCTCTTGTACTCCCCATCTCACGCCTCGTCAAAAAACCCCCTCGATATGAAGCGGAGTTGTTTTATCAGCTGTTCGAATTGCGCAGTTCGCGATTTCTCAGGTTTAACGGCAGAGCGTTGCCGTAAGATAGGTAGTAAAAACTCACATTGCGGATTTCTTACAGTGATTGAATTCTGGTCAGAAAATGAATGTCAGCGGAACCCAGTTCATATCTGTACAGTTCGGGTGTGTCATTCTCCATTCAAATGAGTTTGGACCTGTTAGGTTTGTAGAAAAAAAATATTTTACTAAAATAATTTGGAATTGAAAATAATGCAAAGGTATAGAGTTAATGCTGGTTACTGATTATACTGTTTTACTAGTGTAATTATTACTATCTACCCTATTTTGTATCCTTATTTTTTATTTTAAACTTTTTTTTTTAGAGCAAATATGTCGAAGCTCGATTCAGAATGGTTTGTTGGTTGATTCATGACAGTGTAGATAAAACCTAAGGATATGTTTGGTTCTTGGTTCAAATTTTGTTTTGGGTTCTTAATAATAATAACTAACAAAAAAATAGGAGAAGAATATCTGTTTTTTTGTTATCGGACTGTATTATGAAACATATAACTGTAAAATATTAAATACTAAATTTAGATAACAAAATCAGTTTCATAAAGCACTTTGAAGCTGGTGTTTAATGTTTCAGCGTCTTATAATAATTTTGACATCGCGGCGTATAATGCATCGTGTTTAGTTCTGCTTTATAATTATTTTTGCATTGTAAAAAACAAAAAAAAACATGTTTGTCTATTTTTTGTTATAAGAAACGTAAATATAGCATAAAAACAGCTAATCTGAGATATAAATATGAATTTACATATAAAATAAAAATTATGTTTATCAATGTTTTCCAATTTGTTCCTTGAATATGATATTCAAAAACTGCAAAATCAAACTATCAAGTATCTAATCTTTTTTATTTTTCATATTTTGGTGTCTCAGCTTTAGTATTTTAACTTTTAATTTTTGTTAAATCAAATGTTTCTTGACGTCCACAAGTCTGGCTGGTTGGTTAGGCGTAGCCTAAAATGGGTGAGATATGGGGAGGAGGGTTTGAGTGTAGTGGTCGAGTTTGCTACGTTTGTATTACAAATCTATTAGCTTTCAAAAAAAAAATGTTTATTGACCAATAATAAATTCAAATCTTTGTTTAGGTAAATAAACTTAATTAAATACTTGCTTTATAATAACCCAGTAGATGAGATCTTATGATATGATCTCTTTATTCTATCAAAAGTATTGTATTTAAATACGTATTTTAAAAAACACTTTGTATGTAAATCATTTTAAGATGTTGGATGCACATTCTCATGGCGTTCATAATAGCTTAAATTCTTTAAGAAAATATTATTATAAGAATGCGCATATAAAATTGAAGTGTTGGATAAATAAACATTATCATAATATTTAAAGCCTAAAAACCATTAGCAAATCTGTTTTGGCTATTATGCATTTTCACTTAAAGAAACATTTTGTTATTTTGAAAAAACCATTTCGAGAAAATATGGTTTGGGTTAACCACTTTTCTTTTTTTTTAAAGGAAAAATAGAAATAAAAACGCTAAATATGATGACCTCTTATAAAAAATGAGGATCACAGGGGAAAAGGCTTCGATCTGGAGTCACAAGGTCGGGATTCTTGTGGGAAGATACGGAAGTGACAATGATAATGCTTTTGCTCTAGTTCCTGGTTGGTGTCTATTTAAGCAATGGAAGAGGAAAATGCGACTTTGCATTGGTGAGTGTTGAATCAAGAGAACCAACCAATATAATCTGGCAATCACTTTGAAATATATTGCCCTTGCAATAATACTTTACTCTTTTTAAGATATATTAAAATATCAATACAAATACAAATACGTTTTTCAATCGTATCATCTTCTGTAGCTGATACCATTCAAATCGAATTACGATTTATCATTTCAAGGCATTCAATCTCATTTGTAAGGATAATTAACCTTATGAACATATCGTAAACATCATTTAACAAAAGTCTGTTTGTTCTGTGCTTTTTTCTTTCATTCGATATGGAATCGTATGCCCCATTGGTCTGTTCTTACATGATACAATATGACATTATTAACGTTTGATATGAAGCATTTACAAAAGCAAAATCATAGTTTCGCTTACCAGTTATAGATTTCAATATAAAATAGTGAAATCAAATTCATATATGCATGTGACGAACTTTACTTATCCTCAAGTGTGGCTTTGACGATGACCTCTAGAATCTAGTGTGGCCTTGTTTGACGCACTCTCTCGAAATTTTTCGATAATTAAACAGCGCCATGTTTTACCTAAGCTAAGTGGTTTATATAGTTGTTCCATTTCATTTAATACAAATCATGCAGTTTTCCGAAACAATGTTTTTTAACCTTCAGTTATCATTTGTCTGATATATATTCATTTTCTGCTCTACATTCATTTACAGTTTATTGATCATTCCAAATCAACATACTTCGTATCTGATAAATCATTTCTCAAACAAAAAAATCATGTATTTCTACAATTTTTTATCATTTAAACTTGCCTTAAATGAATTTAATCTATACTGATTACGGATGCAAACGGAATCTCTGACCACTGATCCAGCCCAGGTTGTAGGCGGTACTCAAAACATTTTTATAACTGTCTGATTCACTGAGACTCTTGGCCGGATTGTAAAATCAATGATTAAACCAGACTACTACCATTCATCCAGATTGAAGAGCGGATCGATGACACATTCATTCTGTTAGTTCGGTCGTTTGACCCTTATTGGTAGCGCTGCCGTCTATCCTCAACTTCGAGATTTAGCGATTAACATTTTGTGAGGCGTTCGAATCATTCATAGTAAAATCGATTATCAGCATGTATCTTAAATACAAACAATTCATTTCAATACTCATGCAATTTTTCATATACCGTCGTTTCACCAATTGTCTCAAATCAATTAAACAATTATGTTTTTTCATAATAAATCTGTTTCAACATTCAAATCATTTGCCGTCATTGACACTTTGGAATTGGAGGTGAGAACAAACCAAATGGAAACAAGAAGTCGAAAGAACCGTCAAAAGGTTGTTGCACCAGTTCCCGTTTCTGGAAATCTCTGATCAATTGAGATTTCTACCTCATATTCGACCCTATTTCGCAATGCAAATAACAACGATCATATATTATTCAGTGACTGATTGTTCTGGAGTTCTTGTTCGCGCTGCTACGACTCGTACCTCCATGCTTTCTTTCTTTCTTTTCCCTATTAATTCCTGCTCTTGGAATCTGAACGTTGTTTTTATGTGATATTTGTACTCATTTTAATCTATTTGTGTGAGATTATATACAGTGCCTTTTCCAGTTCGCACCATAGAAAGAGGAGTTCGAGGAAAGAAGATTAAACAAACATCTTATTAAACTGAATGGTACTTGGTGCTGCGATAAAGGTCGCGAGGGCGTTTGGCTGTGGCACGCCTGGTTAGATTCTCTGGGCTCAAAAAAGCTTTTACGTATAGTCCCGATAGCGGCGCGGAATCGAGTTCGGACCCGAAAAGTTATGGTCATTTGATTTGGTGTCAAAATCGAGAAGTAAGGACGAGAAATTTTACCACGCGAAAAGAATTTTCACACCTGCAAAAAATTTCACCCTATGAATTTCTTCCCCCCATCCCTTCATTTCGTTTCTTTTCCTCTATTTTCATGTTTAATCATCTCTAAACTTGATTCGAACCTCTCAAATCAGTGTTTCCACTTTACTGCACGGGTTCCGCTCTTTCACTCTGCTCCATATTCACAACTCAACATTTCGGTTTGACCGTCAAACACAAAGGCCCAGACTATGCAAAAACATAGGAAGAACAGCGAGGAAAATCGAGTCGGCCATTCAGGGTTTCAGTTAAGTTTGTTCTACTGATACACTAGTTTTCTTGAATCTGTTTGGTTTGCCACTGCCCACCCAAGAAAACCTGATTTATTCTTGTGCCTGCCCGCCAACTCCTCACTGATAGCGCCCGATTTCTCTCTCATCTCTGGCTGGCTGATATCGGTCGGGTTTGGCCCGAAGCAAAATAGGCGAAGAATGAAAATCCGTGATTTTGGCTCCTCGAAATGGAAGGTCTCGACCGATGAGAGTTTGGATGATTTGTGCGTGAGAGAGATGACGATTAGGAGAATATGAGGAATAAGGAAAATGTCTCTGAATAATATTTGATCTTTTTAATCGAAATCCTTCACTAAGCCTTGTTGTTTTGCTCTGCAGCATGCTAATTCTATTTTATACATTTTCTCTAACTGGCTTCTACTAATTTATTTCACTTCTTTCATTTCATTTATACTTTATTTTATTATCTGTTATGTATCTTAGTTCCCTCATTTCAAACATTTCAAATTTATTGGCTCTATTAATTAACTGAGATTTATAATTTTCATTTTTACATGTTTAAACTCGGAAGATCTTAATTTAATTTATTACCTGACGCTATAAACTAATATGATTATTTTTAGGACGTTACAAACTCTCCACTCCTTAAAGAATTTTGTTCGAAATTACCTTCATTAGTGATTGAGGTATTGTTGCTTCTTTGCTTTCCGTGGCTTCTCTCTCGGTCTTGTGGTTTCTCCACGACCACTTTTACTGATGGGATGGCTTTCCCACAGCTCTTTCACTTCTCAGAGCCAAGATCTCTCTAGCTCCTCTTTCATCGCGTCAGGTCGGGGTCAAATAGTCAGCATCTGAGAAGAAGGAGAGTACACATCGATGGGCACATTTATATCTCTGACGTGACCTGTGGGGAAAACATCATGGATTTTTCAACTCGCCTTGGAGGTAAGGCAATCTGTATATCACTGGACCCACTTTCTCATACCTCCTTGCCTTTGATGATTCGGACCGGCGCGCTTTTTAAATCATTTACCTTCGCCTGGCGATGCTCTGAAAACACTTTTACGCGATCGCCGTCGAATATCCGCTTTCTTCTCGCTGACACGGATTTTGTCTATCGTGGCCACTGGCGCTCTCCATTGTTTCTTTTCTTTGGTTTCTTGGTCGTCAAGGCCGTTATCTTTATACGCTTCTTCAGGTCAACCGATGCGGTGCCATTTCTGAAGGCCTCTCAGAACGTTCGACTGCCTGGTGGGCTATGTTATCACAATTCAACTGAGATCTCTCTATCAGCTACCTCTATAAGGTGGTCTGCAACTTCGATATTCATGGCATGCTTTAATTCTGTCTGCTGGAACCATGCATGAGTGTGGATTGGAGCGGTGTCTGAAGTGGTTGGTGCTGACACTCTTTGCAACTTTCCCAATCTCGAGGTAAACCTCGAAAATCTCTATCTAAAATGATCGATGTGAAATTCTATGCCAGCAGAAGACTATTTCTACCCTTATGTAGCTCACGCCGGTTCATCAAGTGCATAATTCGGTTCTCCATAAGTAGAAAGTGAGCTGACCCGACCACGTGATCGATACCGCCCTGACCCAAGGCCCGAACCATGCTTCCCTTCTATCAGCAGTAACGAGACCACAAAATCCATTGATTCAATCTCATTTCCATCCGGATATTAGATAGGATGTAACAATCGAAGGAACTGAAGTTGACTTTATTTAAGCAACACCACCATACACACTGGCATCTAAGTCTACAAACTGTCTCTTTATATTCAGACCACGATAAGTCGCCGAATCGATCATCTTTGTACCAGGTCTTTCCATAAAGATCCCCTTTGTGTGCCCTCTTCAAGAATGGTTCTTCGTTCATATCATTAGATTTTCGACCTAATTCATAATTACGGATCTGCTCTATTTGACTGTAAAATGGGTTCTTTACCCACTATGTCAGTTTACAATTTTAACAATTTTCTCATCATTCTTTTGTGCCTCTGCTTTTCAGTTAATAAATCAGGTTTGCTATGATTCCTCTACTGTTTTGTCGCATGACAATGACAAATGAGCATTCAATGCCGAAGCATTTTGTCGACTTTCTGGGCTTACTTTTCAGTGCAGCTACGAGGTGGCTCGTCGATACGTCATGATCGCAGTCAATTTCAGCATCATCGTTGGCTCTCTGGGATTAAGCTCTTTGCGAGACCGTCGCCGAACTTAGCTTTGAGAGTAGATGATCGTAAATCTTATCGTAAATGATCTTGTAACCGATCAGACACCCCAGCGAGCGATTCTGAGATCGACGCGGGGTGCGAGCGTTGTTATCAGTTCGCGTATTCGTTTGTTCTTTATTGTTATCTCTGCATGTGAACGTCGTTCGACTGATAAATCTTTAAAGATCGTGTTGTTCATTCGATGATCGAGAGATGAAGTTGACTGTTTCAACGCTTTGCGTTGATTTGTTTCGCTCAGCGATTGTTTGCTTGGCGATCTTGTCATCGGTAGTAATCATGGCGAGCCATAACGAATCTTCTTGGCCAACGCGATCGCGAGGAAGAGCTAAGCGCCAGTGACGTTTCTCGGTGGTTTCCATTCAATAATCACCTCTATCTTCTTTGGATCCTTTCTGAATTCATGATACGTCTGATGTGTCCGAGAAAGGACATACTTCTCCAATAACCAAAAATTCATTTTATGGGTTTGCATATAACTATTATTCATTTCTCAAGGTTTTGCTTTGCAGAAGGTGTGTATCATGATCTTCTAGATACTTTGAATACCTGAGGATGTCATTTATAAACACCGACAAGCCCGGGTCTACGGTCGGAAAACCTGATTATTAAGTCCATAATAGCCTTGCATTTATCAGCAAAACTACATTCCGAAGAACTAATAATGCCGTACGCGTTCTAAATCTTGTCTTATACACATCCATCTTAATCATAATTCGGTAAATCTGCTTCATATAAGTCAATCTTCGAAAAAGACACCCCACTATTTTAATCTCGGTTGAACAAGTCATCAATCCTGGGTAACAAATATTTGTTCTTCAATGTCATTTTTGTTGATGCCTCTATAATCAACACCACAGCTGGCCAGCTACCATCTTTCTTTTTAACAAAAGCATTGGAGCTCCCATTCAGATACTCTAGACGAGATAAATCCTTTCTCTAACAATTCTTAGGCCCCGAAACTAGTTATGTCTTTTAACTCCAAGCCATTTGATCTGATTGTAATGTGGTCTCTTGTGGCCTTACTGAAGACAACGTTAGATTGCGAACTTAGTCTTCTCTCTGCATGTAGACAATCTGACAACTCCTCAGAAAACACGATCGGATAATCACTAGCCATGGGATGTGATAAACTAAAACTCTGCCTTTTTAGTATCAATCATATGCCAAGTAGACTTCACACACCGCCCCGAACCATTGTTCACCACACCCACTTCAGGTGGCGGATGTCATTAGAGAATTAAGTTCGACCTCTTAACCGATAAAGTCACTTCCTCGCCTCTAAGACTGTCGCCAAGGTCACTCTCTTCGTTCTCTGATAAACTACCACTTGGGCTATGAGACAATCCAGTCCCTAATATCACATCAAACTCTCTAAATAGCAACTCGATCAAAATACTGCAAACTCATACTCTCGTATTGATGGGGCAATCTCTCAGTAAACTATTCCGCAATGAAAACCTTATGCCCAGTGGTTGTCACCCAATGTCATACTAGTTTACTAAAAGAAAAAAGAAAAAAAAAAACTTGCCCACAATTTAAACTACCCAAACTTGGAATGGTAGTCTGAATATAAAATTAGGTTGAACTTGGATCCTATGTTCATGTACAATAGTCTCAAAGATGAAATTACCAACTTCTCATCCGGTGCATCTTTTCTTTCCAACACGCTTCATTTGTATTACCACAGCTGGAAACGAGCATCTCTATCTACCATGATCACATTACAAGCGTATACCGATTGCGCAGCATTGATGTAATACTCTTTAGTGTCTTTGTTTTAACCTGTCTTCTTGATGAGTACCCAAAAACACTCTGTTACCAAGCTGGAGATTTAATAAAGTTGGGATCGATTCATATATATATGACCTTGTTTTGATTACTTTTCTAATGTTGTTTTTGTTGGGTTTCATGTAGGAAAAATGTTAAAAATGGAGCCTTGTAGGAGTCCTAAGAGAAGATTGGTGCAGAGAAAAGCGGCTCCAGCGATTGTGGCGTCATTGGAAAGCTCAACAAACCTTGTCACAAGCAAGAAGCTATAAAAGAAGGAAGAATCGATTAAAGGGTTGAAAAGCGATTCTTGATGCTGGGTTTGAAGACTGGTTGGAAACAGAGGGAAGGGAAGCGAAGACATCTTAGAAAGACTTTGGGAGAATCAGAAGACCATCATTCCTTAAACTCTTTGAAGTTTTCTCGTATCATACCATTATTAAGTCTTGGCCTTTTAAATTGTAATGGAACGGAACCATAATGAGGTTCTAATTTCGTGGTTTAGGGTGTTGGTAGTCAGTTATTGACATAGATGCCTGCCACAAGTGTTATTTCATAATTTCGCTTATCTTTCATATATATTTGTTTTATCATTAACTCTATGTAGTTGAAATCGACATATTAATTTATGATCAATCTGTCATTGAGTGGTTCTTTATAAGATCTGAGAAGTAGATGAAGAATTAGACTATAGTTCAGTTTAACTAATAAACTTGGTAATATAGGATTTATCAATATGCAAGGCTTGGGGTTCTTTGCATTACATGCCTTTGATAACAGGGTTAGTCAAGGCAAGACTCCTAGTGATAAAAGGAGGTTCAAATGCCAGCAGAAAGACTTTGTTCACGACTAATGGGACAAAATAGCCTTTTGGAACATACCGCCTCTTTAGATAATGGGAATGAGCGTGACATCACATAAATATGGGCTGTCACGACAGCACTGCCTTAACCTCTTTGCCCTTGGATCATACTTACATCTGAATCACTAATTGTAGTAATAATTTAATCTTTTACTAACTTCAGCGTCACGATTACCAGTTTGTGATAACCAGAAGTAAACCTATATGGTACCTGATGCGCATATTGATTGCACAAGTTTTGGATGTCTGTGTCGCGTGTACTATATTGCCGGCGTATCTTTGCGAGATTAAACAATCTACGCCTTCTGTTGCATATCCGCAACACGATCATCACGCCCTTTATCAGCTCTTTGAACCTTACCCCGATTAAGGGTGCTGTAAGCGAACTCAAGACCGATCTCTCACTTTGTGCTCATTGGATCCACAAATAAACAAGCACTGTCGTCTTGACACTCTCCTTTGCTTCCTCCGCAATGTGTGCGATAAGGAGGGCCGGGTCCTCTTGAAAACCTCTTGGTGCGCTTGCGGCTTCGGTCTTGGTAGAGATGGTCTTACTCGTGCCCCGAGGGTCCCGAGCCTCGCGGACAGATTGGGTGCCTGATCCCTTCTCTGCGAGTTTCTTCCGATGTGGCGTGGGAATACCATTTGTCGGGTTTTCGCACCCTGCCTCTTTCTTTCCTGCCATATTATTCTCCACTTTGTTGAGGCGCTGTTCTCTTGTTTGAAATCGTATCATTAAACTTGAGTCATTGAATTACAGTTGATCGGACAAGACTAGGGAAACGTAATGTGAAGCTTGTGAGACTGCGCTGCACTAATTTTGCCAGCTCTCACCAGGGATTTCTGCTGCTCATGGGATGGGTTCTCCTGGACCTCTGGGTCATCCCCTGCTTCCTCTTGTTTTCAGCCACGAGAAGTCAGTAACCTTTCTCACTGTTCCTTCCGGATTGTTTCAGATTCCATATAGCTTACGGTGTGGGTTGGGCCTGTTGCATCTGTTGTTATGGATCCTGGAATATGGGGTTTAGCTCGACAAAAAGTCTCCTCATCTGGCCCGGCGGGAGGGCCCCACCGCCTACTGGGCCCGCTGCCGAAATGTACGGCTGCATTTGTAAATCGTCTTACCGCCGGCGGTTATTACGGATGTTTAACGCTGGAAGAAACTATCACGCTGCTGATCCTTGATTATTGCATGCATCGCATTATTTGTTCTGATGGCAGTGGGCTGAACTTCCGCAGCCCGGTGCCATCTGGTCCCTTCACGACTCTCTGTTGGGGATATCATAACACTTCCCTCTTTGTATTGCTCACGGTCGATGAAGCATGGGACCGGCGCGCCCACCTTCACTAGCGGGGGCTGTTTGGCGACTTCACGCGATGGCTGCCGGCTTGCTATGAGTTACGAACGTCGCTGCCTTACCGCCTCGGGTGGGAAACTGAGATCGCGCCGGGTCCGTCAAAATCCGCCTCATGTGATCCGTACCTGCCGTGGTACGGATGGTACTTTAGGATAGCTAAGGACTTTGCAGGCTTTTAGGTGTTCGCGGCATCAGCCGCTGGCTGCTTTGTCGCGCTTGTTTGTTGACTTTGTCGATTTGCTCGTTTTCTTTGTCGGTAGCTCTGTACTCACTTATTAACATTCCGATTTCATGGCGAACTCCGTGCTACATTTCTAATTTAGAACTTGTTAAATATGAAATTTTGCCACGTTGGAGGATGATTCAGTGTTTGCTACCACGGATTTTGTTCTGCCGCTGGATCTGTTTTGAACTTTCTCATGAAGGGGACACGCATCATTCGTTGCGAGCGACATGTTTCTTTATTCGGGTATAATTTATATGTCTCCATTGGTTCCATTGCCTCTACTATAGATAAATATGACGGCAATAATCGTTCATCTCGCATTTGCAAAACTAAAATCAAGTTCACTTTGGAATTATAGTTCGACACGAACGTGAATCGATCTGATCACATACACACACGCCGGCGCTCTGCGCTCTGCAGTACTGAGGAGCTTTTTACCTCGCGTTCTGATCAGCCCGGCTTGCCCCTGCGTGTGATGACTGCGGAGATCTCGGCATTTTTGCGCACACCACGCCTATTTCCTCCCGGTACGCCTGATGGTGCCCGAGCTGTTGCTCTCGGCGACCTGTTCTGCGCCGACGGATTCCTCGGTTCTCTGTTTCAGATTGGGTTGTTATTGAGCATCTTGATTTGCGCCTCAGCTGTCTTCGTTACGCTGGTGCCATTGGCCTGTTGCTTTCTGTCGACTAGCTTTAAAAATCTTTGTTTACGCTTTACCGTGATCTTCATTTAGTTAATTGATGACATTCGTGCTTTCGTACTCTTTATCACGATATGGCTGATTCAAAAACACGGCATCTTGTTCTACGAGTTTTTCGTTATCTTCGTTTCTCTTTCATCTGATTCGGAAGACGTATGTTGTTGATTCCCTTCTTAATGATTTCCACGGATGAGTCACTGTTGATCCATTCATTTATAAAAGTTATAATGATCTTGTTTGTTCGGTCGGATCGCCGCGCGGTTGGGCTGACGTTCCGGCCAGAGATGATTTTCTTTGTGCCTCCGTGGTTACGGTTGGGAATGTTGCGTAAAGTGCGTTCTAGATTACGTGACGCCGCGCCGTTCGGGCGCCTGTTGGTTCTGCGATCTCATCTCGGCTCGTGGTTAACGGATATTGCGTCGAGTTAAATAATTATGCCAAAACTAAGAACGATGCCACCTGGCCACCTATCTGACTGTTTTTCGCTCACTACCCGGAACGCCACTGCCTTACGAACATATTTTTTGCTGATAGTTTCGGGGCTCGGTAAGACTCGAACTCAGCGCTTTCCTCACCAGCAGACTCATTTCAGCGATTCAAATCATTTTATAATCCATTCAAACGCTGGAATTAGAGAGAGAAAGTGGAGAACCAACTCTTAAGGAAACCAATGACAGAATAAATGCTGGCTCAAACGTTTGCTTCTGTTCCGGATACCAGGGTCTGATCAATTGGGTCTTCGCGTTAAACTTCTATTTTCAACCATTAGCGTCATTAATATGTTGGATTCGACGGGGTTCTATTTAGGAAATTGCTTTCCCCTTTTCATACATTCTTTCGTTCTTTTCCTAATTTCTCCTCCTTAGAAATCTAAACATTTGTTTAGAGCATTGTTATCTTCATTTAATCCTACTTGTGGGCATGGGACGCCCACTTAGTTCACTCACGCTGAGGTCGGGAAAAACTCTCTTCAAACATATAACCATCAGTTTAGTGGCGCTGTTCTTCCGATTAGGCCTGCACCGTGAAATCCCTTGAGGTATCGTTATCTGTTCGTGCGTCAGTTGGACCTTTACTCTTTGGCTTTCCGGCGGGACCCTGAGACACGCAACATCGAAATGGGTGAATCCCCAAAAGATGTTTATCGGTGAGGGTTGTTGACCGCCGACTCGTTGAGTTCGCAAAAAGAGATAAGTTGACTTGCGACCTGTCGGGAGATTCGCCGTTCGATACCACGGACTTCGTTTGCCTCTGTTTGTTTGATCGTGCTGGCGGGTACCGAGCGCTTTCACGGTCAGTTTGGACGGTTCAAAAACTTTTTCGTGACCGACCTTCATGTTACCGCGGTTATCATTGGATTTCTGCCGAAGCGGTAGTGGGTCCAGTTGGCTGGAACCAGCTTTGACTTGAAGATCAGGGTATCGGGCGTTTTGAAGCTCTATAAAGTGGGTCGATGATGGGACCTGAAGAAGTTCGATCGTTCAGATGTTGATGAAATGAGGCTATGAATAAATCTCTGTGGCTTTTTCTTCATCTATATTTGATCTTTTTAATCAAATCTTATCAACCTTATGTTGACTACACTAATTCTGGCATCTTTTTCCGCTAACGGCTTCATTTCAATTTATTTCTTTCATTTCAAACTTCACTCACTTTGCGCCTGTGCTAGTTTATGACCCTTAGTGCCTCATTTGTACTCTTTTAATTTATTTGTGACTCCATTAAATTTCTACGATTTACTCTAATTTTTTTGTTTTATCTGTTTAACCTCCACGGAATATAGTTTAATTTATTTACGCAACATATTAAAACTTCCATAAGTATTTCAGGCGTTACCAGATCTGCCCTCATATATATAATGATAGGCGAATAATAAATATCAGTGGATCAGTCAAAAAAGATCATATCTTCAGTAGGATCAAAAATATGGAAGTAGCGGATCTCTTCTCGGTAATTAGATTTTATGGAAATATCTGCCGAATATGCTTCATTAAATATCGATGGATTTTTACAAAAATATCTGTTTAATTAAAATTTTTGTATCTTAATTATATGGATAGTGAAACGAAACTCTGTCTTCTTTCCCCAAAAAATCTGCATTAGTTAAATAAACCAGTTAATAAGTATATTATGTTCAGCCCTAAACATTTAGATATTATTATGTTAACCAGTATATTCTTTATTTTGGTTCTTGGATTATTCTTCTAAACTATCTTGCGTCTGAGGATATTCAAATATTGTATATAATATAATTTAAGTACCTAAATGTTATTTTATTTCTTTTTCTTTCACTTTTTCAGGTGTGTTTGATTCTATAAGAAAATATTATGGATTATGATATGCAGCATCATAAATCGATCAAATATTATAATCGGTAAAATGATTATGGAAAAGAATAAAATAATAAGATATATAAAAGTTCTTGCCTTCTATATAATAGGATTCGAGCGTTGGGAACTGGGTGGCTGAGGTTCTTCTTCAATTACATTCCTAAATGGGTTCATTACTCTAACTGTTTTTTGATTCTGCACGACTAGTGAGAAGAAACTAAAGCATAAATTGAAATTCCTTTTGAATCGGAAAAATCAATTATTTAGACATGAAATATAGGAAAATTCGATCATTATAGGAATTTGGTGCATAATAGAATATCAGATTATATCTTATCAGATCCACAGATAGCCAGAATCATGGCGATTTTCTCAAATTTTGTTCCTTGATCTTAATTATTGAATCAAGGTGCTATCGATGAAAATCATTATTGGTTTGATGTGTATTATAAAATATTCTTATTCAAATGTCGAGATAAGTTATAAATCTACTTCAGAATTATTTATTAAATGATTACACACATAGATCTTCTGGTCTATCAAGGCCCATTTATCTTTACCCTAAATTAATCACAAGATTCCATTTGTTAATTGTAATTCATCATCTTGATTAAAAATTTTGGCGGTTAAAGTCAGAAAATTAAGAGAATTGGAGTTTGAAGATTGAAAGAGTATTTGCATGGATTTGAGTTTGAACAGGTGGATTTTAGGTGGATTTTTGAAATTTAAAAGTGAATTTTACCATTGAATTATGGTTGCAATTTGGATTTTAAAATTTTAGAAATTATAAATTAGGAACAGATTTTAAGTGAGGAATTCTCAATTTAAATGAAACCTAAATTTTGAAATAGGGAATTAGGGGACTTGATTTTTGAAGTGAAGACTCAGTTTTGAAATTGATACTTTAAAAAAATCATTGGAAGTGAAATTGGGGAGTTGAATTTTTTTAGAATTAGAGCATGATTTTAAACTTTGGTATGAAATTACAAATAAGATTGGGGACTTGATTTTGAAATTAGGAAACGGATACCACAAATTATGATTTTGTAAAAAATAAAGTGTCTAGAATTGAGGAACTTTTGAATTTTGAAATCCTGACACTTTAAATTTAGGGTGCTAAATTTCTGTAGTTTTGAAATTAAACTGGAAGAAAAATGAAATCGGTGAAAATTCAAATTTATGAATTTGAAAAAATTGAGGTGGGTGATGGTTCTTGGATCTTAAGTAAAGATGGATTAAAATTCTAAACAAAAAAAACAATCAGCGTTCAATCTAATTAAAACAACAAACCATATATATCCATAAATGAAGGCAATGTGTGTATTTAGATGACTATTAAAAAGCTGTCAATTTAATAGATGCCCAGGAATGATTAATAGACAAATATAATCAAAAAAAGTTTTTTAGCTGAGGGAAAATCGGGGAACTCACCTAAATGAGGGGCGCTCCCGGGGTTAAGTCCTCCCAAGCCGGGCTATATATACAAAGCGGGATTGCCTCACGAGTGGAATGCTCAACGTGTCTGTTTCTGTGCTGAGAGTTTAAATCTTTCTCCCAGGAGACAGCTCATCTTCACCTCACTTAAACGCATGAATCTACAGTTTTGGCCTCAGTTAGAGGCCCATTGTGTCTCAAAATATCTATAATTTTACAATCTTTTTAATGTCTGTCATTTAGTGTACAAATTGAACAAACTTGAGATTTAGGTTGTTAAATGATCATATAACTCTTACACATTCTGATAAATGATAAATGAACACATGCGTTAATGGGCTGGTGAACTGAGATTTACCCGATCATGTAGAACAAATGGGAAAAAATTCTTCAGATATAAGGGGACCTAAGTCATTTTATGATAAAGAAAAATATGTCTAAGTGTGAATAATATGAATATTGAAGTGCAAATGAGAAAAAAGTATATGATTATTCTGCTTTAGCAATTACTATGGAACTTAACAAAATAGTTTCAGAGCCAAACATGGCCTTATGATGTTATGACTTTAAGGTCATTTGATTCTTGGAATGTACCATTTAATGCAAGAAAAGCGTGTTCGGGGTGAAGAGAAGAAGAGAAAAAGCTAGGGTTTTGAGGCGAAGATCTAGAATGGTGTGTGGAACTTCTTATTTTGAGTCACTGAATCTTAAAGAGAAACTCAGGAGAGCCCCAAAGCTGAAGTTTCAATTCAAAATAAGACACAACCTTAGGCTCTTTCTTGTGTTGTTTGGATTAGGAGAGAAAACCTAACTATATAAGGTGAATTTTAATTAGTTCTCGATGATTTAAGGATTGTGTTGGGTTGAGTTTTGAAGTGTATGGTTAGTATTGGTTTTGTTAAATGTTTCTTCAGCAAGGAAAATGTTCGTAACATTCAAGGTTCTTGTCAAAAATTTATGTGACTTCTTGTTCTTGTTTTTATCTGATTCTAATTATAATGCGGCTGTTGTTGCGTGATTACTGATTTGTTAAAGGCGGCAAGAAGGCTGGCTACTCTGCGAATGTATAGGAAAGACCCGGAGACAGGTGTATCTAGGCTCGAATATATGACAAGGTGAGTTTAAGATTTTTAGCTCAGGTATACTCTATTTTAGATTGTAATTACCGATGTTTAGTGTACCAGTTAGTTTGAACACGATCAAATTGAATGATTATGAGTGCGGGTAAACTAGACTAGCGTGAATATTACGTGCGAAACTAGGAAGTCAGTTGACAACTCATTAGCGCGGAATGATGTCGTGGATCGCAGATGGTAACAACTTCTGCCTCATGAAAATCCGGAGGGAGTCACTCGTGCGGGATCACGGTTTCATCATGTCGTCGCGGCAACGGCGCGCTCCCGATGATTCTGATGGCAGCTGCGGGTCGAGCGTGCGAGTAAGATCTTGGCGTTTGCTGCGTATGTGCTCTGTCGATCTAGCCTGTCTGGTTCAAAGATTTAATCAGAATTGCTCTTTATCAGTATCATATCAAAGTTTAATTTATACATGTTTTTCTATGAATCTCAAAAACGTGACGGGCTCTTCATCGGCCTCTTTGTTCAAGTAGATCCTCCTTACCTCCTATGCTGATGTGAGTCCTCGACGGTGAACGAAAGCCGATGTGTGTCAATTTTCGTAGCGCTGGTTACCACCTAAGTGCGCATGTCGACCAGGCGATCATTCGTAGCTGATTTCGCGACCTACCGGATGTCTGGCCTTTGGACCCATTTATCTTTGAGTCTCACGGGCTCTACATGCTGTGGCTGAATCTGTGATGCAAATAATGTCGATTTCAAAACTAAAACTTTGTTCTGAAACTCACTCTCTGTTAGGTAAATACGTTGGACTGCCTACTCTGAGTGATTGCTGCAGATCTATTTCTAAACGGATCATGGTCCTCTCAGTCAGGTGATATGTGGAATGATATATATAGAAATGATTCTTAGAAGTCTTCTGAAATTCCTTTCATAGACATTTTGGTTTCGTTTTTGTTCATTTTAAGTATCATTGCCACTCATCTAATTCTACAGGTTTACGATTCTTTCTAGACCATTATAATCAATACCAAAATGGTCATGCTAATATATATAAACCTCGGAATATATATTCTTTCAGTCTAAATCTATACATAAATCATATTAAGCATTCACATCTGATATATCCAAATTATTTCACGTGATTGATTATAAGCAACGATGATTCATTTGAATAACTTAATCTATAAATCTTTACAAGAATCCGCGTCTATATTCTGTGAACGATTGACCTCTGATCAACTTTGTTTGCATTGCCTGATTAGGATTCTCTTCGTTCAGTTCAAGGTTTGATTGCGAATTTACTTGCTAAACTAAATCAAGTCTCGATACTCCATATGCATTTACATGTTTTCTTATATTCAAGATAACTCCTGGTAGGAAAAGATATCTCCCACCTCTTGGTTCCTTGGAACTCCACCAAGTGAGGTGCTCCAAGCTAGCTCGCGCATCAATGACTGCGCCTTTGCTCGACGAGTAACTTGTGGGTCAGGCGTGTCAGCTCACGAGAAGGCGCTCTATATCTTTCCTGGCGATGAAAAAGCTAATGACCTCTATCTTTGTCTCTACTGTTTTTTTGTTAGAATATTATTTCGCTGTCTTATGTTCGACCATTCCATTAATAATTATTCTACCATACCCTCTTTACTGATTTTTGACCCACCAAACAATCAATTACACCCGTCCGTAAATATCTCTTCGTGTCTCGTCGCGTAGAATTATCTGTCAATTCGATTGTAACCATAATTTAGGGCCCTTCCGTTCTGGCGCTGTTTTTCTGAAAAATCGGCAGTAAAGTATCTATGGAGATCAATGTGAAATCGACCATCTTAGCTAGGATTAACAGGCTGACTTACCTGGCGTTCAAATCGGTTTTGTCTATCCCAGATCGAGAAAAGTTGGATTTCTTTTTACGGAAATAATATTTGTACTGAAGGTGCGATTTTCTTGGTTTCATTCTCATGAGAATTTAGATCACAAGAGGTCCTTTGATCACTCTATTGCCCTTAGCTGCAGCATTTTCTGCCATAGGCTGGTCATTTAAATATCGACAACTAAACCGATACCTTTATCCCTCTGCAGCAAAGGGATGAGTGTACCATATATATCCATAATTATCCATTGCCTCCTTCTCACAGATTAAAGCACTTCTTTCCTCTTCAGCACCTCCATATGATTCTTAAATTACATACGAGCTTTGGTCTATATCATGTGCATTGGTCCTCCTCGGAAGAAGGTTATCTTGTGTCGACTGATCTCTCTGATCTGAGTAGGCGGTCTGTTCCCCATCAGGCATCAGAATCTGCAAGTACTAGGACTTTGGCATGCTGGCGGTGGCCAGTTCACACACTACTACACCCTACTCTAGTCCCTATCTGAAAATGAAACCTGACTGATGGCTTCCCTTAGTTCAGACTTGGCTAATCTCTTAGACATCTATGAAAGGCGTGATCTCGATACTCCGGACCCACACGCTTTGCCGTTTGCCTGCTACTGGGGTGATATCGATGTCAAACTCTTTCTTACTACGAAACTCACGGCGGGTATGGAATATAATGTCGCATCAGCTTACCTTACGGAGGATTAAATCTGCAATGAATTAGGGCGATTGAAGAGGAGTTCCTCCCCAGGTCAGCCCTTCTGGTGATCTGCTTGCGGCCCCCTCCCTCCTAATGCACTCCTATAGTTTTATCCTTTCTACTCTTTAATCTGCCTTTGACATTATAATAGATTCCATTCTGAGGAAAATTATCTCTTCCATTACCTTATAGATCTAGGGCCCTTGTCTGCTTGCGGCACACCATCTGCTGCCGTATATAGTCCTCTGCATTTACGATATAGTGTAGTTGGAAAGGATTGCTCTTTGATCACGTGTGACCCCTTTACCTGTGGCCTGACTCCCAAATTCACTACGTCGCCGAGTCTTTATCAGACCTGTGGATCGGTACTCCATGCGCGGGATTATCTGTGAATGTCTGACAGCGGAATCTCTGCTCTGAAAGTCTCATGCATAGCTGAAATGTACAGCTTCATGACGTCCACTGTGCCCATCTTGCATCATGGCTCTGCCAGCCACGCGCCATTGGGTCGTCAATCGTGACATGTCACGCCATATTACCCTCGTGATAGCGCCAGTGGCTTCCTATTAACCACGGTGCTCAGCCTTAACCTCTTGATGCGCGAGACATCGCTCGCCTGAGAGTCTCGGTGTTTGTTTCTGCGGCTCGATATCTGACCGAGATCGCATTTATACCCACCGACACGGATCTCCGCGGCATGAAGCGGGTGAAACTCCACGAGAATCTCTCTCTGATGATTGACCCGGGAGACCCTTTGCCGTCTCTACCCAAGAATACTACATCTCTCTGACGTCCGACCCTCATCACACAGCCACCGGCGCGCGTCACTGATGGGCGCTACTATCTGCGTCTCACCGCCTTGGACTTCAATCCGCGACTCAGGAAGCGGTGCCAGCTTCAACTCCCCAACGGCCGCCTGACTTCCCTTTCGGCACGTGCTGCTCTTGGTATGCTCCGTAGTCTGGGCGTCGCCACTCTGAAGCTCTCACCCAAGCCAATGACTCTCCCCGTGGCGTGATTACTGCATGGCCGCTCTGTTTACCTTGCACAGTACAACTGTCCCAAGCGGACTGCAAGATCTACGCTGTAACCCCCCTTCTGATGATTTATTTGTGAATTAAACAATGATTCGGGATGCTCACTCTTTGTTCTTGGTGTTCTTTAGGTTGAGGCTCTGTTACTCGGTCTTCAACTAGCAGCGACTACTAAGCTGACTTTGCTGGCTGTCACAAAGGATACAATCGCATATAAGTCCGTATTTGCTGGTATTTCAACATTTACATTGTTTGCGAAACAAAAGTGATACATTGCTGCAAAAATCTTGACTGGACCCTATTGATCTGGCGACCTGAACACGTGTGGATCGACTCAGTCTTTCGCTTTCTCTTTCTTTGTGCCTCTACCTTGGATTCAGTTGCTGATGTGCCTAACTGCAGCTTAGTGGGGAACCTCGCAGATGACCCGATGGCGTTTATCACGAAACTTCATACACTTCCTGTGCTCTGTATATCTGTCTACCTCTTCTCTCACTTTATGAATTCCTTATCATCTTATGTTCCTATTACATGTGTCACATCACACCTACGTTCTGTCTCTATGTCTTTGTATATCTATTTTTTATCTCTTACCATATTCCTGTTCTGCCTCTTTTACCTATTCTGCTTTTGGTATGTGGTTCATCTTCAAGCACATCATATGTCTTTGCATTTGTTTCCTATTTCGCAGCCGGGTTACTTTATCTATATCCGTTATGTCTTTTTCATCTTCGGAGTTCATGATTTGTTACATTCTACTGGCCCACTGCTCATTTCTTCTTATATATTTGTTTATATATATTTCTTATCTGATCTTGTTGTCATATCTCACTTTGCATTTAAGTTTCACTCTGTTCATCAGTGTAACATTCAATGGTCAGAAGGAACCATATCATATTTAATCGATCATCTTCATCATGGTTAGCGTTCTGATATGATTCCTTTGACTATACGAATTGACGGTAATGGTCGAGAGGGAATCTACGTCGCGTTGTCATTCGATAACAATGTGATTTCATGTACTTGCGCATATTGTGCAATATGATTTCGTTTCATCTTATATATCGCCATCTGATTATGCGTTCACCTTCTGTATCTATCATATATACTTTGTGTATACTTTTCCTTTCTTTTTATATTGTTATACGCGATTACCTTAAGGCGGTTCGGGAGTAACTAAATGCATGAGGTACTATCCACGTGGCGGTGATCTAATCTATCTCATGCCAGGAAGGTACTGCATATCGCGCTATCTGAGCGGTGATTTTTGTCTGTGTGATGACCACTTTCCCGAGGCGCGATCAAACGGGATCTGTCTACTGTCAGCCCCTGAAGCGGGGCCTCGATATCTTTGTCTATGTATCTGCTGCGGCAAGTTGTATCTTCCCTCTGGGCGTGCCTATCTATCCATCACCGGGTTCTAAGCGGACAATCGGCTTATTCAGTTTACCACATTGCATATCTCATAAGCATAAGATAACTATTCATTATGCCGTATGTTTATACCATAACCTTCTAAATACTTTCACTCATATTCGTTCTATATACATGGTTTCATATTCTGAGTTCTCATATATCTTTATACTACATATATTCATATATTTTTCTATAATTTAGTTTTGTTTTATCATATATCATGAATGCATCATACCTCTTGTGTTCATATATTCATTATATATATTATTATAATCGTATCCTTTTGCTCATTTACTATCATCGGTTAGCTATTCTGGACTTCATATATTTTCTATCATACTCTTATATTCATATATCTTACCTATCATTTGTGT